>BPTQ01000004.1:79480146-79651626 GCA_019973895.1 Chrysanthemum seticuspe
GTAATGAAAGATAAAGAGTAAAAAGCACATCACCACGACACAAGTATTTATAGTGGTTCGGCTACAAGGACACCTTCCTTGCCCTACTCCACTCCCCGAGTCACCTACTCGAGAGTTCGTAAACACTACACCAACTCCTTATGGCGGAGAAGCCTTCACAACGTCGCTTAACCTTTTTCCGGTACAAAGCTAAATACCGAGTTCTTTCACACCAAGGCGAACCACAACTAACACAACATCGCCTACCCTTTATACGGTGCTAGGCTAACCACCGAGTTCTTTCACACCTTAGGAGAACTAATCTTTCACAACGTCGCCTACTCTTTATTAGGTACTAGGCTAAGCACCTAGTTCTTTCACACCTTAGGTGAACTACACCTTCACGACACAACACCTAATCTCAAGGAGATGTACTCCTCGTTACAACACCATCAAGGATATCACCATCCTTGTAAATAAACAAATACTTATATGTATAACGATGCACCTCATCGATTATACGACCTAGGAATTTCTTCACAAATGCTACTTGATTTTATTCTTTGGCATCCTTCACTAATGCCTTTGACACAACGCTTGGCACCCTTCACTAATGCCTTCGTCTTGACACCTATAGCATTCTTCACTAATGATCTTGACACGAACGATAAGCACCTTTCACTAATGCTTTCGTCTTGACACTTTCGGCATCCTTCACTAATGCCTTTAACCCAACATTTATGGAGAAAGGTAGATCTATCAACAAGAGAACCTTCGTTGTCTTGATGATGACGAAGCATGGCAACTCATGGACTTGAGCTTGCACGTCTTCAAGAAGTGGTGATCTTTCCTTTAAGAGGAACCTAGAAGATCACACAAAAACAAAAGACAAAACTACATAGATCACTTGGATCTAAGGTTAGAGGGTTAGAATACTTTGGGGAAGTATGTGCGTAAAAGTACACCTGGAGAGGAAGAAATGGCTCTCTATTTATAGAGGAAATTCTCTTATGTTTCCTCGGATCCCACGGATCCCTACCACAAGGGATCCGGCTAGCACAACGCTAGGGATCCGTGGTCCGCTCCTCTTTGCCCATAGGTATTTTTGGTTATGGGTCATGGGTCATGGGTTATGGGTTGATCCATGGTTTTCTTTCTAGATACAATGTATCTTAAGGATACAATGAACTTGGTTAAGTGGTATATATAAAACCATGGGTTATGGGTCAAAAACCATTTGCTAGTATTTACCCATTTAGTATATACTTGTGTTTACCCAATTTAGCATACACTTAGTTTTTACCCATTTTAGTATACTTAGTTTAAGTATATGTTTAACCCAATATGTAAACACTAGTTGTTGTACATATGTATCTAAATCATAAAATCACTTATACTTGTTTTAGTGTTTTATGTGAAAGCGTAAGTGTGTTAGAAAACTATTAACTCAAACTAGTTACGTACTTTATTTGTTACGTAAAAATGATTTTATATTTGTTATCGACAAAACATTAGAAGATCGTAAAATATAAATAAACGTTTTCACGGCTTATTTGTATTAACAATCTCCCCCTTTTTGTTGATGACAAAACATAAAATTATTTTAAGGAAAAATCTAAAATTCGTAAAAGTTTGAATTTGTAGTTTTTACTTTCTTCTCCCCCTTTTTGTCGAAACAAAAAGTGTTAAAAGAAATTAACACAATTTTTACAAGAAAGTTATGTAAAAATGTAAAGAGAGTAAGTGACGGGAATGGTACTCGTCTTAACTCCCCCTTGACGAGTCCATCCCTTTGAAAGGGCGTCAAGGACATGACGTAAAAATAAACTAATTGTGTTTGCAATTAATTTTGCAAATGGTTCGTCTAAGTGATGAAAAGCGTGCTCCCCCTTGAATATTGCAATGTTGCAATGGGGTGAAGTGTAATCCAAAATCGGATTAAGTTGCAAATGATTTTGCAATGTTGTTTGACACAAAGCTCCCCCTAGCTTTATGGTGTCAATATCTTCATGTGTATTTTGAATAACTACATAACAAAGGTTAGAAAACAAGAGTATAGTGCATAATTTCCTGCAAAAGAGACTCAAGTTAGTAAAAATTTATGCTCCTGTACCACGGATCCCACGGTTCCCTTTAAGGGGGGATCCGTCTAGTTATCAGGAAGGGATCCGGCTATCTGTTGACAGTTTCTTCAGCAGTGAAGAAATGTCAAGGAATGCTATTTAAGGGAATGAGATGTATGTACAATATAACAAGCACAACACACATAATAATCATAGCATATAAGTATTCATTCAATGAAACAAGAGATACACAGCCAAATCTCTAAAAACTAAGAGAATGAACTATAGCCATATAAGCACTACTAATGCTAATGAATTACCCCAAATTTTAGATTCAACTAAAATCTTTAATGATGAGATGAGTTATCCTAAACATTCTCAGTTTGAGCTTGTAGTTCATGTGTTAATACGTCTAGTTCATGTTTCAATCTTTCAACATGTTTGCAATGATCGCACTCTTTGTCATGGTTTTGAGTTTCTTGAAGTGGAGGTTCAAGTGAAGTGGGTTGAGGATCTTCAAATGATTGTGAGGTGGCTCTAGGTACTAATGAAGTAGGTTGAGTTGTGGAGGGTATAGTAGAATTATGTGATGAAATCCTAGTGGAAGCACTCTTCTTGTGAATCAGTTTGATTGGTTTTCTTAGTGTGGGAGAGATCCTAGTTTTGGTGGACTTACCCAAAGGTGATTTGGTTGAGGAAACTTCATGCATGATTCTAGCAAGTTTCTTGGCTGGTTCTTGAGTGGATGAGTTAGCACTAGGAGCCTTAGTCATAGTGATGGTGCTAGTAAGAACTCTTTTAGTTGCTGATTTTGAGATGTGATTTGAGAGTGGTACCTTAATTCTAAGGTTGTTTGGTTTATAAAGGGTAGTTTGAATTAGGAAATTAAATTCTTGGCCATTTGAAGGGCTAAGCATGCTTTTGGGGTTTTGATCAGTTCTATGAGGATAATTAATGAATGCTAAAAGTGGTTGGAGACCCAAAAGGTTACTTAAATTCAAATATGGAGCTAATTTATGCTCTCTGCATCTACGGATCCCACGGATCCCTCTCAGTATGGATCCGCCTGGTTAAAGACCAGGGATCCGGTTGTCAGACAAGGACTAGGTGAAATCATTATGTTGTTGTAAGGTTTGTTTAATAATGGATTAACTTAATTTTGAAGTCTTTAGTTGTTGGATATCTCAAATCCTTAACCCTAACAAGTAATTGTGCCTAATCATGGTTTTGACCAAGAAAATTTTGACTTTGGGCAGTCTAACTATATATTTGATGACTAAAGTATTCTTGACAATGTGGCTTATAAAGGGAAGAGCTTGGTAGTTGCCTTTAAGACTTAATCCATTAATGCTCTTGGAAATGTGATGATTAACATGCACAAAGTTTATGTTCAGAGTTTCACTAATCTAGGGACTCATTTAAGATGAGATGGAGGAAGATGAGTTGAGATGATTGTTCAAGCAATGATTTTCATAAACTGTCACCCGGATCCCACGGTTCCCTCCTTGAAGGGATCCGTCTAGGCAAATCCTAGGGATCCGGCTCTCAGTAGTTATGACAGGTTTGATATGAGGTTTCTAGGAGCTAAAGCCTATCTCATTTTGAATGTTTCAGTTCTCCTAAGGGTTTAGGAAGAAAGGGTACTTGAATGATCAAAGGTAATAAGTGTTATAGCAAATGATTGCTTCTTATGGAAAGAGGATGGGACAAGATGACTACCAATGGATGTCCAAGGATAACACTAAGAGTTATATAGGTGTCAAGTCATAATAAATGTTCCTAGTGATCAGATTTAAGCTTGAGGTGATATTTGGATAAATTCTTAAAAATCATAAGAATTGAAAAACTAATCCTTATCTTTCTTTGAGATAGAAATGACTAGAGGTAAAAAAAAAGTTTAATTTGTCCTCTTTAAGTGTTTTGAGAGATGAGAAATAGTTTGTGAGTAGTTGAAGCGGAAATATGGTGAGTTTTGATGTGTAGATAAATAAAGAGGCATTTTGAGTAAGATTTTAAGTAAGCCTTTAGTGAGTCTAAGCCTTTCTCATCCTTGAAATAGTTCTAGTTGGATTCCAAAAACATATGCTTAGCTAATGTGAAATTTATCTAGAAAGCAATATTGATGTAAGAAAAGCTGTATTGCTGATCTGATGACACGGATCCCACGGTTCCCTCAAGGGAGGGATCCGGCTAGGCTAATCCTAGTGATCCGGCATTTGCAGATCAGAACCTACACACAAAAGATGTGCAGATTTTGTACACTATTAAAACTATAAAACAAGCAATAGGAGTAAGCAAGTCATCATAAAACATCACTCATAAGATAAAGTAACAATATCCAAAATACCATAAACCAAAAATACTAAGGAGAAATCATTCAAACATAAAATAAATGAAACTAAGCACATTCCTATTGTCTCTTTCGTAAATTCTTCCTTTTCCTTTTTGACGGCTTAGTGAGGTTGTAAGCGAGGTTTTGAATCATGCCTCTTATTTGTTTAAATTCCGCGGTCTCGTTTGGAATGGTTGGAAGTTGTTCGTGGTATTCAAGGATTTCCAATTTGATGTTGGATACGGGGTCGATGTCTTCCTCATCTTCTTCTTCTTCTTCTCCGGCCGAAGAGTCCGAGAGAGCTTCAGGTTTCTCTCCATTGACCATGAACCATTTAGAGGGTTGTTTGGTAAGAGGTACCATGACGCGATCGGAAAGGTAATGATCATCATTGATAGGGGATGGTTGCAATGCACTAACATACTTACAAAGTCGTGTTAGGAGCATACCATATGGGAGTACCATGTTGGAAGCTTTGAATACCCTATCCATTCTCCTTACCATGTAGTAGGCAAGATTAAATGGCCTTTGATGGGTAAGACAATAGATCATTTGCACAAGACATGCGTTTGGATGATCTTTGTTTCCAACTAGGCTAATGATGTTTTCCCTAAGGATTTCTTCCCATTTTCTAAACATGGGATGCATTTCGAAAAGTTCCATTTTAAAGGGATCACGGTGAATGAGCTTTTTTTTACGATCGTAACAGGATTGGTCGGTCCTAATTTTAAAGATAGTATCACGAATGGTTTCAGGATCGTCGAGAGGAGTGTTATAGAGAGGCTTGGGATCAAGTGCATGGTTTTGAGAGTTAATTGCCCAATCTTGAGAGTATATACAAATTCCCTCACAAGGAATGCGAAGAATTTGAGCAAAGGTGTTGAGAGGAAAAATAAAGTTTTGTTTGTTGATGATGAAGGCGATTGAGATGCTATTGTAGGTGTTTCTAATGATCATAAAGCTTTTGTAAAATTAAAAAATGAAGACCGAACAAATTTGTTCATCTATGTCAAGGAGACAATCAAAATTGATTGTCGAGAAAACTTGACGAATGTCGGTATCTTCAAGGAAACATTCCTTGACTACACGGCCTTCGTGGATAAGTCGTTTTACAAGGCTTTTGTATATTTTACGGTCGGTTTTGGTCAATCCCCTTTTATGATAGTAGTGAGTAAGGTAATGGACGGTGTCATGGTGATCTGGTTGAGTGGCTTTGGGCATGGTTGGTCCTAAAAATACAAATTTTCAATTAAGATAAATTAGTTGGAATGGGTTTATGGTTTTGATTTGTATTAACAATGTTGTGAACACAAAGTGATTTTGTTAAAATCCCCCTTTTCATGATTAGTTTGAAAAATCCTAATTGAGTTAATTGATTAGATATTAAGAAACCATAAACCCTAGGATGAGGATGATGAAAGTTACAACAAGTTAATGTAATTACTTACAATGGTGTTCTAGGAGGGGATACTTGAAAGTATGGAAGCCAATGAGGATGAATTTTGTAGCTTGGTCGTTTTTGTTTTTGTGTGAATAGAGGAAGAACAATCAGTGGTGAATTTTTGAAAGCGTATAGCTGAGTTCTGTTCCACGGTTCCCCCGGATCCTTTATGTTTGGGATCCGGCTAGTACAACTAGGGGGATCCGGCTACTGTGGACAGAAAAGGGGTTATTTGACATTATTTTTGTAGTAGGCTTATAAATTAGCTTACTAAAAGATAGTTCGGAGGTATTAGATGAAGATTGTTTTTAGATGACGGCTTTTGATGAATCACATATCGAAGGTTCATATGTGATGACGGCGTTATTTTGACGAATCAAAAGGAGTATTATTCTCGATGATGAAAAAGATGGAAAAGTGACGAAAGAGACTTCTAATGATGTTAGAGATAAATAAGCAAAGAAAACTTATGAAAAATAAATTGAACTCATGTAACCTATCTAATGAAAAGTAAAACATACCTCTATGCTTCTTGGTTTGGCATAATGCCAAAGATACTTCATGAGCTTTTAAAGTAATCCTTTGTACCTTGTGTACGTGAGTTGTGATTACTTTTTAGATCCTTCCTTGAATGTTGACTTCATTATTCTTTGAATGAAGATTTTTGAGAGATTCTAGCATGAAAATTTCTCTGGAACAAAAGTTGTTAGAGTCATCTATCAATGTCCAACAAAATGATTTAAAAAAAATATGACCTAAAAAAAATCCTTCTTTGTAGTTTTCAAACATACACGGATCGTATCAAGTCTTTAAAGTACAAAATACTTTAAGAAACTTGGTAACGAAGCTCTGATACCAATTGTGGAAAACTAGAAGGGGGGGGGGGTTGAATAGTTTTACCAATTTAAAACTTCCTTTTAAATATTTAGATCAAATTATGTCAATCTATTTGGTTGTTTATGTTGGACGTTGATAGATAGATATATAAACGTGTAATGAAAGATAAGGAGTAAGAAGCACATCACCACGACACAAGTATTTATAGTGGTTCGGCTACAAGGACACCTTCATTGCCCTACTCCACTCCCCGAGTCACCTACTCGAGAGTTCGTAAACACTACACCAACTCCTTATGGCAGAGAAGCCTTCACAACGTCGCTTAACCTTTTTCCGGTACAAAGCTAAATACCGAGTTCTTTCACACCAAGGCGAACCACACCTAACACAACGTCGCCTACCCTTTATACGGTGCTAGGCTAACCACCTTGTTCTTTCACACCTTAGGAGAACTAATCCTTCACAACGTCGCCTACCCTTTATTAGGTACTAGGCTAAGCACCTAGTTCTTTCACACCTTAGGTGAACTACACCTTCACGACACAACACCTAATCTCAAGGAGATCTACTCCTTGTTACAACACCATCAAGGATATCACCATCCTTGTAAATAAACAAATACTTATATGTATAACGATGCACCTCATCGATTATACGACCTAGGCATTTCTTCACAAATGCTACTTGATTTGATTCTTTGGCATCCTTCACTAATACCTTTGACACAACGCTTGGCACCCTTCACCAATGCCTTCGTCTTGACACCTATAGCATTCTTCACTAATGATCTTGACACGAACGATAAGCACCTTTCACTAATGCTTTCGTCTTGACACTTCCGGCATCCTTCACTAATGCCTTTAACCCAACATTTATGGAGAAAGGTAGATCTATCAACAAGAGAACCTTCGTTGTCTTGATGATGACGAAGCATGGCAACTCATGGACTTGAGCTTGCACGTCTTCAAGAAGTGGTGATCTTTCCTTTAAGAGGAACCTAGAAGATCACACAAAAACAAAAGACAAAACTACATAGATCACTTGGATCTAAGGTTAGAGGGTTAGAATACTTTGGGGAAGTATGTGTGTAAAAGTACACCTAGAGAGGAAGAAATGGCTCTATATTTATAGAGGAAATTCTCTTCTGTTTCCCCGGATCCCACGGATCCCTACCACAAGGGATCCGGCTAGCACAACGCTAGGGATCCGTGGTCCGCTCCTCTTTGCCCATGGGTATTTTTTGGTTATGGGTCATGGGTCATGGGTTATGGGTTGATCCATGGTTTTCTTTCTAGATACAATGTATCTTAAGGATACAATGAACTTGGTTAAGTGGTATATATAAAACCATGGGTTATGGGTCAAAAACCATTTGCTAGTATTTACCCATTTAGTATATACTTGTATTTACCCAATTTAGCATACACTTAGTTTTTACCCATTTTAGTATACTTAGTTTAAGTATATGTTTAACCCAATATGTAAACACTAGTTGTTCTACATATGTATCTAAAATCATAAAATCACTTATACTTATTTTAGTGTTTTATGTAAAAGCGTAAGTGTGTTAGAAAACTATTAACTCAAACTATTTACGTACTTTATTTGTTTCGTAAAAATGATTTTATATTTGTTATCGACAAAACATTATAAGATCGTAAAATATAAATAAACGTTTTCACGGCTTATTTGTATTGACAGATGTTACACACTGTCCCCTTTTGTTATATGATTATGAGCTCAAGATATATCTTTGGCCACTATGTTCTGCGAGGGCGTATGGATGCATCCTAGATTTGATTTGATTTGCATTGGATATGATATGATATGTTTTGGTGATGCGGTGCGTGTGTGCATTACACCCCCTCGCATTTTGGGAGCTAGCTACTCCACTGGTTACTGAGGTCTCCCCTCCTATTGGTTTAGTATTCCGAGGTCACCCCTCCGAATACAATGGCTACTATTGGATACTATTGGCGACTATTGCCACTATTGATATTGGTTTGTTTTGTTGGCTCGGGATGGATTTCTGACAGACCTTACACTATTGATATACCTATATTGTACCTTTTGTATTCTCTTACGCACCATATTCTGTATTGATTATCCTTTACCCAGTACCCTGATGTGACTCACCTTACTACTGAGATATAGATTCCATTGCATTGATCTGTCATACTTTTTTCGTCGTTTCAACTATCGATCCATTCACGTACCGGGTTATTATATGATTTTTGAATATTGAATTTGATTATGATTTTACATGTTTAACGTGACTATTGTTTGCCCTGCTACTGTATTAGTGATATGTGATTGTCTGGTTCACCTATTGTCATGCTAATAACTGATTAACCATTTATCATACCATTATGTGACTCTTTGATTCGTCTAGTCCATGCTAGTGTATAAATGATTGTTTTGACGGCTTATCATGTAAACTTTGTTTTGTTAACCTCCTGGTTTATGAATATCTGTTAGTATCCTTATCTGCTTTTGTTGATCTGCCATGTGTACATTGCTGTTTATGTAACTGTTTGATTGGATAAATGGTTCGACTTATGTGGTCTGGTTTGTTAACTTGTCAATTTGCTCTGCTATGTCCTTAAGTCTTTCAATTATAACGTTCATCCTGAATTCATAGTTGATACGTGTGGTTACCATGTCTGACTACTGATGGTATTTCTGCTACTGTAATACTGGTGATGTTAGTAACTGTGGGTACTTGACTTGTGTGATTGCCATGCTCACTTACTAGTTAATTGCCTCCGCTTTCTTGTAGATTTCTGTTTGACTTGTAAGTCTTCTGATTTCCTGAATTGATTGTATGCTATATATGTTGTGTGGATGCTACGTCTGTTATATTTACTTAAGTTTCAGTACATGTATGCTTGGTTTGTATGTGCTTGTATATATGTCATCGATGCTTTGCTTTGCTCTGTCCTCCTTATTATCGGTTCTTCTTGGATATATGTATAACTGTGTTTGGTAGGATCCTCCTTGACTCATTGGTTTCCTTTCGTTGCGACCTTGTTATCGGATTCCTTATTTTCATTTCGCATTTCTGATTTTATTTAGCTTTTGTTTTGTTATATCTGTTCACTAGGCTTTTTAAGCTCAGCCGCATTTATTTTCCTGCGGCAGGTTTTAGGTTTGGAGTTGGGCTTGGATGGGCTGAGAGTTGGATTGTCTGAGTGGACCAACCCTAGTTACCTTATTATTTGGACTTATTTTGTCGGGCTATTGTTTTGAAATTTCTTTTTATTTTGGATATTGTAATTTTCCTTGTAAGTCATTTGTTTATATGACTTGGTACGTTATTCTTTAAGACTTCTGCTTGTAAAATTTTAATTGTATGTTCTGATATGACACCAGAATGTGACACTTCTACCCTTTTCGGGTTGGGGTGTTACACAAGTAACCACTAATAAGCTCACATAAGCTTGGTTTACCTTGTGTGTGCTTATTCCAACAGTATTTGAAGAGTATAAACTGAGGTAAAAGCAAATTGAGATAACTAAGATAGAGACAAAATTATAGAGTGAACAATGAGTTTCAATTAAAAACTGAGGTTACAACTGAAAGGAAATAAGCTATTAAACTACTTAACACAATTAAATGACAGAAAATAAAAATGGCAACAATTTCATAAAGACAGAGAAATTGGACAAAATCCTCTTGTAACTGAAGTGGTCTTTGATGACGTACCCTCCGCTCTGATAACGAGCATTACCGTCACTATGGTACTTAGCTTACCATTTGTACAAAGGGTATGATGTACCCTCCTAAAGGATGAAGCCTATGCCTTCGTCCTACACATAATGTTGGCATAAAGTCATTCACAATGGCTACCGCAAGGGAATCCGCTAACCTACACCCAAAGCACTCATAGTGTCTAACCTCCGTCATGGTTCGGAGCCTGGCCTCTGTCACTGTTCGGAGCCCCCTCCGTCATGGTTCGGAGCCTGCCCTCCGTCAAGGCCTCCGTCATGGTTCGGAGCCCCCTCCGACATGGTTTGAAGCCTGACCTCTGTCAAGGTTCGAAGCCCTGTCGAAGCCCTGTTCGGATCCCCCTCCGACAAGGGTCGAAGCCTAAAGGTCATAGCCTCTCTACCTATGAACGTGGGTATGATCGAGCTAGTCAAACATAAATGGTCAAATAAGATCTAGTCAAACAGAACTGGTCAACAACCATAATCTTAGCCATGACCCTTTGTAACTGCCAGGACCTCTGTAACTGCCTCCACACACCCTCTGTAACTTCTCCATCATCTTATAATCCCTATAAATAAGGAAGTCATCACAGAGGTATGTAACCTAAATTAACCCAGGAGATCTCATCTTCTCCACCTCAATACTTTCATGACATAATCACCATGACTGATTCTCACACCGGAGGCGGTTCGCGGGGGCTTCCCCCTCCCTCCCCCCCCCCCCCCCCGCGCTCCGTCTAACATAGTGTCTTCTATTTCTTATTTTCAGGTTATCTTGCACTCGGCATCAACAACATCACCCCCAACTCCATCAATCACCATTGACGGCCTAGTATGTGCATCTTTTTGTACAATCAGTGGCGCCATCCGTGCGACCCGCAACAATAACTCCCGTTTTTCGAGTCAAATAACTGTTTTCCATAAATAACGGTCGAATTCAACTGTAATTCCCTACGTCCTTGTTACCACATGGTAGCACCACTGAAATCTCCACTTTTATCTCTAATCACGAGATTTTTCACCAACCACAAACTTTACATTTACCATTTCAACTGCCTCTGTCGGGTTTACACGAAGCAGTCTCTGTTACGGCCTCTGTTATGTTCGATGGAGCCTCTATTTTGCTTCGATTAAGATGAAGGGTCAAAGTCAGTGACCTCTGTGGAAATCTTTGTGGCCTCTGTCAAAACCTCTGTTTGGGTTCAATTTAAGAAGGTTCAAACTCAACAATCTTCGTAGCAGCCTTTGTTCGGGTTCATTTTAAGAAGAAGGTTTAAAGTTAATAGCCTTCATAAGAGCCTCTGTTGCAGACTCCGTAGCAGCCTCTGTTTGGGTTCATTTTATGAAGAAGGTTCAAACTCAACAACCTTCGTAGGATCCTCTGTTCGGGTTCATTTTGAGAAGAAGGTTTAAAGTCAATAGCCTTCGTAAAAGCCTCCGTTGCAGTCTCCGTAGCAACCTTTATTATGGTCTGTTTTGGAGAAAAGGTTCAATAACCTTCATAGGAGCCTCCGTTCGGGTTCATTTTGAGAAGAAGGTTTAAAGTCAATTGCCTTCATAAGAGCCTCCGTTGCAGACTCCGTAGCAGCCTCTATTTGGGTTCGTTCTATGAAGAAAGTTCAAACTCAATAACCTTCGTAGGAGCCTCTGTTCGGGTTCATTTTGAGAAGAAGGTTTAAAGTCAATAGCCTTCATAAGAGCCTTCGTTGTAGTTTCCGTAGCAACCTCTGTTATGGTCTGTTTTGGAGAGAAGGTTCAATAACCTTCGTAGGAGCCTCTGTTCGAAATCATTTTGAGAAGAAGTCTCTGTTGCAGTCTTCGTCATGGGTTTCCTAAGAAGAAGGTTTGAAATCACTATCCCTCTATTCCAGTCTCTATGACAACCTCTGTTGTAACCTTCGCACGAATTCATTTAAGAAATTGGGGCACATAATGGTACACCCAAGTATGGCCAGAACCTTCCTTCGCAAAATGTTTGCCACAAGGTGAACAGAGACTGTACATTAATGACGGAGGATAACCTTTGTCAATCTGGTATGTTTTCTACGAAACTAATACGCTGATAACGCTACACGCGTCGTTCAGGGTCAAAGGAACTTCCTTTTCTTCGAGCAAGTTTTATAACACCCTAGGCAGTGAACCTAATCGTTGTAGTGTAGTATTAGGGTAAGCCACGGGTATTGATATCGTTCTCTAGGGGAATAAGAATGCTAGTGAGAAGTTACTACGCTAAGGTTGGGGTTGAGGAAGATTATTTTTTTATCTTTTTATGTTTTTTAGGAAATGGAAAGGTACGAATCTCGGAGTTTGGATTTGGGGGTTGGTATTTCTACCGATTACTCTACTTATCTAATTATCTAATCAAAGGTGTATGTAGTCTATGTCTAATTATCGTGTGCTCGTATGATAGTTTAAAGATGTGTTCACTTAGGTTTTATTACTCCTTAATTATCTACTATTGATGGTTGAATTGTCACGTCCTTATTCTTAATCGCCTTGTGTGTCTAAAGTCGTAGGGTATACGTTTATCCCTAACTCTTTGAACTTACCAAAGGGTCTCGTCTACAAAATCCTCTAGGGATTATAAACTCTAACTCTAAGGCCCTCTTTGGATGGTTTAGCCTACAACCACTCTAAGTGCTATAGCCTAAGGTTCACAAAGATTAATCAAGGATTAATTACACAACGAATGACCTATCGCATTACTAGATCATTAGTCAATTAAGATAAGAGACAACCAATCAATATTTAATAATTAAGTTTCATATCTCCTAAGCAAACACACAAGTAAATTAGCCGGAAATGGAGAACATGCAAGCATACACACAAATAATCAAAGACATAATTGAATTAATGAAGTAAAACACTTATCTTGATGTAAGATAGGGTTTGGAACCCTAAAATATTGTACAAGACAGCCTTGGTTCGGTTTAGGTTTTTACTCCAAAAGACTACCCACTAAAACTGAAAAATTCGGATTATATTTATAATATTACAATCGCGACGGCGTCACCTTATGATTTGTGACGCCGTCGGGTTGCCGTCATTAGGGTTTCGTCTTGGCCACGTTAGTCTTGCGACGGTGTCACCTTGTACTTGTGACGCCGTCCTCTTCAGCTTCTGACGCCTTCTGGATCAAATCTAGGCCGTCTGAGTTGCGACGGCCTACTCTTTTAAAGCCTGACACAGTCACTTGAAAATAAAAAATTTGGCTTATGTGCCGTCACAAAATGCTCCGACGGCGTCGCAGTTAAGCAGTGACGCCGTCACCTTGTATTTCAGCAGCTTAAGTGTCTCGATTCTTGACTTTGGCCATTTTCTTCGTATATCTGCGCCTTTTCGTCCAAATAAGTGCCATTACAGCAATTTGCCTTCAAGAGACCTAAAAAGTGAAAAGGAACGATATTAAGTAATAACGGATACAAAAGTGATCAAATAAGGGCTTAAACGACCCCTCAAGAAGGTACATTTTAAAACCTTATCATACGCTATATTGCCTCTGTCTCACTACAAATCAAGTTATCTATGAAACTTTTGATGTTTATTAAAAGCACTATAAACCATCTTTTATTGAGCCTCTGCTTATGACACAATGATCATTAGAGATAGTATACCATTGACAAAGGATACCCTATGTTCCTAGAACCTCTGTTAGAGCTTTCATGTTGTTTTTAGTATAAAACATAATCCACACATGTTAAATACGTGATGTACGTTAACAAGCCTTAAGTAATTTTATACTAAGCTTTATTATGTAACTCGTGATGATAAGTCCACTGCTGACAAAGCCTCTTTTGACAAGGCATTTCACACAAGCTCTATTGAGATGACAGAGACTCACATATGCGTATTATATATTAGTAAAATTTATCATGGAACTTATATACTATTATCATATATTTTGAGATGACGGAGCCTCACACATTTTGACATAAGTCTCTGTCGATATGACTACGGAGCATCACATATGTTGACATAAGCCTCTGTCGACACAACTACAGAGCATAGCCTCTGATTCATAGGTGTCTCCTTCGACACGATTACAAAGCTTCGGCTCTATTCACTAATATATAGGTGTCTCTGTCGAGACGATTACAGAGCATAGCCTCTGTTCACATGATTTATTTGTGTCTATGTAGACACAATTATAGAGCCTCGACTCTGCAATTATAATTACATAACCTCATAGATGTAAAACTTACTTTATTTTGTTTAAAATCAATGTATTGAAAGCTTCTCATGGGAAAGCAAGCATCATTGGTAGTTGTCTTAGTGTTTATTTCAAAATGATGTAATCCTCTCTACCAATTAAATGGTATAATATATTTCCCACAAATCTCTTGTTTCTTTTCTTAAACACAAAGATTTGTTCAGCCAAGTCGTTTATGAGTTTTAATGTCGAAAGGTATGGCATAAGGTATGACAAAAGCCTTATAAGATTACTAAAGCCTTTCAACACATTCACATTAACTCTCCTAATAGTTTATAGTATCATAAACAAAGATATAAAACTTAAAGGATTAAAGATAGAGTGGGTCACGACCCTCTGTCAGTGATCAAAATTGGTCACAATATTCTTGGTGTTGTAATTTACACACAATGTGATTATTACACCTTAGGTTGTAAAATTTAAGCGTCAGAAAAATGGCGTACGAGAAGTGCACAAGAGACATATATTTCCCTACTTGATTCCATTTAAACTAAGGCCTTAACCCTAGTAGCTGCATCATACGGCCAAAGCCCATTCAATATTGTCTTTGGCCGAAGCCACATACCACATAGAATAGTAAATTGTCCAAGGACTAGTACTTTGCTTAAATGAAGTCCATAAGCTTCGTATACATACAAAATATACGACCTTCTAGGTCTATATTACTTAAAGATTAATCCTTGTTCGATTTATCACAAGGAAGTATTTCTTTTAAGTCAAAAGCATCACATTCAAAGTGCACGCATCAGTTTCGACCGAGGGGCTTGATGATATACCCTCCATTCAATTCGAAGGTCTCCCCTTCATACTCACTTTGGAGCTACATTCCGACATACATGGAAAACCTCCGAAAATCTTCTTTGGCGTAAAACCATTCATCTTTGTTATGGTTACCAATTGGGCATTTGCCAATCGAAGGCCTAAGCCCTTCGGGGTATGCTCTTTGAAGATATTAATGCAAAGGTTTCATAAGACTAATTCAAACCAACGTTCACAACCTTATCAAGGCTTTCCCGGCAAGATAGGGATCGTGGGACATTAACCAAGCGGTTACCTAAAATCATGGGACACCCCCATGATCCTCGCATCAGGTAGATGAGCATGCCAGAGCCTAAGATTCGTGATAAAATGCCACTATGTCATGCATTATAAAAAAAGCCAAGTTTATACAAAACCTTGGTACCTTTTGACAACGCATTGTATGTACAAATACTTGCTTATAACTAAAAGCAAAAGTTATATGGCAAAACCTAATACAAACGCTCCTTATATAACAAAGGGTTTATGAACTACTTAAGTCTAATCTCATGCCTCCTACGAAGTCATAACATTAGACTAGGGGGCTTAATGAGGTATCGACCATTATAGAGTCAAATGTGGACTATTAAAAACAAGTATAGCTAATTTTATATTTGATTTGACAAAACAAAAGTAGTAGAAATTGTTACCAAGTCTTTTTTAATAAAGCAATGATAAGTCTAAAGCCATGCACTCTTCGCATGCATAACATTAGATTGGCGGGCTTGATGACGTACCCTCCGCTCTGCTAACGAGCGTTACCGTCACTATGGTACTTAGCTTACACAAAGGGTATGATGTACCCTCCTAATAGATGAAGCCTATGCCTTCGTCCTACACATAATGTTGGCATAAAGTCATTCACAATGGCTATCGCAAGGGAATCCGCAAACCTACACCCAAAGCACTCATAGTATCTAACCTCCATCATGGTTCGGAGCCTGGCCTCCGTCACTGTTCGGAGCCCCCTCCGTCATGGTTCGGATCCTTGCCTCCGTCACTGTTCGGAGCCCCCTCCGTCATGGTTCGGAGCCTGGCCTCCGTCATGGTTTGGAGCCCCCTCCGACATGGTTCGAAGCCTGACCTCTATCAAGGTTCGAAGCCCTGTTTGGATCCCCCTCTGACAAGGGTCGAAGCCTAAAGGTCATAGACTCTCTACCTATGAACATGGGTATGATCGAGCTGGTCAAACTGAATTGGTCAAATAAGATCTGGTCAAACAGAACTAGTCAACAACCATGATCTTAGCCATGACCCTCTGTAACTACTAGGACCTCTGTAATTGCCTCCACACACCCTCTATAACTGATTCATCATCTTATTATGCCTATAAATAAGGAAGTCATCACAGAGGTATGTAACCTAACTTAACCCAAGATATCTCATCTTCTCCACCTCAATACTTTCATGACATAATCACCATGACTGATTCTTACACCGGAGGCAGTTCGCGGGGGCTTCCCCCCCCCCCCCCCCCCCCGCGCTCCGTCTAACGTAGTGTCTTCTATTTCTTATTTTCAGGTTATCTTGCACTCGACATCAACACCATCTCCCCTAACTCCGTCAATCACCATTGACGGCCTGGTATGTGCATCTTTTTGTACAATCAGTCTTTAAATAGCTGAGCACATGAGTCTTGGGCTAATCTTAGAAGGTCCTAGATGTCTAATTTCATCCGTTGATTTCAATTTTGCATCACCACCTCATCTTACAGCCCTAGGATCAAAGAAATGAGGTTTCTAAGCTAATGAAATCACTCCAATCTGCCAAGCTGGGAATCCTTTGAGTCACACCTCCTGACACGTTTGTCAGACCTTTCTAGAATCACTAAGTACAGGTAATTTTGCTGGGAGCAAGGTATGTTTTGATTTGTGGGAGATAAACAGTAAATAGGATAATGTTTTAGGCGCGTTTGGTTATTTTATGAATGTTTTATTGGTGTGTGTTGGGTTTGACTGGGAGATAATAGGAGGGTTCAAATGTGGATTGTGAGGGTCATAAGGTTATTGAAGGGTCGTTTGGGGTATGGACTTGTCAGGGAGATTTGACTTGGGTGGGTATTTATGAGTTGACCAGGGTATATTACTTTGACCATGGGTTAGCAAAACGAGTCATGGGATGCGGTTGGGTTTATGGAATTGGATTGGGCTTTGTTTTAAATGGGAAGGGTTGGATTAGTTTTGGACTAGTACTTTAAGATTAAAAATACTAAGGACCTTTTCTGTATTTGCAAGATAAAAAACCAATGGTGTAATAACGAAAAGGTAAAGGTGAAAATGGTATTTTAGGTAAAAAGTGTAATTATGGGATAATGAGGGGTTGATTTGGTTATTTTGGGAAAGTTGAGGGTTGTTTTGTGTAATTTTGGTAAGATGAAGGTGAAATGTGAAAACTCCCAATCATGATCCATAACTCCGTAAATATATATTTGAGCATCCAATATCCATAAAACTGCATCCCGGCATCAGCTTTTGCACTCTTCTCTCTCTCGTGCTCGGTTTTCTTCGGTTTTGGCTTTCTTTTGTCTGTTTTGTCATATCCGTACCCGCACATTCATAAACTCAAGAAACCAACAAATATTAGGTATAAACGGCTCTTTTCTGGTTATTTTGGGTCTATTTTGATAAAGAAAATGTATGTGTTTTCGCACATACCAAAATACCCCAGACTAGAAGATTGTCGTGTCCTCACACAATGTAATCAACTCACATTCTAAAACCAAGGATTTCAACCTCTTTCTACTAAATCTATGAAAAGTAGCAAAGATTCCTCAAAAGAGATTAGGAAATCCTTAATTCTAAAAACGCCCCGTTTACCTTTTATTTCACATATAGATATTACGATTAAGCACTTATTCATTATGAGTGACAGTTTGTTGAACTTTCATGTTAATTGATAACTCCAACATTTTTCAAAAGACATTTTTAGGATCACGGAGTAGGAAACACAACTCAGCGAGGAGTGACCATACGGATAGAATACATCGTCCCTGATTTTTCACAAGTCCCCAAACTAAGCGTAAAATCAAAATCATTGTTAAATATGATTTTAGATGCTAACACTGCCCATGGAAGTTACTTGTGGAATTACTTCTTGCTCCCATTTTTCTATTTTCCTCGATTTATTTACTTTTTTTGGTGAGAAATGAATTTCTTCAAGTTTCTCGTTTCGATAGGTTTTATTCCGATAAAGATATAAAGCTAAGACGCTAATTAGTTTTCCATCTTCCCTCAAAAACCGTTGCAAACAAGAATGAGGTCCACATCAAGGACCTAATTTAACACGATTTAGGGAGATATCCTTTTTATGGCGACCGAAACAACTCATCTATGAGTCCAGAGATAGAAGCTTTATTTAGATATCTCCTGGAGTCAAATTTTGGCTTAACACTTATTTCAGCACATTTGCATTTTTGCAATTTAGGCCCTTGTTCTTTTCAACCACTAATTCAACGGAATTACCGTTTTATCAGAAGTCTTATTATGACTTTGGAATTTTCCTCAACCTTTTTTAAGTCCATGACAACGGGCGTACCGTCAGACATAGAAAAATTTTATGGCTTTGGATTTTCACTTTAATACATTTGGGCTTTATTTCATGTGAATTTTTGCCAAACTCCGAATCCAACGGATTTTATAACAATATAAACAATAGCAGCAAACTATCAAGAATCAGTTGTATATTACACCGCAACACTGACAGTATCTTGATGTGTACCCAACTCTGTAGGATCGTATATTTATGTTGTTTAGATGATTCAAGTGGTCTAGGTAGATGATAAAATAAGATAGCCATGTTAGAGAGATGAAGAGAGTAGAGAGGGTGTTTCTAGAAAGAGAAATAATCAAAAGGAAAGGTTAGATTAATGAGAAGCACCACCCCTTCTAAGGATGGAAGGGGTATTTATACTTACAGACTACACGCCCTCCTGTTGGGCTGTAGATCAGGCATACAGTGGGTAAAGACCCGTCCTTCCTCCACGGTGTTACACTAAGCTAAACTAAGCTAATAACTAATCTAATAAACAGTAAATAACGATATGTCTACGAGCTAACTTTTGCTACTCTATAGTTGGGGTGACAGACACACTTCATATGGAATTTCTAATTCCTAACAATCTCCCCCTAAGGGAGGTCACCCCATGTTTTACATTTCGAATCCTAGCATTCTATTTATTCTTCAGTCTTGAGCTCGTAGTCTTTAATTCTTCAACATATGCATCTTTGTGCTTTAGCAGTGATTCTTGAAAGTCCGATTACTTTGTACTTTAAGTGGAGGTCTTTGATCTGATCCACATCTTGATGATCTTCAAGCTTTCTTTGAGATCATCAGCCACACTAAATCTCTGGATCACCCTTTGTTGTGTTGCCATCATGTGATGTTCTGACTTTTGGACCGACATGCTCACACTTTTGGATCATGACATCTTTCCATCAGAGTAGCGGAAGCTTTACTGGTTCATGATATTTGCAGTAGCGTAGCAGAAGCATAGTATAAAAACATTAGAGCCAGGTTATGTAGATATGCACTAGTCATGATTTCTTCAATTAAGTGTGGATGCTGTGAGAATGCGGCGTTGGATTGACTTCTCAATTCTGATCAGCTGCAACCATCCAAATGTACCTGCAAACAATAGTTAGCAATAAAACACACGAAAGTGTCTTTGACCACTTTCGTTGAATTGAGGTACACGGCCCACGGTTCCCCATTAATCAGTACAAGTACTTCCTGTGATCAGGTATTATTCCGAAGAATCTCCTTGACAGGGTTTCGCAACTGTTCTAGTTGTTCTCAAACCAGAACGTCTCAAAGAAGACAACACGGAGTGAGTGAACCAGCGAATTGAGATTCACTTATTGATGAAAATTTGATTTGAAAACAATCACGTATTGCTTAGAAGAAATAGTTTTGCAATACGACGAAGGTTTTACGAGAAAGATCAATTTTCAATCATAAATACTTTTTTTATTTGAAAAGAGTACACATTCGATGTACTAGAGAAAAGAAGAGATTCGCACATCGAACGGGTTTTTCCAAAAGTATTTTTTCAATCAGAGATACTTTTTTTGTTTGAAAACATGAATACACATTCGATGTGCTAGAGAAAAGAAGATTTGCACATCGAACGATTTTTCCAAAAGTATTCGTTAATTAATTTCCTGGACCAAGGTTGATTCAAGAATGAATCGCCCCATTGTTTCTATCCAGTTGTCACAAGCTTGATATTTTACAAGATCTCACATGTCACCCACCAAGAGCTTGTTTGATGTTGGCTCTAGAAGGATTTCCATTTTCATTGTGAATACTTTTACATATCACTCAGACGTTCTGGCAATACCGCAAGGATAATGCGTAGGACTCTTAATATATTCTTACTTTCCACATTGTGTGAAACAGCAAGTCTTCATTAATTTTGTGTCCTAATGAGATATTGTGGATGATCTCTTGGCTCTAGACTCAATTGTGCATATTTGGTTCCCTATGCTGGAGATTAGGGAGAGGGTCTCCTTCTTCAATATCAACAATCTCTAAGAGAAAGTCGATAGATTATGTAGGTTCCCCGTGAGAATGAAACACGTCCTTTTAAGAGGAGCTTGAGTAGCTTGGGTAGTTTAGTGTAGTGTGTCACTGGGTCCATGACTTCTTGTCTTCAATACCAGCGTTACTTTAGTAACAACCAGTAGCATATGAATTGAACCCGGTTTCTGCCCTATGGTTGAATTAATGGAGGGCTATTTATTTTCACCCTTTTTACATTCAATTCTTTTTCATTCTTCAACCCCTTAAGTGCTTACCGAGACTTCATAACTAGCACCTTGTTGTGTTTATTCTAGTACTAGCTCTGTCTCAGTCCGCACTCTTCCCATATTCTCAATTTTCTCCTTTTTTCATCATACCTAAAGACTCTACACTATCTAGTGGATTGTCCCTGGGTAGATCCCTCCGGTTCTGGCTGGATCGTGGGAACGAATACCTAACCTAACCATCCTTATAACTCCGTGCATAAATAAATTTGGTCGGTCTTTTGGTATTGTTCTTTCCTTCTTGAAACCAATTGAAAAATCATTTGGAAAATCAATCAAGGTACTTGTGATATAATATCAAAGCATTTTGTACCTTAATTGTTTTTGATCTTTTAGAAATGCTCCCCCTCAACATGTGCATTTGATTTTGAAATTGTTTTGCACATGGAGGGAAGAGTTCTTTGAAATAATTTCTTGATCACAATTTTCGTAGAAAAAGCCATATGAATTTCTTTGGTAAATAACCCCCCTCAATATGTGCGTAGAATATTTGAAATCATTTTATCACATAGAGGAAATAGTTCTTTTGAAGTACATCCAAAGTCACAAAAGCCATTAAGAAACCATTTAGAAATTCAATCAAGGTACATATGTTGAAACATAGAAATCTTTGTACCTTGCAAGTTTATTTTCTTATGAAATGCTCCCCCTCAATATGTGCTTCGAGATTCGAAAGCGTTTAGCACATATGGGAGAGCAGCATGCACTTTTGAATCAAATCGATCATTATTTATCAGATTTCATAATTAAATCACAAATTCTCCCCCTGTAAAACCCTAAAATAATGAACGCGTTAAAAAGACTATTATACCCCTCGAGTGATCATCCGTAAAATAAACTATGCTCGATTTTCCGATAAGTACTATTGATAATCAATTGAATTAAAACACTTGGAATAATAATAACACTTATTAATTCACAAAAGAAAGTATACATATAACACATAAATATGTTACTTGGACCTTTTAAATAACAAGATAACTATAACACACAAGTAAATGGGAAAGTAAATTAAAATGAGTAAATTGATTGTGATTGCCAAAATTTCGGCTTCAAGAAACGCCCCCCCCCCCTGAATTGTAGGCATTCACATGCTCCATTCCATTTAAGAATTACCATATCCATTCTATTTGTTCATTCAAAATAAAGAAAACCAAAACCCTAGTATTCTCCTCAAAATATACGGCAAAAACAAACTTCCATCTCCATCAATATTCTGTCGACCCAAAAACCAGTCCAAGGTAAGGTTCGAAGGTTTCTTTTCAAGGCTGAATTCACGTGATTGTTTCAAGTATTGATTTGGTCTGATCGTGGGTCTAGGTATTGGCTGCTGTCGTGAGGTCTAAGGCTCACAAGGAGCGCTTGGTTGTCTTGTTTTATTCCCGTTTATCTTCGTTTCTTGGCACGCTACAAAGGTATCACAAACGTACTCTCGTCATCCTCTTTGTTGTTCTGGTTCTGGTCGCATAGAATGCATGCTATACGCATGAGCATGCCTAATAAAACATGTTTCACGAATGAGTAAAAACCAGCCTATTATATGACTACGTAAATAAAAAGAGAACCTTTGTATATGGCAACTTGTAACCTCGTTAAAATCTGTTTTGGCTGTGAATCTGGTCGTGTAGCTTGCACCTTATACGCCTGGTTGAACAACTTTATAACATGTCTCTTTATCACTGAAACAAAGCTAAGAAAACCTAGTAATTATCGCAACAAAAAAACCATGAAGAAAACTTGTATATGTGTCGACTTAATACACTCCTTGGGTTCTGCTTTCGATTCAATTCTGGTCATGAATGTGGTGCCTTGTACGCAAGTTTGGTGTCCATATAAGTGTCTCTTTAATACTAACTCAAACCATGTGGAAACCTAGTTTATTTACTACATAAAAATCATGAAAAGATCATTTTGCATGTCATCAAATGTACCCTTTGTTTTCTGTTGAGAACCTGGTTTCTATAGGGACCTTGTAAGCTTACCTTTTGTACATTAGCATGTCTCTTAAATGTTGAATCAAGGATAAGTATAACCTATGTATATATATCACTATATAAAACATGAGATGAACCCTCGTATATATGTCGAGCTATGCGCTATTATCTCCCTGTTGTGAATCAATTCTGGTCGTGGGTTCTTTGGGGTTTCATACACATGGTGGTGGCTCATTTAAGGATTTAAAAACGCTAAGACTAACCTATTATTCTAGCTACATAAAATCATGAATTTGCATCATATATGTACATGTCGACATGAGTATTTTAAGCTGGTCCGTTAAACTTGTTTGTAAATTCCATGCGACACCCTTTTATTTGGACCCTTACATGTCTAAATGGGACTTGAAACATGCGTATATGATGGTGTATCTATGGGTCAAGTTAAACTAGACGTAGGACTTGTTTACGTGTATAGTATATGTAAGTTAAAGGCTTATTGATAATTATAATAACTAAAAGGTTTGATTGGTGAATGTAATAACTAAAAGGAGGTATATTTTCCATTAAGACCTTACACTTTATGATAATTACACTTTAAAACCCTAAACTTGTATAATTTGGCTTAAGTGATCCTTAAAGTATAATAATAATCAATTAACCTAATATGTCCTTAAAAATGCATCATAAACGGCTAAACCTGCTAAATACGGAAACCTGCTATTTATGGAAAGTTACTAATTATGGAGACCTGCCTAAAATAGAAAGTTACCTAAAATAGAAAGTTACTTAAAATGGAAAGATTACTAAAAGCGGGAACCTGCTAAAAGTGGAAAGCCGTCTAAAATGAATAATCTGATTCTTAGGGAACGTTATCTAATTCGTATAGGTTCCGGGCGACGGGGTTGATCTCAATTCTTAATTTTGCTTTCATTATTGATTTGCTTCGAATAAGGTACAGATATTCTATCCCTTTTCAGTAGGGGTTTCTCATGATTCGTTACATCTTTCGATATTGGTTTTGAACTGTTATCCTTTGCTCTGAGCCTTCTTACTAGGGCTTCCCTATAACTTTGCTATGCTCCCTTTGATTGAATCTCCTATGTGAACTGTTTGATATGAACCTTCTGATTATGAACCTTTGATATGCATCTTTGATTATGAACTTTTGCTATGGACTTTGATATGAACCTTTGACTTCTGAACCTTTGATATGAATCCTTTTGATATGACCTTGCCTTGACCTGTCAGTTTGAGACCCGAGCTATCACTAGGCATGGGGGTTCCATGTCCGTGTCATTGATGCACCAATGGCATGACTTTAGTGTGGTTGAGTGATGTTCCACACCGTCCCTTTCTGTTATCTGATTATGAGCTCGATATATATTGTATGGCCACTATCTGTATGCAGGGGCGTATGGATGCATCCTAGATTTGTTCTGTTATCTGATATGTTATGATTTGTCTGGTGAATGATGTCGTGTGCAATACGCGTCTTCACAATCTGGGAGCTGATCACTCCATGTATGTTATATCTGCTATGGTTACTATTGGTTACTACAGGCTACTATGGATATATGATTTGATTTGATTTGTTTTGTTGGCTCGTGGTGGATAACTGACCCTTTTTCCTATGTTTCATTTACCCTACTCTGTTCCTTTGATATACCAGATTTATTGACTAACCTTCCTTACTCTGTTCTCTGTTCAGTTTCATTATTATTATAGCGCTATATCTGTTCACTGGGCTTTTTAAGCTCAGCCGCATTTCTTTTCCTGCGGCAGGTACATAAGCTAGGAGCTGGGATTTTTTTTTAGGTTTGAGAGATGAGCTGATATAGAGACCATGCCTAGTCATCTTAGACTTCATTTGATTTTGTTATTATATTTTCAAATTTCAGAGTTTTTCTTTTTGTATTTATGTATTGATAAGTCTTGTTGACTTGTTTTCTTTTGAGATTTATTATAAGACTTCCGCTGTCTGATTTATGTTCATTACGTATGTTCTGATATGACACCATACTGTGATACTTCTACCCTTATCGGGTTGGGGTGTTACAATTATGGTATCAGAGCCCAGTTTTACGACTTGTTGTCAGGACCTGTGACATATGGACCCTAAGCGTTAACCCGTAGAGCTTAAGATTTGATTGGTGAGGTTTGGGTAGATTCTAGGTTCATTATCATCATTTCCGTTCATGATCTTCATCCTATTTCCTAACCTTTGCTAATCGTTTAATGAACTCTTCAGATGGTCCAAACTCGAAGGAACGGCGACGACAACGGGGATGGACATCCTAACTTCGAAGCTTTGATTGCACGCGCTCTGGCCACTGCTATGCCCGAGATCGTTGCTACCATCACTAATAACGTTCGGAATGGCGCTAGCTCTTCTGGTGGGGATAATGGTGGGGGTGCTAACCCACCTACACCCATTCATGTTTGGATCGAACGCTTCAACAAACTTAAACCACTTCCTTTTCACTCGGCAGCTTCATCTAATGATGCGGAGGACTGGATTACGCACATGGAAAAGCTTTTCAATGTGCTGGGTTGTGGTGACGAGGTGAAAACCCGGCTTGCTACCTTCAAACTCGAGGGTGATGCCCTAAACTGGTGGAAGGCCTATCTCTTGTCCAAGGAAGAGAACTTTCTAGATACTTGTGCTTGGAACACCTTCAGGGACATCTTCTACAAACAGTATTTCCCTGAGTCAGAACAGCAGCGATATGAAAGGGAGTACGAAGCCATACATCAGCTGGAGAAGGAAAATTCTCACGAGTATATGCAACGATTTATGAGGATGGTTGGGTTTGTAGGTACTGCTGTTGCTGAAGATGCTCGTCGTCAGGCTCGTAAGTTCAAATGGGGGTTGAAGAAGTGGGTGTTGGACAGGGTGATTAATACCGAGTACACTGAGGTGGCTGCAGTTGCGGATGGTGCCCGCAACATCGAGTTATTGCATGAAGAACAGGGTTACAACAAGAGGAACAGGGATGCGGATCGTATTCATCCTCGGGGTCGACAGGACCATACTCAGGAGTTCAGGGATCGATATGATCAGGGACAGGATTCCAGGGGTCGTCAGGACCACATTTCCCATCAGAGAGGTCGTCAAGATCAGGTGCGGGGTTTCAGGGGTCGACAGGACAGTAGTTACGACTCGAGACGCCAGGACACTCGAGTACAGGGTCAGCAGAGGTATGATAGGTCAGGGGACGACCGTCAGGGACGCGATAATGGAAGTCAACGTCAGTTTCGGGATCACTCTTCTCGTAATACTCAGCATGACCGTTCTGCAGGTTCTTCATCTTATAGGAGGCCTTTTGAGATTTTGCCCACCCCCCTCCTCTTTTCAAAACTTGTGGTAAGCCACATCCGGGCGAATGTTATAAGGCCTCGGGAGCGTGTTACAGGTGCGGTTCCACGGCGCATAAGATTCAGGACTGCCCTAAGAAGAAAGCAAATGGGAGTGAAGAAGGGCCGACCCGTCAGTAGTTCTTTTATTTAGTTCTTTTATTCCTTTTACTTGAAACTAATTTTTGGAAAGTATTTTCCTTGATACTTTGATGTGACTTTTCGTTGGATAAGACTTCTTTAATAATATTTGTTCTCTTTTGAATGACCTCTGTTCTGTATAAATTCTGCGTTTGTTGGATGAGTGTTTTATTTGAGAAATTTTACGAACTGTGGAAGACCTGATGTTATTGCCGACGTGTTTCAGTTCGTACTTGCTATGTTCTGTTACGTTCCTTATATTTTCTGCTCCTCTGATTTCGAATTTGTTAGTGATAATTATTTCGGACCAACCTTAAGATGTAGAATGGACCGTTAGGTGGTTGATAGGATTGATTTTCACGACTCTAGATAAAGTATGGTCATCAAGAAGGTATCCTCATATGATGCTGGTATTATGACGCTTGGCCAACGTAATAATACTTACATCATATGACGTGCCCTCATTGTGATCATAGGATGTCTCGAGGAGTGCCTTAGAGCTTAGAATTTCTGGCACCTGATTAAGATTGATTGAGTTAGCAAGACCTTGGGATCTTTATGCCTATACGTTTGATCTACCTTCATCGTTATATGATTGATACGTTTGAATTCTCGGCATGTGTTCATCTCTGAAAAGCTTTTACCGTTTGATCTCTGTTACCCTCATTTCGTTGTAATCTGGTATGTCTCCATTGTTCCATTCATGTTCACTTCAATTTTCGAGGACGAAAATTTTCTTTTAGAGGGGAAGAGTTGTAAAACCCTAAAATCATGAACGCATTAAAAAGACTATTATACCCCTCGAGTGATCATCCGTAAAATAAACTATGCTCGATTTT
Organism: Chrysanthemum seticuspe; assembly: GCA_019973895.1. Lineage (NCBI taxonomy): Eukaryota > Viridiplantae > Streptophyta > Magnoliopsida > Asterales > Asteraceae > Chrysanthemum > Chrysanthemum seticuspe. The sequence goes on from BPTQ01000004.1 coordinate 79,507,592, forward strand.
CCGATAAGTACTATTGATAATCAATTGAATTAAAACACTTGGAATAATAATAACACTTATTAATTCACAAAAGAAAGTATACATATAACACATAAATATGTTACTTGGACCTTTTAAATAACAAGATAACTATAACACACAAGTAAATGGGAAAGTAAATTAAAATGAGTAAATTGATTGTGATTGCCAAAATTTCGGCTTCAAGAAACGCCCCCCCCTGAATTGTAGGCATTCACACGCTCCATTCCATTTAAGAATTACCATATCCATTCTATTTGTTCATTCAAAATAAAGAAAACAAAAACCCTAGTATTCTCCTCAAAATATACGGCAAAAACAAACTACCATCTCCATCAATATTCTGTCGACCCAAAAACCAGTCCAAGGTAAGGTTCGAAGGTTTCTTTTCAAGGCTGAATTCACGTGATTGTTTCAAGTATTGATTTGGTCTGATCGTGGGTCTAGGTATTGGCTGCTGTCGTGAGGTCTAAGGCTCACAAGGAGCGCTTGGTTGTCTTGTTTTATTCCTGTTTATCTTCGTTTCTTGGCACGCTACAAAGGTATCACAAACGTACTCTCGTCATCCTCTTTGTTGTTCTGGTTCTGGTCGCATTGAATGCATGCTATACGCATAAGCATGCCTAATAAAACATGTTTCACGAATGAGTAAAAACTAGCCTATTATATGACTACGTAAATAAAGAGAGAACCTTTGTATATGGCAACTTGTAACCTCGTTAAAATTTGTTTTGGCTGTGAATCTGGTCTTGTAGCTTGCACCTTATAGGCCTGGTTGAAGAACTTTATAACATGTCTCTTTATCACTGAAACAAAGCTAAGAAAACCTAGTAATTATCGCAACAAAAAAACGTGAAGAAAACTTGTATATGTGTCGACTTAATACACTCCTTGGATTCTGCTTTCGATTCAATTCTAGTCATGAATGTGGTGCCTTGTACGCAAGTTTGGTGTCCATATAAGTGTCTCTTTAATACTAACTCAAACCATGTGGAAACCTAGTTTATTTACTACATAAAAATCATGAAAAGATCATTTTGCATGTCATCAAATGTACCCTTTGTTTTCTGTTGAGAACCTGGTTTGTATAGGGACCTTGTAAGCTTACCTTTTGTACATTAGCATGTCTCTTAAATGTTGAATCAAGGATAAGTATAACCTACGTATATATATCACTATATAAAACATGAGATGAACCCTCGTATATATGTCGAGCTATGCGCTATTATCTCCCTGTTGTGAATCAATTCTGGTCGTGGGTTCTTTGGGGTTTCATACACATGGTGGTGGCTCATTTAAGGATTTAAAAATGCTAAGACTAACCTATTATTCTAGCTACATAAAATCATGAATTTGCATCATATATGTACATGTCGACATGAGTATTTTAAGCTGGTCCGTTAAACTTGTTTGTAAATTCCATGCGACACCCTTTTATTTGGACCCTTACATGTCTAAATGGGACTTGAAACATGCGTATATGATGGTGTATCTATGGGTCAAGTTAAACTAGACGTAGGACTTGTTTACGTGTATAGTATATGTAAGTTAAAGGCTTATTGATAATTATAATAACTAAAAGGTTTGATTGGTGAATGTAATAACTAAAAGGAGGTATATTTTCCATTAAGACCTTACACTTTATGATAATTACACTTTAAAACCCTAAACTTGTATAATTTGGCTTAAGTGATCCTTAAAGTATAATAATAATCAATTAACCTAATATGTCCTTAAAAATGCATCATAAACGGCTAAACCTGCTAAATACGGAAACCTGCTATTTATGGAAAGTTACTAATTATGGAGACCTGCCTAAAATAGAAAGTTACCTAAAATAGAAAGTTACTTAAAATGGAAAGATTACTAAAAGCGGGAACCTGCTAAAAGTGGAAAGCCGTCTAAAACGAATAATCTGATTCTTTTGGAACGTTATCTAATTCGTATAGGTTCCGGGCGACGGGGTTGATCTCAATTCTTAATTTTGCTTTCATTATTGATTTGCTTCGAATAAGGTACAGATATTCTATCCCTTTTCAGTAGGGGTTTCTCATGATTCGTTACATCTTTCGATATTGGTTTTGAACTATTATCCTTTGCTCTGAGCCTTCTTACTAGGGCTTCCCTATAACTTTGCTATGCTCTTTTGATTGAATCTCCTATGTGAACTGTTTGATATGAACCTTCTGATTATGAACCTTTGATATGCATCTTTGATTATGAACTTTTGCTATGGACTTTGATATGAACCTTTGACTTCTGAACCTTTGATATGAATCCTTTTGATATGACCTTGCCTTGACCTGTCAGTTTGAGACCCGAGCTATCACTAGGCATGGGGGTTCCATGTCCGTGTCATTGATGCACCAATGGCATGACTTTAGTGTGGTTGAGTGATGTTCCACACCGTCCCTTTCTGTTATCTGATTATGAGCTCGATATATATTGTATGGCCACTATCTGTCTGCAGGGGCGTATGGATGCATCCTAGATTTGTTCTGTTATCTGATATGTTATTATTTGTCTGGTGAATGATGTCGTGTGCAATACGCGTCTTCACAATCTTGGAGCTGATCACTCCATGTCTGTTATATCTGCTATGGTTACTATTGGTTACTACAGGCTACTATGGATATATGATTTGATTTGATTTGTTTTGTTGGCTCGTGGTGGATAACTGACCCTTTTTCCTATGTTTCATTTACCCTACTATGTTCCTTTGATATACCAGATTTATTGACTAACCTTCCTTACTTTGTTCTCTGTTCAGTTTCATTATTATTATAGCGCTATATCTGTTCACTGGGCTTTTTAAGCTCAGCCGCATTTCTTTTCCTGCGGCAGGTACATAAGCTAGGAGCTGGGATTTTTTTTTGGGTTTGAGAGATGAGCTGATATAGAGACAATGCCTAGTCATCTTAGACTTCATTTGATTTTGTTATTATATTTTCAAATTTCAGAGTTTTTCTTTTTGTATTTATGTATTGATAAGTCTTGTTGACTTGATTTCTGTAAGATATTGGATTTCACATACACATCATAACATTAACACAATGAGCACATAGATGGTTTTAGAGAGAGAAAGAGTGGGACATTCTAGTAAGAGAAACTTGTGGAATATTAGATTACCAAAGAACATCCAACCCTCTACCTTGCAAGGTAGAGGGTATTTATAGGTTACAAACTAAACGACCTCCTGACGGCCTGTGGATCAGGTATACAGTGGGTAAAGACCCGTCCTTCCTCCACGGTGTTGCACTAGACTATTTTACGCTACTGACTAACTACAAAACAACATAAATAAGTAACTAACGATTAGTCTACGAGCTAACTTATGCTAGATAATAGTTGGGGTGACTGACTCTTCAATACAGGAATTTTCTAATTCCTAACAATCTCCCCCTAAGGGAGGTCACCCCATGTTTTACATTACAAATCCTAGCATTCTATTCTTGACTTTGTTCTTGAGCTCGTAGACAAAACAACTTCAACATCGCAATCTTTGTGCATAAGTAGTGCAACTTCAAAGTCTGCACAGATTTGTACTTTAAGAGGAGGTCATTAATGATCTATGAGATGATAATTAGGAGCCATCTTTTGAGATCATCAGCTATCATCAATCTCTGAGACATCCTTTGTGGTGTTGGTATTATGTGATGTTGTGACTTTAGGACCGACATGCTCACATTCTGGATCATGATATCTTCTCATCAGAGTAGCGGAAGCTTTAGTTGATTCATGATATTGGCAGCAGCGTAGCAGAAGCATGGAGTGAAAATATCAGAGTCATTGATGCACTTATCATGATTTCTTTTGAGATGAATGTGTATTGTGAGCATGCGGCTATGGATTGACCGCTTCATTCTGATCAGCTGCAAACGTCGGGTGTACCTGCATACAACAGTTAGCAATAAATCGCGCGAAAGTGTCTTTGATCACTTTCGTTGAATTGAGGTACACGGTCCACGGTTCCCCGTTGATCAGTACGAGTACTGCCTGTGATCAGGTAGGATTCATAAGAATCTCTTTGACATGGTTTCGCAGCTGTTCTAGCTGTTCTCAAACCGGAACATCTCAAAGAAGACAACACGGAGTGAGTGAACCAACGAATTTTAAGTCCACTGATTGATGAAAAGAGATTTGAAAAACAATCGTGTATTGCTCAATAGAAATTGTTTTTGCAATACAACGAAGGTTTTATTGAAAATCAATTATCAATCATAAAAAAACACCTTTTGGATTGAAAAATTAGTACACGGTCGATGTGCTAAAGAAAAGAGTTTTTAAGCACAATGACCGGTTTTTCAAAGGTATCCGTCAATCCATAACCTGAACCAGGATTGATTCAAGAGATTGAATCGCCCCATTGTTTCTGGTCAGTTGTCACATGGTTAATCTATAAGATAGATCTCACATGCCACCTACCAGGAGCTTGTTTGATGTTGGCTCCAGAAGGCTTTCCATCTTCATAGTGAATATGTAAAAACATCACTCAGATGTTCTGGCAATACCACAAGGATAATGCGTAGGACTCAAGATATAATCTCTCTTTCCACATTGTGTGAAACAGAGAGTCTTCATTGAAAGTGTCCTAATGAGATTTATTGATGATCTCGTGGCTCTAGACTCAATTTGTGCATATTTGGATCCTGTGCCGGAGACTAGGGAGAGGGTCTCCTTCTTCAATATCAACAATCTCTAAGAGAAAGTCGATAGATAATGTCGGTTCCCCGTGAGAATGAAACAAGTCCTTTTAAGAGGAACTTGAGTGGTTTGGAAAGTTGAATTGCAGTGCGTCACTGGGTCCATGACGTCTTGTCTTCATTACCGATGTTACCATCAGTAGCATATGAATTGAACCCGGTTTCTGCCCTAAGGTTGAATAAATGGAGGGCTATTTGTTTTCACCCTTTCCTCATTCAATTCTTTTTAATTCTTCAACCCCTTCAGTGCTTACCGAGACTTCATAGCTAGAACCTTGTTGGGTTTATTCCAGTACTAGCTCAGTCTTAGTCTGCACTCTTCCCATATCTCATTTTTCTCCTTTTATCATCATACCTAAGGACTTCTACACTAACTAGTGGATTGTCCCTGGGTAGATCCCTCCGGTTCTGGCGGATCATGGGAACACATACCTAACCTTATCATCCTTATATCATCGTACATAAAGTAGAGTTGGTCGGTCTATTTGGTATTGTTCATCTGCCATTGGAACCAATTGAAAACCATTTGAAAGTCAATTCAGGTACTTGTGATATATTATCAAAGCATTTTGTACCTGAATTGTTTTTGATATTTTTAGAACGAGAACCCCCCCTCAACATGTGCATCAAGTATTTGAAAATGTTTTGCACATGGAGGCAAGAGAAAGAATTAACTTCTTTGATTACCATTTTCTAAAAGATATCAACATCACTTCCCACATCAAATCAAGTAGAAATAGCATTTCCGGGAAGGATGAGGTTTCCATAAATTTGCTCCCCCTCAATATGTGCCTCGAGGTTTGAAAAGAGTTTTGCACATACTAGAAGGAACCCTTTATCATCAAAGGATTTGAAGCCATATGATCAAGGTACCTTAAAAACATTTAAAGTTGAATTTTGCAAAGATTTAAGTGTTGTGTACCCTGATGACTTGAATTTGCAAAGAGAGTTCTCCCCCTTAATATATGCTTCGATATTCGAAAATTGTTTAGCACATATAAGAGAGAAGTTTGCACAAAAATTGGTCATCTTATCTTTTAACATCTTTCATATTTATATCACATTTTCTCCCCCGATCAAAAATATTAAATCCTTTGAGATTTTGGGTCTCAAGTGATTTAAATATGTATGAGGTAAAATATTTGTAGGAGAAAAATGTGTCCGATTTTATATGATCAAATATGGACAACACAGATGTTTCCCTTTTTTTTACAAGGGGAAACCACAGTACAAATCCTAGCACTATTACATGTATTACATTTGTTCATATTTATTACACCACATATTACACATAGTTAAAAACACACCATAATCAGTATCCCGAAGAAGTCTTCATTCAGTCCTCTGAAGAAGTTTGTAGTGACCATCACGAAGCCTTCCACCAACAAAACTTTCAAGGCTGCGGAAGATCCTTCGTGTCTTGAGTCTTCGTCTGATTGCAGCAATGAAGTGTTCACATCTCTTCACGTCATCATCAGTCCAAAACATAGTTTTAACCCAAGATTTCATATCAAGTTTGGCTTCTTTCACTCTGGTGTCAAGTTCTTCTTCGACCAATTTGAGCGTACCATCACTAAACTTGTAGAGTTCACATAGACGCATAAGCATACGAGATCCATATCTGTCGGTGAAGATGACGGCTCTAGGGGTGTCAAGGACTTTGTATTCTCGATGAAATTCATGCCCAGTTGCATTCCATTGAGGACTTGTAAGGTTGATCCTGGTTTGGTAGCTTTCAATGCCAAGCTGGAAGTCCTCAACTCGTTTTCGAATGACTAAGCCCCTGATCCAAAGAGTGACAGCTGCAGAGAGGGCCTTTTTCTCACGTACAGGTAAGTGCTCAAGGTGTCCTTGAAGATTTAAGAGATAGAGATCTTCGAAATCATTTGGCAGAAGATGTTTGAAGTCATTCTCTTCAATAGTATACACTTTGAAGTCAGCTCTTTTAAGGACAATCTTCTTCAAGTACTCATATCCATAGATAGGGAAGATCTCTACACTAACAACACTTAAGATTTGCAGCTTTGATCTGACATCATTGCGTCTTTTATCAGCACCATGTCTTTCGATGTAGAACTTCTTCTTTTTGAACCACCAGTGAGAAATACCATAAGAAGCTGCAATATCATACTTTTGTTCTTCATTTGCCCAGAATTGATCAGGAACCATCTGCTCAAGCCCCTGATCAGAGTAGGTTGCTGCTTTCATCTTTGATATTGATAGAGCAGGTCTTCTTTCAGCAGAGTGAGCATAAAGATAGTCCAAGTCGTGATTGAAGAAGAATTCTGCCTGAATGGTCATCTGACCAGGTTCACCACCAAGAGGAAGAGATTTGATCACTGACTTGGTCATTTAGCATCTTATGGCATTCTTCCATCTGATATTGAAGATGATTTGCATCTGAGTGGAAGACTTTGACAATTTCGTAAGCTTGACCTTCAAGATCTCTTGGTGTTATGGATGAGATGCTCTTCCGTTCATAAAACCATCTTATGAAACTTCCCATATCACCAGTGTAGTGTAGAAGAGAGTCTTCAGCTGGAATTTCGTAGTTATTGGTGATAACTGATGCCCAATTGTTGTCAGGAATCATAGAGTCAGACTCTGGGATGGTCCATGTGGGTTCTGGAGAAGGAGGTCTATCTTCCATAATGCAGCTTTGAATTGTGTCTCTTGAAGGTGCAACTCTGGATGTGCTAGTGCGATTCCCAGCCATGTAAGAATCAAACCAGTCTTCTGAGGGCTTAGGAATATGCTTTGTAGATGCATCATCTTCATCTAGTTCTGAGTCCGCCATGACATGCGACTCTTCGTTAACCATATGGTCATCAGGAATAGAGGTGGACGTGGATGTGAACCTTGAATCAACCGTCGTCCAGGCAGCAGATTTTTCTGAGTACTCTGCTCTTTTGTCGGATCTGATTGACTGGAAGATTTTGGTGGTGATGATGGTGGTTGTGATGGAGGTGTGTTGGTTGTTGTAGAAGGATTACCAGATCCAGAAGTTCCAGCGCCCCCCGTTGGTTGTGGGGGTGGAGGTGGATCTTTGCGATCCTTCATCAATGCTTCCATTACAATAGTTCTCCTTTTCCTTTTAGCTTCTTTTTCTCCGACATCAATCTTAAACTGTTCATAATTGTCGAACTTAATGGATTCTTCAAGTGCCTCATAGAGTTTACTGTGAACCTCAAGCTTGTCCTCTTCAGCCTCATACATCCTTTCACACAGAGTTGCTCTCATATCGGAGATGGGGAGGTCCTTGAATCGTCTAAGAAGTGGAGCCTCCATAGCCCATTCCACAGCATCCTTGACTTCTCCTTCAATAGCGTCAGTAACCGCTTCATTGAAGTTGAGGTGCTCCAATCTATAGACACGATCCACCAGAGAAACAACAGATTTAGGAAGTTGCCTTTCCAGAGCTTCTATCCTTTTAATAGCTTTATCCAGTAGTTGATCAGAGGTGAGAATCTGTGGAGGAGAAACTGGTGGAGCCACTTCATCTGCAATTGTATTGACGGGTTCTGGGTTTGGTGACATTGTTGGTGGTGTTTGTACAGTTGATGGAGTAGGTAAGGGAGGTGGAAGTGCAGTTGATAGTGAAGATGCAGTCATTGGAGGAATAGTTGACGTATCTTGCTGAATGCTGACATTATACATGGATTGTGCAGAATCTAAGGTTTTGTCATTAATGAATTGATCACCAAAAGAGAAATCTTCATCAAGATTCTTAAGTGAGGATAGAGAGTTAGTAGACAGATTTGGTTCATCCATCTTCAAGGTCTCATCAGATCTTGTCTCAAGGTTCTCCTGCGAGCCCTTTTGTAACAGAGTGTCAACATTCAAGCCAGATTGAGTCTCACCAAGTGTAAAAGATTCCTTAAACGTTTCAGGCACCTTAACCACTCCAGATTGTTCTTTTGCATGAGGTGAATCTGTCCTTCTCTTCAGCTCATATTGATTTGTGGTGCTTGATGGAGATGATGAGATAGTTAACAGCATGTGAGCAGCTTGTTCAGTTTCAACACTTGCAACTCCTTTACCCTTGTCAAGTGTAATTGGGGTTGTTTGTCGAGGTAGTTGAGCGGGTTCTCTTAACACGATTCCACCTACTAGAGCTTTCACATTCTGACTTTCAAGGCTTTGCTGAATTCCAAGTTGGAGATCAGCATCATCTTCATCAGTTAGCCTGGTAACACTCCTTGGTATCTCAGTGTTCTCACCAATCTCCTTTTCCACTTTCTTCCTTTTTACTTTCTGCTTCTTGGATGCGGTGTCAGACTGTTGAGACCTTTCAAGTCTCTTTTTAGGAAGAGAGGCATAGGATGCTTATGAGGCTGACTTGGTCATGGGAGCATTCGGTTGTAAAGGAGAGGGTGTGACATCAGCAGAGAGTTTGGTTGCTCTTTTCATGTATTGCTTGAAGTAGTCCTTCTTCTTGATATCTTCTTTGAGAAGGCAATCAGGAATTGGCAATCCAAATACTTCTTTATCCGTACCTCTAGGAACATATTTCAGGTTTCCTAAAACAAATTCATCTTCTGCTTTGTGTAAAGTTGATTCAGACCTAGGAGTGAATTTATGAGTTTGTTGTAAGTACTGGATAACAAGCTTAGAGAATCTGATGCTGGGAATAACAAGCTTGTTCTGTTTCTTTCGGCCTTGAGCTTTGTTTTGGAAATTGATTCTGTCAGATATGAATGTGTTCATTGATAACGAAAATTCTTCCCAAATACGATCTGATACATTCACATCAACCCTATTAACGATTCCCCATAGGATTTGCAAGATAGGGATTCTCACTTTATCGAACCCTGATATTTTGCCAGATAAGCACAAGTTAAGAATTGTTGTAATGGCTCTCCAAGGTTGATACATGTGTCCAGTGATGATGTCAGATGCTCTTGAAATACTGTTCTGATAACCCAATCCAATAAGAAAGACAATCAGATCGTCAGCACCAGGTGGAGATTCAGAACGAAAGTCAGGGTTACATGGGGTGATTCCAAGAGCCTTGCTCAGAATATCAGAATCAATTGTGAACTCCATATCATCCAGTTTGCAGGAGTATCGAGCTGTGATTTTGTTCCATTGAACGGTGTTCCAGAATTGTTGAATGTAAATGGTCGGAATTCAGCATTGCTTGGTAAGTGCTCTGAAGAAGTTTGTGTTTTTGAGGATGTCAATAGAAACTTTGAGTATCGGATTTTGTTGAAGCCTTTGTAGGTCCACATAACAGTTTCTTTTTCCAATACCAGCCCATTGACTTCTGGGAAAGATTTCTTCGTCTGAGAGAAGTTTGGATGATGCCGAAGGGATAATGCTCTTTTCTAGGATTTAACTTGCCATTGATGTTCTGAGTAATCATACAATCAACAGTAATGAATTGGTTCATGTTAGATGATAAATGGTAAGTGAGACAACATTGAGAGCACCCTTATGACATAGAAGTAGTAACTCAGAAGGAGTCCCCAAAACACATACAGAGAAAGATAGAGTGGCATAGATTACAAATATATGACAACTTTCAAATATATGATAACATTCATAATTGAGATATTTCAATGAAGTACAGTCATATAGATAAATAATTACATGACGAGCTTATAAGTGATTTAAAGGGCAAAAGAGTGCATTTCAAAGTGATCATGACATGAGCCAAGATACACATGTAAAAGTGATATAACAAATATGTATGAGGCAAAAAGTGACATTTGGCAGTCGTGAGAGAAACCAAGTACCTTTTGCCTAAACAGAGATGTCATAACAGATTACATAGAGTATGTTGATTCAACAAGTCGAATTAGGAGATCCTAAGTCTTGTGAGAGTGAGATCAACTTTAGCACAAAAACCTTTGAACATTTTAATAATCCTTGACCCTAAGACTAATTCTCAACATGAAAGTGAACACTGTTGCAGACTTGTAAAGACAAGTCGTCATCTAGAGCCACAGACAAGTCGCTAAAAGTTTAGCACTCTAAGTCGCTATGCTGATTCGCTAGCATGTAAAGTCAAGTCGCCATGAACAGTACCTAAACCAAGTCGCTACAAAACAGTCAACTAAGTCGCTAGGTAACTAATTCGCTAACTTGTAAATACAAGTCGCCATGAACAGTAACACACCCAATTCGCTACCAATTCGTTAACTAAGTCGCTAGGTTACTAATTCGCTAACTTGTAAATACAAGTCGCTAACTGTTAACTCGCTAACCAAGTCGCTAGAATATAGTGAACTAATTCGCTACAGAAACGTAGTCGCTAAGTTGAACACTGACTCGCTATGAAGAACATTCAGACTAAGTCGCTACCAAGAACAATTTAAATCGCCACCAAGAACACTTCTAACATCAACCCATCAGTCCAATCCACTTAATCATACATCAATGTATTCCAAACACTATATTCCAAACAATATATTCCAACCATTTTGAACCCGTTCAATCATTATACAAGCAACAAACATACATTTACATGAAAAATCGAACCTAAACGAGAGACAAACAATCACAACTCACGAGCTCGAAAGGATCTGGATATAAAGTACATGTTAGAAACAGGACACAAAAGCTTAAGAGAACAAAGATAGGGAGGATCGAGGCAAACCTTTTGCTAGGTCGCTAAAATGAGTACAATGACGAGGAAGAGAAAACGAGAGAGAAAGAACAAAAACTTTTTGAAAAAAATGGTAACTCGCTATAGGGTAATTCGCTAGGGGTATACCAACTAACTATGACGGTATGACACAATTGGTCCTTGTGGTTTTAACATGAGGTGAGGTAAGTCGCTAGTGCAACATAACTTTCACTATATGGCAACTTTGGTCCCTATGGTATTGATGAACAAGTGGTAAGTTGCAAACACAGATTATAGACTAAGCCTCTAGCAAAGATTATCACACTGATCACCATGAATCAATTAAACATTTAGACACATAAGCATTTAAATCTAAGCTAGGCACTTAATACGTAGGTACACAATGATAATCACATGAGCAAGATATGACCACAACCTACAGAAACCATAACCAGATAGTTACAGAGGCAAAACACGACCTCAACTTACAAACGAGCAAGCATTATAACCAGCATAGAAGCCAATGGCATAGGTAGTCAAGAAGAATATATACACAATCTCCCCCTCAATCAAGTTCATCAAAGAACATTGATTGACATAAGTTTACCCCGATAAAATGGAAACAAAAATATTTCAATTGTTGGAACTTCATCTATGATCCCGTGCCATTATTGAATGACATTTCTAGGACCGTAGATGTTATCGATAACAGTGAAAATATTCTTTATTAGATAGGAAAAACGTGATAAGATTGTAAATTTAAAGAATTTAAACATGATATAAGAAGAAAAAAATTTTGTTAATTTAATTTTTTTTTTTTTAAGAAACTTGATGTATACAAAGATATGGATGAACGAGTCCTAATTCAATGATGAATAGGAGTCAAAGTGAGTAGTGCATCAACTGTTGCACACTATCGCTCCTGAATGAGCTATGTTCATTTCTGATGGGAACCAAGTCATGAAGTTCCTGATTGAGTTGAGCATTGTACCTGAAAAAGACTGAGAGCACATTGTACTGGAAGCACATGTAGATTTGTACATAGAAGAGTTAGTGACATGATTAGTCTCACATTTGGATGCATCATAGTATAATACAGACTTATCATTAATGGAGATCCTATTAGGCTCTACATTCTTGAAAAGTTTACCTGTAGGAATCCATTTGAGGCATGATCTAGGGATGTAAGTTCGTTTAAGTCCTGTAAACTTAAATAATCTACCAGTGGGAATCCATTTGAAGCCACAGTGAGTTGAACTAAATGAGTGCACACCCTTGTTTTGACTATTTGTCTTTTTGTGATCAGAGAATTTCTTAGGGGATTGATCTGTCAGACGATGTTTTGCATGAGACCTAGTTAAGCTTATAGCATTTCTGATTTGTGGGTGATGTCCATTAGTCCTATGCTTGGGATTCATCATATCTGAACTAGGCAATGAAGTGACTGGTTTTGACAAAACAGACTTATTATCAACTTGGGATGTAAGCTTAGATTTCAATGGTTTAGCTCTTTCAGACCTAAAGGCATTAGGTTGTTTAATAACTGTTCGTTTCAAGTGGTTCTGAACAGTTGACTTTCCCACAGTTGAAGGTTTTGCAAACTTAGTGTTCATCCTATTTCCAACATACTTCCTGAGCTCATTTTTTAGGGCAACAATATTGAAGCTCTTATCCTGAATTTGTGCTTTGAGATCATCAATATCTTTCATCAAGAGGTTAGATTGATTGACTAACTTAGAGTTTGTTTCCTCAAGGTTCTTTCTTAAATGCTCATTTTCTCTTAGAAGGTTGGACACACATAGAGCTAGTTCAGAATTTCTAGATTCTAGTGTATCACTCATCTCATGACAGTCATATTTCTGGGCTTCTGAAAGAAGCGATTTCAGATTTCTTATGGTCGAATCTTTGTCCTGAATCTGGGATTTTAACTGAATAATTTTAAAAAATTCTCTAAATTCTGGAAGTTCCAGATTACTACACTGTTTTTTTTGCATAAAACATTTCATTCTTATGTTGTATTTGAATTTGCAAAGAGATACAGTGTTTTTCAAGAACTGAAAATTTGTTTGAAAGCTCATCATATACCCTTTTTTCAATCATGTTACTTGCATTAGATTCAGACAAAACAAAGATTGATTCCACATTGTTATTTTCAGGGTAAGAGTCATGTACCTTTTTGTGAGAATTAGTGTGATCAGATAAGTGTACCTTGTTGATTGATACCTTTTATGACTCTGAGAATTTGAGATCAGTGCTGTTCTCTTCATCCTTTTCCATCACAACTGAGATTCTGCAATCAGTGTCTTCTGCTGGTTCAACTGGAATGAAGCATGACACGTCATCATTGTTCCATGGACACTCTTGACACTCATTCAATTCCTTCAGCTTGTTATTCTCTTTTGCAGCTTCCTCGATGTATGTTTCCATATTACTCATAAGTTGAATAAATGAGTTTCTGAACTCATGAATTTCCATTCCCGTGTGCTTCTTGAAAGACATTCCAGTCATGATATTATCAAAATCTGAGGAGTATTCTTCCCGGGTAAGTGGCTGAAATTGGTTGAAGATGGTTTGGAGAGCAGCATGAGAATCATCAGTTGAGAGCTTTTCTTTGGTAATTTGAAACCTCAGTCGTTCAAGGTTAAGCAAAACAGTTCTTGTTAAAGTGGGAAAATCCTGACGAAGGATGGCACAACTTGTTCGATCCATGGTTGTGGATAAGAGTAATTTGAGAAGCTGACTGAGATGTTGAAATGGCTCACTGGTGCATTTGTAAGATATAACTTTTCACATACACATCAAACCATAACACAAAGTAGCATATAGATGGAATTCTAGAGAGAGAAAGTTAGAGGTTTAGGGAACTTAGTGAGAGAAAGTGAAAGATATTATTATGAGCTCCAACTCTCTACCTTGGAAGGTAGAGAGTATTTATAGTCTTACATAAATCGCCACACATCAGGCTGTGGATCAGGCATACAGTGGGTAAAGACCCGTCCGTCCTCCACGGTGATACTAAACTAAATACTACTTAACTTAAGATACCTATGACTACGAGCTTTCTAACGATTACATATACTTGAGGTGACCGACTCTTTAATACCGGGAATTTCTAATTCCTAACAATCTCCCCCTAAGGGAGGTCACCTCAATTATGTACCAAAATTACATTGAATACAACTAGATATTACATTAGAAATTGTTCTTGCATTCTTGATGTAGTCCTTTGCTTCTAAGCTCGTAGTCATTGATTCTTCACATTGCATGTTTGGATACTCCAAGTGGAGGTCTTTTACTGATCCACGTGATAATAATTTTGAGCCATCTTTTGAGATCATCAGCTATCAAAAATCTCTAATACATCCTTTGTGGTGTTGTGACTTTAGGACCGACATGCTCACATTCTGGATCATGATATCTTCTCATCAGAGTACCGGAAGCATTTGTTGAATCATGATATTGGCAGCAGCGTAGCAGAAGCATGGAGTGAAAATATCAGAGTCATTGATGCACTTATCATGATTTCTTTTGAGATGAATGTGTAGTGTGAGCATGCGGCTATGGATTGACCGCTTCATTCTGATCAGCTGCAAACGTCGGGTGTACCTGCATACAACAGTTAGCAATAAATCGCACGAAAGTGTCTTTGATCACTTTCGTTGAATTGAGGTACACGGCCTACGGTTCCCCGTTGATCAGTACATGTACTGCCTGTGATCAGGTAAAATTCCGAAGAATTTCCTTGACAGGGTTTCGCAGCTGTTCTAGCTGTTCTCAAACCGGAACGTCTCAAAGAAGACAACACGGAGTGAGTGAACCAGCGAATTTTAAGTCCACTGATTGATGAAAAAAGATTTGAAAAACAATCGTGTATTGCTCAATAGAAATTGTTCTTGCAATACAACGAAGGTTTTATTGAAAATCAATTATCAATCATAAAAATACCTTTTGGTTTGAAAAATGAGTACACGGTCGATGTGCTAAAGAAAAGAGTTGTTAAGCACCAAGACCGGTTTTTCAAAGGTATCCGTCAATCCATAACCTGAACCAGGATTGATTCAAGAGATTGAATCGCCCCATTGTTTCTGTTCAGTTGTCACATGATTGATCCATAAAATAGATCTCACATGCCACCTACCAGGAGCTTGTTTGATGTTGGCTCCAGAAGGCTTTCCATCTTCATTGTGAATATGTTAACACATCACTCAGATGTTCTGGCAATACCACAAGGATAATGCGTAGGACTCAAGATATAATCTCTCTTTCCACATTGTATGAAACAGAGAGTCTTCATTGAAAGTGTCCTAATGAGATTTATTGATGATCTCGTGGCTCTAGACTCAATATGTGCATATTTGGATCTTGTGCCGGAGACTAGGGAGAGGGTCTCCTTCTTCAATATCAACACTCTCTAAGAGAAAGTCGATAGATAATGTCGGTTCCCCGTGAGAATGAAACAAGTCCTTTAAAGAGGAACTTGAGTGGTTTGGAAAGTTGATGTGCAGTGCGTCACTGGGTCCATGACGTCTTGTCTTCAATACCGATGTTACCATCAGTAGCATATGAATTGAACCCGGTTTCTGCCCTAAGGTTGAATAAATGGAGGGCTATTTGTTTTCACCCTATTCTCATTCAATTCTTTTTAATTCTTCAACCCCTTCAGTGCTTACCGAGACTTCATAACTAGAACCTTGTTGGGTTTATTCCAGTACTAGCTCAGTCTTAGTCTGCACTCTTCCCATATCTCATTTTTCTCCTTTTATCATCATACCTAAGGACTTCTACACTAACTAGTGGATTGTCCCTGGGTAGATCCCTCCGGTTCTGGCGGATCATGGGAACACATACCTAACCTTATCATCCTTATATCACCGTACATAAAGTAAAGTTGGTCGGTCTATTTGGTATTGTTCATCTGCCATTGGAACCAATTGAAAACCATTTGAAAATCAATTCAGATACTTGTGATATATCAAAGCATTTTGTACCTGAATTGTTTTTGATATTTTTAGAACGAGAACTCCCCCTCAACATGTGCATCAAGTATTTGAAAAATGTTTTGCACACGGAGGCAAGAGAAAGAATTAACGTCTTTGATTACCATTTTCTAAAAGATATCAACATCACTTCCCACATCAAATCAAGAAGATATAGTATTTCCGGGAAGGATGAGGTTTCCATAAATTCGCTCCCCCTCAATATGTGCCTCGAGGTTTGAAAAAGAGTTTTGCACATACTAGAGGGACCTTGCACATTGAGATAAGTTTATCACATTTCAAATCATAGGTTTAAGATAGATGCTCCCCCTCAACATGTGCATGGAAAATTTGAAATCGTTTGTCACATGTGGGCAGGATAGCATGTACATCCTTATAAAACCATTTACCGAATTATCAGTTTAAATCCAATTTAAATCACACATTCTCCCCCGATCACAATTATCAAATCATTTGAGATTTGTGATCTCTTATAGATTTAAATTGATTTTGAAAGCTTTTTAAGGAGAATTGTGACTTGATTGTGAAAGCGTTTGAACTGATAAGGATCGGATTTTAAGACTTTAAACTCCAATGATAAAACATGCATGTATATCTTTTGAAAACAATTTAATGCCAAATAACTTTTTAATTTAATTGAAATCATTCTCCCCCTCAATCAATGACATAGGTTGTTGATTGAGAGATAGAGATTTTGACATATGAGTCCTGATGATTATCAAAAATAGAGACTGAGTTATTTTTCAAAGCATTTAGTTTTCAGCAGATAACTGTTTATAGAATCAGAGCATGGAATTTTGAAAACATGATAAAACATGGCTCTGTTCTTTCTTTTAAACCCGGGTTATTGCCTGACAAATAACAATAAACCATTTTTTCTCTTTCTCCCAAATTTTTTTTTTTTTTTTTTTTTTTTTTTTTTAATAATAAAAATTCGAACAACATCTAAAGTCCCGTGTCATTCTTTGAATGACAACATCAAGACCGTAGATATAATCGAATCGAGAGAAACATGACAAAATAACAATATTTTTTGAAGATTTTTCGAATTTTTCAAATTTTTATGGATTTTGAAAGTTTTATATTTTTCTATTTGATTTTTGAAGGTTTTACAATTTTGTATTTTGTTTTTTTTTTTTTTTTTTTCCGAATAGATATATACAAGAGATATATGAAGATAGACCTTTACTCCTCGTCTTCCTCCTGAAGACGTTTGAGAGTTTCTGGTTGAAGGCTTTTCAAGCCAAGTCGTGGAAGAATAAACTCAAAACGTTCTCTTGGAAGAGCTTTGGTGAAGATGTCTGCTAACTGATATTCTTAGCACTTTTATTATCACAGTACAGAGGGATTTTGTTGAATTCAAAGCCATAGTCAGATAATTGAGATCTCATCCATAAGATTTGAGCACAACAAGATGACATGACTATGTATTCAGCCTCTGTAGAGGAAATAGAAGTACTCATTTGCTTCTTTGAAGACCAGCTCACAAGCTTATCACCCAAAAACTGAGCACCTCCTGACGTACTTCGACGAGTATCTTGACAACCTGCATGATCAGCATCTGCATAGGCCGTTAGTGACATACCGGTGTCCTTCGGGTACCATAGTCCCATATTGATGGTTCCTTGGAGATACCGAAAGACCCGTTTAACTGCTTCAAGGTGCTTTTTAGTAGGCTTAGCCTGGTATCTAGCACACATGCAAACAACGAACAAGATGTCTGGTCTACTAGCAGTGAGATACATCAGGGATCCAATCATACTCCGATATTTCGTTTGGTCAATCATGATCCCTGAGAGGTCCTCATCTAGTTTGGTTCGGTCAATCATGGGGGTGTCAACAGGGTCACTTGAATCAAATCCAAATTTCTTTAAAATCTCTGTTGCATATTTAGATTGATTTATGAAAATGCCTCCGGGAATTTGAGAAATTTGTAATCCCAAGAAAAATGACATTTGTCCCATCATTGACATTTGAAACTTTGAACTCATTTCATTTGAAAAACGATCACATTCCATTGGGTCAGTCGAGGCAAAAATAATATCATCAACATAAATTTGAACATGAATCAAATGTTTGCCTGACTTCCTGGTGAACAATGTAGGATCAACTGCTCCTTTGATGAATCCGGTTGATAGAAGAAACTTTGACAGTGTATCATACCATGCCCTTGGAGCTTGCTTTAAACCGTAAAGAGCCTTCTTCAAACGATAAACGTGAGTAGGATGCTCTTGATTCACAAATCCTTCAGGTTGGCTGACGTAGACGACTTCTTTAAGATCTCCGTTCAGAAATGCCGTCTTTACATCCATCTGATAAACTACCATGTTCTTACTAGCAGCATTAGCCAGAAAGATTCTGATTGCCTCGATTCGAGCAACTGGAGCAAAAGATTCTTCAAAGTCTATACCCTCCTCTTGACGATATCCTTTAGCAACTAATCGAGCCTTGTTCTTCAGCACATCACCATGCTCATCAA
The DNA here is from genome assembly GCA_019973895.1 of Chrysanthemum seticuspe. NCBI lineage: Eukaryota > Viridiplantae > Streptophyta > Magnoliopsida > Asterales > Asteraceae > Chrysanthemum > Chrysanthemum seticuspe. Next base: position 79,526,360 of record BPTQ01000004.1, read on the forward strand.
GTTTTACTTTGAAGATCCATTTTAGAGCTATAATCATGGCACAGTCTGGAGCAGGTACTAACTCCCATACATCAAGACGATCAAACTCATGAATTTCATCTTGCATGGCATTGAACCAGCTGTCTTCATTCATGGCGGTTTTAACATCTTTTGGTTTGATCTTAGATAGTACGGAGTTGAAGAAACACCATAAGGCATCGGTTGCAAGTTGTTTCCGGGTTGATACAGGACGAGAGGGATTTCCAATGATGTTGTCTAATGGATGATCGTGAGTCCATTTTCTGAGGTGTTCATGTGGCAGTTGTTGAGGAACTGAGGTAGCTGAGTCGATGTCTCCTGAAGAAGATGGTTCTGATGATGATTCAGGAGTAGCAAATATGTTTTCAAATGGAGCATCTTCAGGAGTAGCAAAGGGATTAACTTCATCATTGATGCCAGAAACATTTCCATGATGTACATTTGAAGAATGATGATTTGTTGATGAGACTGAAGGATCAGCAGCAGGTGCTTCTTGACTTAAAGATATTGAGACTGAAGGATTGACTTCATTCACTGGAATATGAGCATCCTCTGTTGTAGGGATCAGCACCTCATTAGTAGTTGAATCATACAGTTCATCAAACATAGGATCAAACAATTTCTTTACATCATCTTCAGATGGAGGTACATATGGAGTTTCTTGAGAGGAGTTTGGAACAAGAGATGAACCAATGGGACTGTTTTGAAGTGCGGGTCCTGAGCTGGAGTGTCCAGGAGCCATTTGACCGGTCAGCTCATCAAACGTAACGTGAATTGTTTCCATGATATTTCGGGTTCTTTTGTTGTAGATTCGGTATCCCTTTTTGTTTGATGCATATCCTACAAATACTCCAATGTCAGCTTTAGCTCTAAGTTTGCCTAAGTCTTGACCCTCATTAGTTGGATAGCACAATGCACCAAACACACGAAGGAAGGATAGATTAGGTTTTCTGTTGTGGACAAGTTCATATGGAGTTTTTCCATGAATAGTGTGAATCAGGGAACGATTTTGTGTGTAGCATGCAGTGGCAATTGCTTCAGCCCAGAGAAACATTGGAACCTTTGAGTAGATCAGCATTGTTCTAGCGGCTTCAACAAGAGTACGATTTCGTCTTTCAACTACACCGTTCTGTTGAGGGGTTCGTGGAACACTTCTTTGATGGCTGATTCCAACGCTTTCATAGAATTCACTAAGTTGTTTGTTGACAAACTCAGTTCCATTGTCTGTTCTGATAATTCTGACAGTTTTGTTTAGTCGAACCTGCAGCTGTTTGATGAGTTTGATGATGATATCAGGAGTTTCATCCTTTGTCCTTAAGAACTTGACCCAGGTGAATCTAGAGTAATCATCAACCACAACTAACACATATTTCTTCCCAAAGATATTTTGCACCCTCATAGGTCCACATAAATCCATATGAATCATATGAAGAACTTCTGTGACAGAGTTAGTAGGTTTGGGTTTATGGGCATACTTCTTGCTTTTTCCCAATTGACATGCTGAACAAAGATGATCCTTTTCATACTTTAGTCTAGGTAAACCTACAACTAAGTCTTTTCAAGAAAGATCGTTGATGGTGCCGAAGTTCAAGTGATTGAGACGACGATGCCATAACCATGACTTTGTTTTTGAAGCCTTTGATAGCAAGCAGATTGGAGAAGCCCTCATCATGTCATCGATAGAGATGGTGTAAAGATTTGACCCACGAGTTCCTTTTAGCAGTTCCTTACCATTAAGATCTCTAACAAAGCAGGTATGTTTTCTGAAGGCAACTTCTAGATCAGAATCACAGAATTGACCAACAGTGAACAGATTATGACCCAAACCTTCTACATAGTAAACTCTAGAGATGACACTATCACCAACTACATAATCTCCATAACCCATGATAGCACCGAAATGATCATTACCAAATCTAACAATCCCGATGAATTTGCTCACGAAGTTCATGAGCCGCGACCGGTCTCCAGTCATATGCTTGGAACAGCCTGAGTCCAGGTACCACAGAACGATTTGAACGATCTACAGTTGAACACAGACAAGAATGGATAACTGGATAATTGGGATCCCCATGCAAGAATGGGTTCCATTTGGTTAGTAACAATGTTTGGAACACCCACATCAGAAATAGAAGCATTCATATCAGAAAGTGAGGCAATGGAATCGTTGTGAATAGATGCAGTACTAGTGTCAGTATTAGCCCTGTTCATAGTGTGATCACTTCTTAAGGGAATAGTTCTACCAGTAGGCATCCATTTTCTAGTGGGCATTATCTGATTAGTCTTAAGACCAACAGGTGTCCAATAAAAGCCTATTTTACTGAATGTTCTTCCTGTGGGTTTCCACTGTTTTCTAACTTTCTTTCGTTTTTGCCTTTTAGCCTTCTTAGCAAGAATTTTAGCATTAACAATATTAACTGGACAATTAACATCATTAGGCAGAACAGTAACACCACATTCATGATTAGAAACAGAATTCAAGCAGACATCAGTACAAGGTTTGCAAATAGTATCAGAATTCGAATTAATTACAGTACGCCTATGGCTAATACTAGAATCAACACGATTCGTTTTATTCGATTCAAACTAAAAGTTCCTAGATTGTTCTTCTACACTTTTCCAGTGCACATTCTTAGCTTGCGAGGTCCTATCATTCCTTGTATTGTCTTGAGACTTTGACCTGCTCCCTTTAATATCACTGATTACTCCTGTAGAGGGAATGGGAACATTAGTTTGTTTTACTACTCTTTGCACCACCTGTTTAGATGTGCTGGGATCTGAACTACATGCATGTGCACTACGGTTCACATTCTTAACACTAGAGGTACTGAGTTTTGTACTTCTAGAAGGCACACTTGAGTTCTCTTTCTTAGCATTGACAGATCTAGAATCTGAACCCCTTAAAGGCACACTACGGTTCATATTCAAAACATTGGGAATCGAGTGCATATCATGCTTGGCCTTAGGCATCGAGCATGGAATCAAAGGATTAACTCTCTCACCTAATGACTTTGGGCATATTGTGATCAAGCATTCTAAGATTTCTTGAGATCGTTTGGCATATAGGCATGCATGTCCAATTGCATTATCATGAGGTTTCTCTAACTTATCCTCTTCAACAATCTCACGCAGACATTCTAGGCAATCCTTAAGGGATGAGAAGTATGTTTGAATAGCAAGTTTGTTGTTTCTTAGATGAGGAGGGACATATGTCACAGACAAAGCATATTTATTACAAGAGTGAACCTTTGATACACCATTTTCCCCATTGGTCATTGGCATTTTCCCTTTAACCTGACTCTTCAGATTCTCAATTTCTTTTTGCAATGAAGCTATTTGTTCGTTGTTATTGTTACGGGTGACTTTAATTGATTCAAATAACTCATTGAAATGACGTTTAACCTTTTCATTTTCTTCCAGAAAACTTTCGTTTTCCTTTTGTAAAGCATTTATTAGGTTTTGAAGATGAAACGTTTGAGAATTCTGAGAATCTAAAGGAGGAGGCATTTGGGAGCCTGTCATATTGTTTGTTTGACCCTTTAATTGAGAGATTTGGGCTTTCAACTTTCTGATCGTGTTGCACTGAGCTTGGATCTGTTCATCACGTTTGTTAATTTGAAAAACTGCATCAAACTCTGGAGCATCTGAAGATGTCTTGACATTTGAAGTTTTGACATTTTCTTTAAGATGTTGATATTTTAGTTGTAAATTAAAATGTTCAACTTCTAGTTTAGAAAAATGTTTAACGAAATTGTCGTGATCATCCAGTTCAATTTTCTCGTTTAGTTTAGAATTAGTTTGTTCAAGCTCAATGACACGATCATGGGAGACTTTCAGGGCCACAGATAGTTCATGAAATTTGGAAGCATTAATAGAGCAATTTGAAGCAGTGAAAAACACATCTTGAGCAACACATTCAGTAATAAGATTCTCATTTAATGTATGCAAGTTCTTTCTTTCAATCTCATTATATTTCAGTGCACGCTCATAGTCACTAACTTCAACAACCATTGCATCAAATTCCTTTTCCATACCCTTAATATCAGTTTCTACCCCGTTTTTAAGACTCTCAAAGTGATCTTTTAGAAGTTTAAAGAAGGGCATGACCTCAGTTAAATAACATTCTTTCATTTGTTCAAAACCCCTTTCTCCTTCAGTTATACCAGTGGGTGTGATCCTTTTCTTGCAAGTTTTCTCAAAATCAACAAATAGTTGAAATATAACGTATTGGCTAACTAATGTCTTGCTTTTAGTGGCAATTGTTCTAGGTACAAGATGCATTGGTGTATTAGGAGGATACACAGTCGCTCTAGGCATTTTCCAAAGGGGAGGGTTTGTTTCAACAATATTTTCCGCTTTCTGCTTATCTAAATCTTTTTTCCAGAAGACTTGTTCGGGAGTCAACAAAGTCTTAGGTTTAAACTTGTTCAAGGAAATCCAGTTTTCCTTCTTGTAATCATGAGGAGAGATAATTATGTTTTTCTCTTTGCATTTGGGATCATTTTGTTTCTTAATCATCTTTTCCCTAGTGATTTCATTTAATTTCTTATCTTCCTCAGTGCACTCAACGCAACTAGGTTTCTGCCTAGGCTTAAGGACTTCATTACCATCATAAAGCACCTTATGAGCATTTCTAGCCTTTTTAATTACCTCTGGATTTGGTTCCTCAACAAGGGAAATGCTATGCTTATCGCTTAAGACTCGATGTTTGGTGACCATGTGAGCAGTCTGAATGGTGTTTCCTTGTATGTACAACTTGTTTTCAAGTTTGTTTTTCAAAGTTTTCAGATTAGAAAAATCTCTCAAGAGTTTTGATTCCTTTGCATTAAATTCTTGCTTACGCATTTTCACATTTTCTTGAAGTTCTTGTTTTTGCTTAGCTGTTTTAGAAAGTTTTTCTTGCAAGGAATGTAATTCTTGTTTCAATACTTCTTCTCTAAACTTACTTTTTCTAATTACTGTACTCACTTGGTCATCCATTTCCTGCTCACGAGTGGTCAACTCAAATTTTGCACGTTGTTCATAAATAGCAACACGTTCCTTATAGGCATTTAGTTCAGAAATTACGGAATCATCAGGAGCACATGCAGTGTATTCATCAAAGACATAGTCATTGTTGACTGCAGAAGATGCATCACTTGGTACAACTTCACTTTCACTTTGTTTCACGTATTGATCGTATGGGACAATATTGTTATAACCCATATTTTCAACATTTGATTCAATAGTTTCAGTTGGTTGTACTTTGTCATGCATCTGTTGCACATCAGCATCATCGTATAGTTTTAATACCTCTGAGATGAGTTTGTCCTTGGATGTGCCAGCTTGTGGTGAAGAAGAGACCTTGGGAGAAACCATTGGAGAAATGCTAGCCATGAAAATTGTGTGTGCAGTAGGTCCATCATCTACATCAGAGTCGTATGCATCACATTCAGCGACTTGAAAGGCATTCTGATGATTGTGACCTATCTCCTGAATAGGCTGCTCATCCACATCAGCATCATAGGTCTTGGCATTGCCCTCAGCAAGAAACAGCAATTCCTCTTCATCCAAATCAGCACCATTGTCCTGAGCTTGTGCCAGCAACATCTTATCTCTGAAGTAATCAGCATTCTGTGGACGCTTTGGAGATGTGCAGTTCCTTGCAATGTGTCCTTCACCCCCACAGTTGTAACATTTGATTGACTTAGCTTGACCTTGGGTACCATTTCTTCCTCGATTCTGGTTGCCCACATAACCTCTCCCAGCTCCACCTCTTCCCTGATCATACTGTCTTTCCTGAACTGGGTGCCCCATAATTTTCCCATCTCTGATCAAAGCATGGTTGTGAAGATTGGAGGCGGTTCGGATCTCATTGCAGGTGTGGAGTTTATTGGTGTGAGGTGAAAGTGTCCTGTTTTCTTTTACCATGAGTGTTAGTTGAGTGATGAAATGTTCCATGACAGCATTTGCATCAGGTTGCTTGAACCTTGGATCAGAAATGGGTTTGTGATTATCATTATTCGTGGGTGCAACTTGAGAAGCATTGGTGGAAGTCCCATCATTTGTGAAGAAGGCAGTTGAATCATTTGTAGACCTTGTTTCTCCCTGACCTTTGAACTGATCAAGAATCCTCTTCTCAAACATGGCATGTCTCTCATTCTGAAGGAGGAAGGCATAGAGTTGCTCATAGTTTGTATCCTTCAATCCTTTAGTGAGCTTCACAGAGGTGACAAACTTGTGCCATTCGGGATTCATGTTGTTCACAAATTTTGAGTTCAACTGAATGTTAGGCATAGTCATTATGATGTTCCTCATGTCATTAACTAACTTATGAAATCTCACATAGTACTCATAGACACTCTCATCTGGTTCCATCTTGAAGTGCTCAAATTCGTCATAGAGTTGGGATTCTCTGTCTTCCATAGTTAATTCTGACCCTGAGAGAAGCATCTTAACATTATCCCAAACTGCCTTTGCTTGAGTGTTATGATTGATCAGCTTGTAGATGTCTTTAGGAAGACCTTGAAGAACAATGTTTGAAGCCCTGATATCTGCATCAAATCTCTTTTTATCCTTATCATCAAGCTCATCATACATCTTAGGTCAGTCCATTCCGTAAACAGGAGTACCATCTTCATTAGTATCAAGTATGTCTCTAGCCGTCTCAACTCGATATGGTCCTTCATCAATGGATTTGAGGATGTTGACACCATTTTCCTTTCCAAGGCAATACAGTCTGATTCGTTGAGCCCAAGAATCGTAGTCAGTTCTGTCAAGCATGGGTGGACGAGTATCTGAGCCAGCTGCTTGAACATCCTCGGCGACAGTGGAGATGACAGTAGGAACGTTGGTAGACATGTTAACAGATTATACGGGATTTTATAACTCTATGATTAAACCGGGAAATAGATTCTTTCACGGGATTTTACTAAATCAAGAGAAAACCGTAAACAATCACTCAAGTCGCTAGAAGATAATGCACTAAGTCGCTAGAAGATAAAGCACTAAGTCGCTAACACTTAATTCGCCAGACAGCTAAGTCGCTAGAGTCCCAAGTCGCTAGACAAAAAGCAAGTCGCTAAGTAGTAACTCGCTAACCCTCAAGTCGCTAGCAAAATTTTGGCAGCAATTCGCTACACAAGTCGCTAGAGATACAAGTCGCTAAAGAGCAACTCGCTACAGACCAAGTCGCTACCACCAAGTCGCTACTCGTAGTGGAGAGTCCACTACTTGTACTTTAACTCGCTAGATCTAACTCGCTAGGTTTAACACTGTAACTCGCTACAATTTTGTGAAGCAAGTCGCTACGAAGAAAATTATCCGTGAGCTAAGTCGCTAGCTTGAAAAACCATATAAACATCACTTTTCAATCCAAAAACAACCCAACCAAGATGATTCAAGCTTACCAAATGAAAACCTAAACACTTGTGATAATTCTAAACATAAAAGTACTAACAAAATTCAAACTTTAACACAAGAAATCAACCAAATGATGCAAAAACCACTAAACTTTTTCAAACTCAAAAACCACCTAAAAACCACTAGAAATCCAAAGATGTGCAAGATATGATCCAACCATGGCTCTTGATACCAATTGTAAGATATAACTTTTCACATACACATCAAACCATAACACAAAGTAGCATATAGATGGAATTCTAGAGAGAGAAAGTTAGAGGTTTAGGGAACTTAGTGAGAGAAAGTGAAAGATATTATTATGAGCTCCAACTCTCTACCTTGGAAGGTAGAGAGTATTTATAGTCTTACATAAATCGCCACACATCGGGCTGTGGATCAGGCATACAGTGGGTAAAGACCCGTCCGTCCTCCACGGTGATACTAAACTAAATACTACTTAACTTAAGATAACTATGACTACGAGCTTTCTAACGATTACATATACTTGAGGTGACCGACTATTTAATACCGGGAATTTCTAATTCCTAACAGCATTCCACATTCTTAGCATCATCTGCAGACATTAAGAGTGACTTATTTGAGTTGTTCTGATTGATCGATACTGAATCATTAAGTGTGTGGCCTTCAGATAGGCATTCTGTTTCACTATTATGTGCTGTGTCATAGAGAGCAAGTACTTTGGTGATTAAAGGATCCGTGATGACTGACATTGTGTTATTATGAATTACACCCCAAGACTCTAGAGAATTAGAATCAACTTGCTACCAACTAAATGGCACTAATCCCAAGTCGCTAGAAGATACTACACCAAGTCGCCAACACTTAATTCGCCACCACTCTAAGTCGCTAGAGTTCCAAGTCGCTAGCCAGATGTAAGTCGCTAAGTAGTAACTCGCTAACACTCAAGTCGCTAGCAAAATTTCGGCAGCAATTCGCTACCCAAGTCGCTAACGATGCAAGTCGCTAAAGAGCAACTCGCTACAGACCAAGTTGCTACCACCAAGTCGCTACTCGTAGTGGAGAGTCCACTACTTGTACTGTAAATCGCTAGATGTAACTCGCTATAAATTAGTGAAGCAAGTCGCTACGAATAAAATTATCCGTGAACTAAGTCGCTAGCATGAAAAACCATATAAACATCACTTTTCAATCCAAAAACAACCCAACCAAGATGATTCAAGCTTACCAAGTGAAGACCTAAGCACTTGTGATGATTCTAAACATAAAAGTACTAACAAAATTCAAACTTTAACACAAGAAATCAACCAAATGATGCAAAAACCACTAAACTTTTTCAAACTCAAAAACCACCTAAAAACCACTAGAAATCCAAAGATGTGCAAGATATGATCTAACCATGGCTCTTGATACCAATTGTAAGATATTGGATTTCACATACACATCATAACATTAACACAATGAGCACATAGATGGATTTAGAGAGAGAAAGAGTGGGACATTCTAGTAAGAGAAACTTGTGGAATATTAGATTACCAAAGAACATCCAACCCTCTACCTTGCAAGGTAGAGGGTATTTATAGGTTACAAACTAAACGACCTCCTGACGGCCTGTGGATCAGGTATACAGTGGGTAAAGACCCGTCCTTCCTCCACGGTGTTGCACTAGACTATTTTACGCTACTGACTAACTACAAAACAACATAAATAAGTAACTAACGATTAGTCTACGAGCTAACTTATGCTAGATAATAGTTGGGGTGACCGACTCTTCAATACAGGAATTTTCTAATTCCTAACAATTTCTTTTGAGATTTATTATAAGACTTCCGCTGTCTGATTTATGTTCATTACGTATCTTCTGATATGACACCATACTGTGATACTTCTACCCTTATCGGGTTGGGGTGTTACACCCCCGATCAAAAATATCAAACCCTTTGAGATTTTGGATCCCAAGTGATTTAATAAGGTTTAGAAAACATGGGAGAAAATGTGTCCTTGTTCAAATACTCATCTTGTTTTTTGATAAATGCTCCTCCTTAAACATGTGCATCATATATTGAAATCGTTTGGCACATGGAGGCAGGAGTGCCTTTAAAGGTCTAAAACAGATTTGAGATTTAATTCACGATCTCTCCCCCGATCAAAAATATCAAACCATTTGAGATTTGTGATCCCAATTGATTTAAATATTTTAGAAAAATTTGGGAAAAGACGTGGCATGATCTAATTTTGAGAAATGACTAATATGGAACAATTTTTCGACAATAAAGACTGTTAGTGTCAGGTATGATAGTTTTTAAGAGATCTTTGAGTAAAATAAAACAATTTCCCAATCAAACAAGAACAGAAAAAATTTCATTGTGAAATATCTTTGAGTTTTATGGAAAATCATACCATGACATAACATTAAATCTTTAGATCACCACTTTGTTTCGTACAGATCAGAACTTTTTATGAAGAAATATCATTTGAAAATATTTTATTTTAAATCACCGTCCCCCTCAATCGATGACCGTAGTCGTTGATTAAGTGACTTAAGTTTTGATAAAATGAAGTCCGGTGATTTTTAAAATTAAGTCCAATTTGTTTTCAAAACCAATATTTTTCCATTTTTCAAAACAATATTATTCAAAAATTCTTTAAAAAAGATGGTATCGTTACTATTATCCTGCACAAAGATACGTTAGGTGGTGTAGAAGCTGCTTATGTTGTTGTTGTAGGGCTTTGAATAAAACCGTCTGCTGATGCAGTGAGACCTCTAAAGTTGCATCTATCGTGGGATCCGAATCGGGAATATTCTTTTAAACCATGTTATCTGCATACGTTAGTAAACACAAATAGACATATATGGTGGTCGACAACACCCAAACATCAATCGACTAATACAACTCAATCCAACATATCAATCAGATCATGTAAAGCATGGGAATAATGTGTTTATCAAACTATAGTCCTCTAATTCTAACAATCATATCCTAGATTCCTAGTCCTTCAACATAGGCAAATATCGTTTTGAAAACATTATTCCCCCTCAATCAATGACTCATTTCATAAAAAAAATTAAATAAGCTGAAGTCATTGATTGGGTTTTGCAAATTTATGAAAACATGATTCTGATTGATTTTCAAGCAACTCATTTACCACCATATTGTTAAAACAAATATTTTTCTGAAGAATTTTAGAAGGAAAAATATTTGAGTAGGAACAGCAGTCCTTCGACGTACTTTCCTCATAATGTTTTAGGATAAGTGCACGAAATATTTGAAAAGTGTTTTAGCGCAGCACTTTCCTTTCGTGAAGAACGGGTTGCTATCAAAAATAATAGCAAACCATGGTTTTAGCGCGGGTTACAGTCTGAAGTAACTACAAGCCATATTTTGAGACATGTTTTGAGAAAGAATATTTAAACCTCCTGCTCGAACTTCATCTATGGTCACGTGCCATTATTGAATGACATTTCTAAGACCGTAGATATTATCGATACCAGAAGCATGTGTTAAGAAAACAATATTTTTGGTATTTTTAAATTTTCTTATATTTATGGATTTTTGTTGGTTTTATAATTTTCTATTTTCTTTTGTGGGTTTTATACTTTTGTATTTTGTTTTTTATTAATATTTACAGATAGAGTAGATGATATAGTTTAAGAAGATGATGATACGAGTACCGAGATAAGGATATCGAACAGCACGTCGTAGAAGATAGAATTCGTCATCTCTTAAACTTCCACCACCAAAGCTTCCGAGGCTCCAGAATAGAAGATAGAACCCGAGCCTTTGAGAAAGAGAGACTTTGGCAGCTTCCCCCCAAACCGAAAATCCTTGTGTTAAGCAGATTCGAAGCTCTATTTCATGCTCCCTTAGCCAGGTACACAAAGAAGCACACCATTATCATCCATCTTGTTGCTCCTTTTAAGAGTGATCTTTGTGATTCTTCGTTCGGGGTTATATCATCAACAAGAACAGCAACGTATCATCCCACGCTTGAATGACTCTTCTCAAATTCCTTTTCCACTGAAGTCTGAAGCGATCCATTCCAAAAGGTGTTAAGAGAACAATTCCCCCAAGTAGATGAATTGATGCAGTCAGTCTCTTAGACTAGAGCTCACGAACCCGAATACACATATACCTGAAGACAGAGAAACTTATACCATTGAAGTAGCATATTAAGTCAAATAGCCAAAGAATAACCCCGATGTATACTTTTCTCTCCCCCTAAAGAAAGTGTATGAAGCTCAAGAACCCGAAGTACCCGAATGCCCAAAGAGAGAATAACCGATAACATTGAAGAAGTGATTATATCTCTGAATCACTGATTAAGCTCTCAAGTGAAACAACTGAGCGTCCCCAATGTACACAATCTCTCTCCCCTGATGATTTTTATAGCATCGAAATAATCACACACTTGTGTACCTCTTTTATCACCAAAAACTAACTCTTCCATCTCTTCCCCCACATAGTTGGAATTAGAACACTAGAAGCCACGAGTCAAACACTGAGTTTCTCTGCGGTCATGACATTTGTCTTCCTGGGATATCTTCAATCACTTAGAAGAATTAAGTTCGTCAAGTGTACTCGTTGTGCTTTTAGATGTGTGTCTCCTTCCCCCTTGCTGGTTTTGACACTTCAGAATCAGCAACACAATATTAGCCCATGTACTATAAATCTTTTGAGAAGAACACTTTAACTCTTGTGAGAATCAACTTGCTGAAGTAGAATGTGAGCAAGTCTAATTAGGGATTAAATTCGACATTTCACTCTCCCCCAATTAGTGCTCTCCCCTAAACCGAAAATCTTTATGATGAGTGCTTGAATTAAGAAGAAGTCTTTAGATTGTTAAATGCAACTCGTCTTTAGTCTTCTAACATGTAGCAGAAAATGTAGAACCGACTGTAGACTCGACCTTCTTCTAGATTGTCCATTTGGGGAATAGAAAGTTAACATCTTCATCTCACCAAATGCGTTCCAATTAACTTATATGTAGCAAATCTCCTTAACTAAGATCCCTCCCAATCAAACAAGAACAGAAAGATGTTCATCAAAGAAATCAGCCCAGCAACTAGAAGCACTTTGTCATTTAGTCATATCCGCCCATGTGAAGATGTCAACTAACGGCTCTTAGAAGAACACACTTGCTTCGTTAATATGTTAGTCATAATCTGTTCTCTGTCGGTCAATTCAGTGATTCTGATTTTGAAGTGGCCTTCAGAAAACACTCTTACTTTGATAGAGAGCTTGATGGTGTGGAACTTTTAATAGGAACACGTGGTACAAACTTATACACCATCTCTATCGAAGGCATGATGAAGATGACCTAATACGAAGAAGCTCAGTTCTTACATTAGTTTGGAGCCGTATGACAATTTATTCTCAGATAACAATCAACCATGCAGTATTATCACACTTCGTCTCCCCCTCAGGAATTGCATACGGAGATGCCATTCTTGATTAAACAAGTTATTATCATCTAAATGTATTCTATTCACACTTATCCCCCATAAAAATTAGCACATGATGTCGCCATCGTCATTACAGTTGAGCAAGTGGAATAAGAAAACAATTAACAGTAGTTCGGTTCACTTGATGACTGATAGCGCATGGAAAAGGCATGAAGCATGTTGATGAGAATGGTCATATTAAGAAGATTTCTCTTCTTCAGAAGATAAAGTGCACTGAAGCGTACACTTTTCTTTTCTTTAGAGAACGAGGCTTGAGCTGTTGTGTTCAAACGTCATAAGAAGATTTCTCTTCTTTTGAAGATAAAGCGCATTGAGACGTACACTTTTCTTTTCTTTAGAGAACGAGGCTTGAACTGTTGTGTTCAAACGTCATAATCTCTCTCTTTTCAACCTCTCTTGGCAAACTTGTAATCAACCCTATTATCATTTAGTAGGCTCTTTGTTGTGACAGCTGATGGAGAAAATCCAATATGATGAATTTGACCCTGAAGTAAACTAACCCAAACTCGTGACTTAAACTTGCACATATGTAACAAAGAGCGGTGCCGAGACTTCATCCTCCATTGAATCTCTAAGTACTCTATACTCTACATCCAACCAACCATCAAGTATAAGACGTACATCACCTCTTGAAAATCCACAATTGAATGTGACACTGAGCACTACAAAGTAACTCCTTAAAGTGATAGTTATTTTGTGGTGGTAAGAGCCCAATTCCACAGTGGTAAAAGAAAAGGAAAAAGTCACCAAACAATAACTAGATTTCCATGTCTTTGTTTTTGATAATAAGCTTGAACAAGGATCTTGAAGAATCTTCATCCAACCATCCCCGATACCTTCAGGTACTAAGTACACTCGCCCGTGATACTTCACTTCAACCTCAAATAAATAATAGTGAGTTTACCCCGTTGTCACATCTTCTGGTTAAAAGCTCAAATCTAGCCTCCTTTGACGTTATAAGTGAACTATGATAATGCTTTTCATCCCGACCATGGTTAGAAGCACATAACCCCGTAAAACCTTCTAATAACCATGCTGCCATGAAGAGAATCCAAACACACATCCAATTCATGAAGTACACCCTTTTATCCCTTCTTCGAAACAAAAATTGTAGCACCAGCATCAGATAAGATCCCGAAACACACTTTCCTTTCTCCAGGATGGTTCCATCATTACGGGATTTTATAATTCTATGGTTTAAACCGAGAAATAGTTTTTTCGCGGGATTTTACAAAACCAAGAATAAACCATAAGATAGATCCGGAAATGCACTTTATAATTACCAGGATGTTTCCATTGTCACGGGATTTTACAAGTCTATGATTTAAACCGAGAAATAGATTCTTTCGTGGGATTTTACAAAATCAAGACAAAACCGTAAACAATGTCAGCTTGAATGTGTTATGACAACTTTGGTTTCGGTGAAAATCTGTTTTAGGGGAACATGCAGCGGTTCATCAACGGTTCATTATCCAACATCAACAACATCATCAACAATACATAACCCATATGTAGACAACTTCACAAACCATACTGAGTCGAGTAGTATACACTACTTTCCCCTGAGGTTGTGATAAGGTTTTAAAAGGTACCATTTTGAGGGGTCATTTAAGTCCTTATTTGATCACTTTTGTATCCGTTATTGCTTAATATCGTTCCTTTTCACTTTTTAGGTCTCGTGAAGGCAAAATGCTGGAATGGCACTTATTTGGACGAAAAGGCGCGAATATGTGAAGAAAATGGCCAAAGTCGAAATCGAGACACTCACAGTCGCTGAATGTAGAAGGCGACGGCGTCAGGAGCTATTTGCGACGCCGTCGGAGAATTATTGTGACGGGTCAGAACTAAAAACTCGTGTTTTCAAGAGACGGCGTCTAGTTGTGAAAGAGTAGGCCGTCGCTACTCAGACGGCCTAGATGCGATCCAGACGACGTCAGAAGCTGAAGAGGACGGCGTCACGGACATAAGGTGACGCCGTCGCAAGGTTAACGTGGCCAAGACGAAACCCTAATGGCGGCGACACGACGGCGTCACTAAACATAAGGTGACGCCGTCGCAATTGTAATCTTATATATAGAATCCGAATTTTTCAGTCTTTGGGTGGAGAGTCTTTGGAGTAAAAACCTAAAACCGAACCTAAGGTGTCTTGTACAGTATTTTAGGGTTTTTAACCCTATCTTACACCAAGATAAGTCTTTGCTTCATTAATTCAATTATGTCTTTGATTATTTGTGTGTATGCTTGCATGTTTTCCATGTCTGGCTAATTTATTTGTGTGTTTGCTTAGGAAGTATGAAACTTAATTATTGAATATTGATTGGTTGTTTCTTATCTTAGTTGATTAATGATCTAGTAATGCGATAGGTCATTCGTTGTGTACTTAATGCTTGATTCATCTTTGTGAACCTTAGAGTATGATTACCTGAGTGATTGTAGGCTAAACCATCCGAAGAGCGCCTTAGAGTAGGAGTCTATAATCTCTAAGTGGATTTGTAGACAAGACCATTTGGTAAGTTCAAAGAGTTAGGGAGAAACGCATACCCTACAACTTTAGAAACACAACGCAACTAGGAATAAGACGTGACACTCAACCATCAATAGGAGATAATTAAGGAGTAGTACAAACTAAGTAAACACATCTTTAAACTATCATACGAGCACACATTAATTATACATAGACTCCCACAACCTTAGTTTAGATAATTAGATAATAGTAGAGTAATCGGTAGAAATACCAACCCCCCAAATCCAATACCCGAGATTCGTACCTTTCCATTTTCATAAAATATAAAAAGATAAAAAATAATCTTCCTCAACCTTAACCTTAGCGTAGTAACTCCCTACTAGCATTCCTATTCCCCTAGAGAACGATATCAATACTCGTGGCTTACCCTAATTACTACACTACAACGATTAGGTTCACTGCCTAGGGTGTTATAAAACTTGCTCGTAGAAAAGGAAGTTCCTTTGACCCCGAACGACGCGTGTAGCGTTATCAAGTTTTTGGCGCCGCTGCCGGGGAATAGAATAGCTAGTTAGTAGTTCACCTCGTTTAGGTTTCTTTGCTTGATTCCTATCAAGTAAACTTTTTTTTTTCTCATTTTTAGATTCCTCTTAGTCTATCCCCCTTCTTCGTAACCTTTGTTCGTAACCCCATCACTCTTCATCATGGAGAATGATAACCAACCACCACTTAATAACCCAACACAAAAAATTTCAATGTCACTCAAAACCCAACCCAATAACCAACACAACCGTCGAAGCCGATATGTGAGTAGAAACACCGACCTTCAGGATTTGCAGAAAATATTTGATAGTACAATTAGGGAAGCTGTTGAGAAAGTAGTCAGCGCTGCTATAGTTGGCTCAATGATTAGCAGTAATTCGGAAAATGGCATGATAAACAACAACGTGGATGTGGAAAATAGTGCTTACTTCAATCTTTACCCCACTAAGGAAGAAGTTGTGTACCATCAATACATAATCAATAATCCACGATCACCCATCATTAGGATATGCCCAAAGATTAGGAGAGGAAATCCCTGGAACCTAAAAATCCCTTGTATGATCGGATATAGGAGTGTCGACCACACTTACATAGATACGGAATCCCCCATTAACGTAATGTCATCTGCTGTCTACAATGACATTATGAATGAGCGACTCAACATTAGAAGAGACCCTAAGTATCCGGGAGGAGTTTGCAACTTTGTGGGAAGAGTCAAGGACGTGCATGTCTTTATAGGAAATTTCACCTACCTAGTTGATTTTATGGTTCTAGAAGATGTAGGATGCGTCATTGACTATAGTTTATCCCAAGTAGTGCTAGGGAAACCGTTTGTTGAAACATCTAGAATGAGCCATAACAAGCATGATGGAACGGTTAGGTTCAAGGAAGGAACCGATGAGATCACCTATAGGATGCCTTGGAAAAGAACTGAGTATGGCCACTTGTCCATTTATGATCGAGACAACATCAAAGCTTTTGAGGACAAAAGCAAGGAAGATGTTGAAAAAGGTTATAAATTCATGTGGGAAAGAAGGAGGCATTATTATAAGGATTGCTTGACTTTAGGGCCTAGGTATAGAGTCGATGAAGATTTTGTCAACATGATAGAATTCTCATTGAGGATGCGTGAGGGAACGTAGGAGCATGACTACGAGTCTAGCTACAAGACTCTTAAATAAAGAAAAGCGCTTCGTGGGAGGCAACCCATGCTTAATTGTTTGCTTGTTAGTGTCATATATCTTTTATTAATTGTTTATCCTCATGTTTAAATTTGTAAAAATGCTTTATTTTGTTTTTAACTTCGTCTTAATTACATATAAAGGTATTTTACATAAGGGATAAGTGTAGGGAGGATTACACACGTTTTCAAAAGAAACGTAAACATGAGAATAACAATTAATTAAAAGATATATATGTTTGTTTGTTCGAGTCAAATGCTTGTATCGAGTCATAATGAATGTTTTGCAGAAATTTTTCCAGATTCTAAAGATGTAAATTTTCCAGAAATTTTTCCAGAAAATCGCAGACCAATTTTTGTCAGGATAACCTGACGGCGTCAGGATTGCAACCTGACGGCGTCAGGAAGGAGTAAAAACATCAGATTACTTTTTCTCGTTTTCTGAGCTACTTATAAATTTTTGGAATTTTCCAGGTCTTAATTTTCTTAGAAATTCTGTAAACATCCATTCCACAAGCATTATATCCTAGTTTAAATCGAGTCTTATATATATTATTACCGCCGATTTTACGCGAAGGTTTCGTTTGTTTTCTTCAAGTGTGCAGGTTTAGTTTGTCAAGAAGAAGTTACATAAGATTGGAAGGAGCTTTTCACGCAATAATTCTTCTTGAAAAGAATTTAACCACCACTTTACACGGATCCTACCGAGCTAATCAGGGGAGTATTAGTTTCTTTCGTTTTTAATTACCTTCTTTTATCATAACTTTGATACTTTCGGGGAACATTGGGGACAATGTTCAGTTTAAGTGTAGGGAGGGAAAATAAAACGGGAACTTTGAAACTATGCTTATCCTTGACTATTTGCTTTGTCCAATTGTGATTGTGTAATAAACCATGAGAAAATGTCGGTTAGGGCAATTTTGGCACCAAATTTAAAATTTTTCATGACATATAGGAGTGGGCCATTAGTCTTAACAAAAGCGTCTCATGGATACGAAGTTATATGACTAGCACAAAAACCCTTACCACCCAAATTCCACCAAAATGTGAGGATCGCCCTTAGATTAGTAGGAATTAAAGCATTCATCTTCAATGCTTAGAGTGTGAACCGGTAGTATATTAGATTCTAGAACTTGTTTTGTGATGCATTCCGAGATCGCAAGTGAGGCTACACTTGTGTAGTTAGGAATAACTAAATGATAAGAGGCATTAGGATAACCCTTGTTTATACCTGTAATATAGTTACTTCTTCCTCATCGGTTGAGTAATTCCCCCACACCCTTTGCGTTGTACTCATCTTTAGTACACGATACCCCTAGTTAACCCCTCAGAGCCTATCCTTTTCGCGGTTCTCGTGATATTTCGGTTTTTCCGGAATATCAATGAAGAGCATTGTTTACACCCCACCCCCAAATATACACCCAAATCGCCTTAGCCTACCCCTTATGCACTCACTTTTAGTGCAAATGTTTGTTATCACCCTAAACCCTTAGTTCAATTATCTAGTTGCTTGCATAAGTTGCTAAGTCGAGTCATATCCTTTGTATACAGTTTTGGGACGATTGGGATTCATGGGAAGAGTTAAAGTTTATGAAATGACGGGAAGGGAACGTTAAATTCAAATTCCCTTTGTTTACGTAATAATGTACCCCAAGTGTTTTGATCTTTTCAAATCGGGTCAAATTAGTATTAGAGTAATAAAAACTCAAGTGTAGGGAGATGCTTATAAATCCCTAGTATTTTGATGTTATCTTAGAGGATGGTAGAGTAAAAGTGTATGAAAAAAAAAATAAATAAATAAATAAAAAAAAAGGAGAAAAAGAGAAAAAGAAAAAAAATATAGTGAAAAAAAAAAAAAAAAAAAAAAAAAAAAAAAAAAAAAAACATACGGGCTACCATCCCTACATCTATCCTTTAAATTTATGTTTGTTTATTTCAGTTATCTAGAGTTTAGAGTGTCGAGTCTTGGCTTAGCAACGCCATTCTTCATATGCAGTTAACATAAAGATTTTTGACTTACCACCACTGAATAGCCTATCCCACCAAACCCTTATTTCCCTACCGTAAGCCTAACATTACAACCCTTTAAAAGACCTCTTTGATAGTCTTTCCTAGGTGCTTACGCCAAAGCGATGGAGGTTTGATCTATTCTCAAGCCTATGGTAATCTATGTACTAAGACCGGTTAATGAGTGTTTATCTTCCATTTCCTATATTGTTATATT
Source organism: Chrysanthemum seticuspe (assembly GCA_019973895.1). Taxonomy (NCBI): domain Eukaryota; kingdom Viridiplantae; phylum Streptophyta; class Magnoliopsida; order Asterales; family Asteraceae; genus Chrysanthemum; species Chrysanthemum seticuspe. The sequence goes on from BPTQ01000004.1 coordinate 79,545,612, forward strand.
TCATTTATACACCTGAGAGAGATGTGAGTATCCAAACACCCCATGTGAGGTGCTAGTATGTAATTTCTGTGCTTGTTATGACTTTTGCGGGGCTTATATGTGTTGTGGACCATTTTGAATTAATGCTGAATGACCCCTAACTTATAAATTAATTGGCTAAAAGCACATTTGCTTGAGGACAAGCAAATAACAAGTGTAGGGATATTTGATAAGGTTTTAAAAGGTACCATTTTGAGGGGTCATTTAAGTCCTTATTTGATCACTTTTGTATCCGTTATTGCTTAATATCGTTCCTTTTCACTTTTTAGGTCTCGTGAAGGCAAAATGCTGGAATGGCACTTATTTGGACGAAAAGGCGCGAATATATGAAGAAAATGGCCAAAGTCGAAATCGAGACACTCACAGTCGCTGAATGTAGAAGGCGACGGCGTCAGGAGCTATTTGCGACGCCGTTGGAGAATTATTGTGACGGGTCAGAACTCAAAACTCGTGTTTTCAAGAGACGGCGTCTAGTTGTGAAAGAGTAGGCCGTCGCTACTCAGACGGCCTAGATGCGATCCAGACGACGTCAGAAGCTGAAGAGGACGGCGTCACGGATATAAGGTGACGCCGTCGCAAGGTTAACGTGGCCAAGACGAAACCCTAATGGCGGCGACACGACGGCGTCACTAAACATAAGGTGACGCCGTCGCAATTGTAATCTTATATATAGAATCCGAATTTTTCAGTCTTTGGGTAGAGAGTCTTTGGAGTAAAAACCTAAAACCGAACCTAAGGTGTCTTGTACAATATTTTAGGGTTTTTAACCCTATCTTACACCAAGATAAGTCTTTGCTTCATTAATTCAATTATGTCTTTGATTATTTGTGTGTATGCTTGCATGTTTTCCATGTCCGGCTAATTTATTTGTGTGTTTGCTTAGGAAGTATGAAACTTAATTATTGAATATTGATTGGTTGTTTCTTATCTTAGTTGATTAATGATCTAGTAATGCGATAGGTCATTCGTTGTGTACTTAATGCTTGATTCATCTTTGTGAACCTTAGAGTATGATTACCTGAGTGATTGTAGGCTAAACCATCCGAAGAGCGCCTTAGAGTAGGAGTCTATAATCTCTAAGTGGATTTGTAGACAAGACCCTTTGGTAAGTTCAAAGAGTTAGGGAGAAACGCATACCCTACAACTTTAGAAACACAACGCAACTAGGAATAAGACGTGACACTCAACCATCAATAGGAGATAATTAAGGAGTAGTACAAACTAAGTAAACACATCTTTAAACTATCATACGAGCACACATTAATTAGACATAGACTCCCACAACCTTAGTTTAGATAATTAGATAATAGTAGAGTAATCGGTAGAAATACCAACCCCCCAAATCCAATACCCGAGATTCGTACCTTTCCATTTTCATAAAATATAAAAAGATAAAAAATAATCTTCCTCAACCTTAACCTTGTCGTAGTAACTCCCTACTAGCATTCCTATTCCCCTAGAGAACGATATCAATACCCGTGGCTTACCCTAATTACTACACTACAACGATTAGGTTCACTGCCTAGGGTGTTATAAAACTTGCTCGAAGAAAAGGAAGTTCCTTTGACCCCGAACGACGCGTGTAGCGTTATCAGGTTGATTGTAACATCAAAGTACACGTTTCTCCTGCATGATGGTTTTGAACTTCGGAAGCATCATAACGTGTATGACCATTTGCACGAGAAGTTCTTGTCATAAGCAAACATTTTGAAAAATCATGACTGATACTGAAGATTCTCGAAAGATTTTACTCAGACTGTGAAGTATCATAGACATTTTTTAGCGAAAAATATTTCATGAGAGTTGCTGATCACATCTCATCCATTTTGTACTTTGGTAAACACATCATCCATATATTCTGTCGGCTAATGCTGTGACCACTTGGTGAAGTAAACCCAATATACCAAACTTGATCATGAAGTAGAATTCCCCATATTTGTTACTTAAACTTGTACTAATACTCGTGAAAAAGAAACGGTCTATCTAATGTACAAAAGCTCTTGACATATCCTCAGCTGTGTGAGACACCGAAGTGATAGCTACGTTGTGGGTAAAGCGAGAAAGAATCACAACCGTAACTAAATAGCCAAGTCTTTATCACACTCACTAAACGCCCAAACAAGTAATCTTCGCGAAATGGTAGAAAGAAAGAAGACGAAATAAGTAAACGCACCCAGAAAACTTTACTTCAAATCCAAATAAGAAATATCGTACACACAACCCCGTAGTCAACTTAGTTCAAACATTAATTCAAGCAGTGAAATAATGTACTATGTGTAAATGTATAAACCAGAGTATCCAATCGCATATCACCTCAAATCTCATCATCCAATCACATATAGCAGATCTCATTACCAACACTTATCAAATCTCAACTCGTATCATCAAATTTCATGTCTCACATTAACATCAAATCTTAGATCACGAGAAGCCCATCCGACCCAATCATGTGAATTGTCCAAATTTGGTTACTTGTAAAATTCAAGGCCTGGTCTTATAAAAGACAATCCAATCCAAGTCAAATCGTCCAAATAAAACCTTCTAAACATTCATCTCAATACCAAATTAATAATATCGGTCAAGAAAGTCGAACATATTCAATAACTCATGCCGTGAACAAATAACCTTGTGAAAGTTAAATTACCATTCATATATCAAGTGATATTAATACTTTGTCCAAGTATGAAGGTACCAAAAATTTGGATATCGAATAATTCAATCGTATTATCTCACACTTGCCGATGATTTGAACAAAACCATACCAATAAACTCGGATACCACTTATTATTTTGTGTCATCATTTCAGTCAAGGTAAAAGTAACCAACCTCTATATCAAGTATATATGACCGAGTAATGAAATTCAAGTCTTTAGGTCCAAAATAAATGAAAGGAATACCAGCCCAGTAACCCTTAGATCTTGACAGCCCATAGAGGAATTGAGAAACCTATCAAGAAGAGTTAAACCCGATTGGCCCATTTCACATCAATACACCGGTTAACCCTAAATATTCGGATATAAAGTGCCACATTAACAAACTCATCAAACCCTAACATCACTACCAAAATTTCTCAGCCCCCACTTATCTTTCTCACATAACCGAACAACAAAAAGGACAGTATGCATCTTAACTATTATCAACATATGACCTCGCCACAGGGATGGCTTGAGGTCATTTTGTGACTGCCACGAGATAATGCAAACGGTTCAAGGGTAAGGTTTTCATTTCCTTTTTGTTGTTAATCAAAAGATTTTCTTCCTCTTTGAGATTTGTTTTGCATTTTCATAGAACGAATCATGAGAAAGGTATAACAATCTTGTTATTTAATTTATCTTCATAGAACGAATCATGAGAAAGGGATAACAAGATTTTCAATATTCATTTGGGTTATGAGAGTGGGTCAGTGATGTATACATCTTTTCTTTTGATTGAAGACCTTCAAGGGTTTCGAAAATAATCAAGAAAGAAAAAGAAATGCTGAGACCATCATTAGTTTAAGTTTTCATATTTTAGTTTAAGTTTTCATATTTGAATGATTTGTTATAGATTTGATGTGACATAAACATGTGAAACTGATTTAACATAATTGTTAAAATCATTTCATGGTTTCGAATATTATCAAAAGACTCTTGATCTATGATGAAAATTATATTCGTGTGAGTAAGATCTTTAAAGGTCTCTTAATATATGTTGTACCACACGAAGGAACCAAGCTGAGATCAAAGGATACTTTTTCTTTTCGATTCAATGAGTCTCGTTAAAGTGAGGAGATGAGGGTAGGATGGTTAGGATAGATGTGTGATGAGATTGTTGGTTTTGGTTTGGATTGGCAGAGATTGTTGGACATGTTTTTGCTTGATTCTGCTTTTCATGGTTGATTTCTCTTGTTGAATTTGGTTGCTGTTGTTATATGTCGAAATACCATCTTGGACGAATGATGTGTTACACTGAGGTTCAAGTTGAGTTGTATTTTGTTTTGTGGTCAAGTCTCATAGATGCTTATGGACCAAGTCGCTTTCCTTCACAAAACTGACAAACAACATAGTACCTTATCAGTTAGACAAATCGCTTTTGAACCAATGCGTCAAAACACATCAGACTTTAGTTGACAAGTCGCTTAGTGTTCAATGTATCTGGACAAATATGGACAAATCGCTCAAAAGCAATATGACACAAATCGCCTTTAACTTTTTAAAAAGTCAACAAACCTCCAAATCGCTTCAGTAATAAATAGACAACTCGCCTTTGGCTTTTTTTAAAAGGTCAACAAACCTCAATAGGTTTATTGAATCTAAACAAAAGTTAGACAAGTCTCTACGAAGAACATGACCACAAACCTCTTCCAAGAAACAGCACACAAAATCAGATTTAATCCTTTAAAACAAAACCACATCAAGATTTAACCAACAAATTCATAACAAGATTTAACCTTTTAAAACAAGATTCAACCAAGCATGAAATCCTAACCACATCAAGATGCATTCAAGAACCACAAAGAAAACATCAAATCGCATGTATGAATCGAACAATCCGCGTATAAAAATCACTTAACAAACCACATCAAAAACCATACGAAACATCAAAACAACAAAACCTAGGCTCTGATGCCAATTGTAGGATCATATATTTATGTTGTTTAGATAATTCGGGTGGTCTAGGTAGATGATTAAACAAGATAGCCATGTTAGAGAGATGAAGAGAGTAGAGAGGGTGTTTCTAGAGAGAGAAATAATCAAAAGGAAAGGTTAGATTAATGAGAAGCACCACCTGTCGGGCTGTGGATCAGGCATACATTGGGTAAAGACCCGTTCTTCCTCCAAGGTGTTACACTAAGCTAAACTAAGTTAATAACTAATCTAATAAACAGTAAATAACAATATGTCTACGACCTAACTTGTGCTAGTCTATAGTTGGGGTGACCGACACTTCATATGGAATTTCTAATTCCTAACAAACTCTCATAAGCAAGGATTCTCTAAAGAAGATAAAGAACTAACTATCGCCAAAACCTAACATCTTTAATTATTATTAGACAGATATGGGATGAGACAATTTTGTGGGAGCAAAAAGCCACAAGTACCTTCGATGAGCTCTAAAGAGAACCATCTACTCCACGCTTAGCATATAAACTCATAAGTAACTCTATCATTCCTCGATCTCCGCAAATTTAAAATCTCAAATAATGAGATCCTCTAATGCTTAGCCGATAATTAAATTATCTATGGTTAAGGGAACAAGCTAGGGCTCAACACGTCCGGTCAAGTCAGAATTCTATTCCTACTCTCACCAGCGGAAAGTCAACAAGGTGTCAAAACATATATTAACTTAGCAAATGCTTCGTCAAATAATCTCAAGTCTCGCATTTTTAAAGTCACTCATTAGAAACTAGCAAAATATTTCAAAGCTTCGCAGATTTAAAATCACTTAGGGAAGTTTGCAAATTCTTGGCCTTGTGAGCTAGAATCGCATTTTATAGCCTCTTGTCTAAGAAATTAGCAAAGACTTTTTAAGAAAACGCATATTTAAAGTAACTTCTAAGAGACTCGCAAAGAATTTTCTATCATAAAACTAGCAAAAGCTTACAAAATTATTTAAATTTTCACTTTTTTGCACAATTTTTTCATTTTCTAAGAAAAAATGGGGTTGCGAGAGTACACGACAAAAACAAGCAAGTGTTGTCAAATCAAATCGAAGATTCACCCCAGACTAAAACAAAACATTGTCCTCAATGTTTAAAGGCAAGGGTATCAACAAAAATCTAAAAGCCGTTTATTAAGTATGCTAGAAGATAAACGTTAGTCGATAAGATTAGGATATTGGATTTCCATAACCATCGATCATGAAACTCGAGTGGAGAAAAGACAAACTTCGAGCACGAGAGTCTTCATATCAGGAAATCCTAGACAAAAACATCACAAACAACTAAACACGAGAAATCAAAGAGGCTAACCCCTTCACGTAACTTATTATAAGAAAATAGAAAGAAGATAGAAGATAAGCATGGGGTGTCTCCCACGAAGCACTACTGTTTTTGATCGCCGAGTCGCTAGCCTGACTCATCCCCGAATTCATTTGTCCTTGGGGAAGCAAGTGGTAAAGATACCAGGGTCAAATACGGTGTCCTCATTCCTAAAAGAATGAGACTGGGTGGGATGGGTGGAGAAGAAAATGTCGGGCTTAAGCACATAAGGGATAACTCCCCCCAAACTAATTATGGATATGTCAAGAAAGAATGATCCATCATCTGGTGGTTTAGCGGGCGGACGAGGGGATGATGGATAAAAACGAGAATACTCCAAAGAAAAAGGGAGCTCATGGTAAGGCATAAGATGTGAAAGCTCAACAATGAAGGCATCCATCGGAGGATCCTTTTTTCGGACGATGTTTTTAACAAAAAGCTCATCAATGAATATCCCGGGATTAAAAATATTGTCTTCACATGAGGGCTCAACGGGATAAGTGATGGTGGACTCATAAGAGAAAGTGGAGTCAAGCAATCCATTAAATAACAGCACATCCCTCTCGGGGTCATTCACGACATCCTCAATACCTGGTGGTATCAAGTCATCAATAGTGATAAATGAGTCGGCATCTTCAATGATCGGGTCATTTGTCGGAGTATCAAAAATATCGTTCAAAGCTTTGCTCAAATCGACATCAAAATAGAACCGCTCAAATATCGAAGGATAAACATCGGTAATAGTGGGACTGCCACTAATCTCTTCTTCAAATTGGAAAGTTTCAAGCTCTGGTGTGAAGTCACTATCTTTAACGAAGATAGGAGGCGAACTTGAATTATCGTTAAGGGCTTCAATTTTGGAAATGAGAAGATGAACATTCAACAATGTTTCACGTAGTGCTTCATCCTCGATTTGTAAATCATTTGATTCAATCTCAACATCTTCAGGCTCAAAATCATTTTCTTCATCTATGTTGTAAGATATTGGATTTCATAAACACATAATACATTCAACATATGGATCGAATTATGCAAGTGAGTTTAGAGAGAGAAAGTAGAGTGGGAGCCTTTTTAGAGAGAGAAAGTAACAAAAGAAAGAATGTTAGATTGAAAGGTCCAACCCTCTACCTTAGGAGGTAGAGGGTATTTATAGTTACATAATAAACGTCCTCCTTCGGACTATGGATCAGGCATACAGTGGGTAAAGACCCATCCTTCCTCCACGGTGTTGCACTAACCTAAATAACTAACTAAATAACTAGTAAATAACGTAATGTCTACGAGCTAACTTATGCTAGATTATATTTGGGGTGACCGATACTTCACTATGGAATTTTCTAATTCCTAACAATCTCCCCCTAAGGGAGGTCACCCCATGTTTTACATTTCGAATCCTAGCATTCTATTTAATCTTCAGTCTTGAGCTCGTAGACATTAATTCTTCAACATCTGCATCTTTGTGCTTTAGCAGTGATTCTTTAAAGTCCGATAACTTTGTACTTTAAGTGGAGGCCTTTATAATGATCCACATGTTTGATGATCTTCAGTCTTGAGCTCGTAGACATTAATTCTTCAACATCTGCATCTTTGTGCTTTAGCAGTAAATCTCTGGATCACCCTTTATTGTGTTGCCATCATGTGAAGTTGTGACTTTTGGACCAACATGCTCACACTTTCTGAATCATGACATCTTTTCATCAGAGTAGCGGAAGCTTTTACTAGTTCAAGATATTTGCAGCAGCGTAGCAGAAGCATAGTAAAAAAAATCTGAGCCAGGTTATGTAGATAAGCACTAGTCATGATTTCTTCAATTAAGTGTGGATGCTGTGAGCATGCGGCTTTGGATTGACTTCTCAATATCTATCAGCTGCAACCGTCCAAGTGTACCTGCAAACAACAGTTAGCAATAAAACACACGGAAGTGTTTTTGATCACTTTCGCTGAATTGAGGTACACGGCCCACGGTTCCCCGTTGATCAGTACAAGTACTGCCTGTGATCAGGTAGGATTCCTAAGAATCTCCTTGACAGGGTTTCGCAGCTGTTCTAGCCGTTCTCAAACCGGAACGTCTCAAAGAAGAGAACAAGGAGTGAGTGAACCAGCGAATTGAGATTCACTGATTGATGAAAAATGATTTGAAAAATAATCGTGTATTTCTTGAAGAAAGAGTTTTGCAATACGACAAAGGTTTTATGAGAAAGATCCATTTTCAATCAAAATACTTTTTGTATTAGAAAATGAGTACACATTCGATGTGCTAGAGAAAAGAAGAGATTTACATTTCAAACAGTTTTTCCAAAAGTAATTTTCAATCAGAGATACTTTTTGTGTTTGAAAATGAATAAACATTCGACGTGCTAGAGAAAAGAAGGTTTGCACATCAAATGGTTTTTCCAAAAGTATTCTTCAATTCCAATCCTGGACCAAGGTAGATTCAAGAGTGAATCGCCCCATCGTTTCTGTCCAGTTGTCACAAGCTTGTTCTTTAGAAAAGATCTCACATGTCACCCACCAAGAGCTTGTTTGATGTTGGCTCTAGAAGGATTTCCATCTTCATCGTGAATATTTTTTACATATCACTCGGATGTTCTGGCAATACCACAAGGATAATGTGTAGGACTCTTAATATATTCTTACTTTCCACATTGTGTGAAACAGCAAGTCTTCAAGAATAGTGTCCTAATGAGATATTGTGGATAATCTCTTGGCTCTAGACTCAGTTGTGCACATTTGGTTTCCTATGCCGGAGACTAGGGAGAGGGTCTCCTTCTTTAATATCAACAATCTCTAAGAGAAGTCGATAGATAATGTCGGTTCCCCGTGAGCATGAAACAAGCCCTTTTAAGAGGAACTTGAGTAGCTTGGGAAGTTTAGTGCAGTGTGTCACTGGGTCCATGACGTCTTGTCTTCAATACCAGTTTTACCTTAGTAAACACCAGTAGCATATGTATTAAACCCGGTTTCTGCCCTAAGGTTGAATTATTGGAGGGCTATTTATTTTCACCCTTTTCATATTCATTTCTTTTTCATTCTTCAACCCCTTCAGTGCTTACCGAGACTTCATAACTAGAACCTTGTTGGGTTTATTCCAGTACTAGCTCTGTCTCAGTCCGCACCCTTCCCATTTCTCATTTTTCTCCTTCTTTCATCATACCTAAGGACTTCTACACTAACTAGTGGATTGTCCCTGGGTAGATCCCTCCGGCTCTGGCGGGATCATGGGAACGAATACCTAACCTGTTAGCCTCGCTTTTTCTAAAGATAATGTCACTTAAGTGAAATGAACTAGATGCGTAGTATACTTTGCCCTTAGGGACTAGTATCGTGTAAGTGGCAAATATAGAGCCTATAAATACCCCTCATGACTCTCCATGAGGGGTGAGGTGAAGCATTTGGTCATTTGTATTGTGTGTGTTTATCAATAAAACCTTGTGTTTTCTCCTCCCTCTCTCTACTTTCACTCACTAGGAAGGATGAAGATCTTCATCTTCTTCCACCAACCTAGACCTCCAAACCACATAAATCTTATGTTAATCGGTCCTGACAATTGGTATCAGAGCCAAGGTTGTTGTTTGTTGATTTATGTTTGTTTTATACATGTGTTTTACTGTTTTTATGCTTATTTTGTGGGTCGGAAAAATTTTTTTCCGTATTATATGGGCAAACAGTTTTTATTCATGTCTTTGGTATCCTATCTTTGGTCTACACAAAAAGTCACAATCTTTCATGGTGAAATCTGTCTTGATCTTTCACTGGTCCAAACAGTCACTTTTATGTTTTTTTTGTACCAAATACCGTGAAAACATATGTGGTCAACCGTCAGTTTCGTGGTCAAACAGAGAAAAAGAAGCATTTTTATGCCTCTTCTGGGTTTAGTATGAAGAATGAACGAAAAACATGGTCGGAAAATCACGCCGGAAAAAGTCAAAGGGTCAAAACCCTAAAATTACGCGTAAGAAGAATCTACAGTGAAAGTTACGCGTAGCTGTGAAGTTACGCGTAAGGAATGAGTTACGCGTATCCTCTTACGCATAAGCCAAGGCTTTTACGCGTAAGGCTACGCATAAGTGATCTTACGCGTAAGGTTACACATAAGGGTTCAAGATATGTTACGCGTAAGATTGACAAATGTTATGCGTAAAATTGACCATGACCACAAACGTATACCAAATACCATTATAACATCTCTCGACTTCAGTCTTACCAACATCATCAGTCCGAAACCTAATCCTAGACCTAGACTCACCAATATACCCTCTCATCTCTCCCGAGACTCTCATTCAAGACTCGCTCTAGAACCCGCACTAAACCGACAGACTTCTGGACACATCAGTTCAGGACTCGTACCTCAAAGAGCTCAATCAACTTCGTTTGACAATCCTAAAGAACAAGAATGGGAGAATTTATTCGAGTTAATGTTCGATGAATACTATGGTGGGACTTCGAAAAATGCATCAAACCATCATTCCGCTGCACCCGCTCAAAATCATCCTCCACCACCAACAGACGATGCATCTACAACGGTCGAAACCAATGCACCAACTCCATCTACATCATCTACATCTACTCAAGTTCTTGCACCCGTTCTACCAGCAGTTGATGAGCAAAACCAAAACCAGAACGATGCAACATTAGATGAAGACTTATTTAAAACCCGTTTGCTACGGAATCAGCTGAATCTTCTTCATGCTTACGAGAAACATCTAACTCGCATACGTTTAACCAACGGTATCCTTCTACTCTCAAGTGGACAAAAGACCACCCAATTGAACAAGTTATTGGTGAACCTTCAAGGCCAATTCAGACGAGACGTCAACTTGCCACCGATTGCGACTTGTGCATTTACCTTTGCTCAATTAGCAATATTGAGCCAAAGAACATTCGTGAGGCAATGGAAGATCCCGCATGGATAGAAGCGATGCAGGAGGAACTTCTCCAATACCGTCTTCATGACTCTTAGGAAATGGTTCCAAGACCAATTGACATTCGCGTCATTGATCTCAAATGGTTATGGAAGAACAAAAGGGATGAAGAGATGACTGTAATTCGCAACAAAGCTCGTCTTGTGGCCAAAGGATATAGACAAGAGGAAGGGATAGACTTTGAAGATTCATTCACGCCGGTAGCTAGATTTGAGGCAGTCAGGATTTTCTTAGCCTATGCAGCTCACAAAAACATCACGGTTTATCAGATGGACATTAAGACCGCGTTCTTGAATATAACTCTGAAAGAAGAAGTGTACGTGAGTCAGCCAGAAGGCTTCATCGACTTGGAACATCCAGACTACGTCTACAAACTCAAAAAGGCAATCTATGGTTTGAAACACGCTCCGAGAGCGTGGTATGACGAACTGTCCTCTTTCCTTATCCAAAACAATTTCACCAAAGGAACAGTTGATCCTACCTTGTTTACACAAAAATGCAAAAACGACATTTTGATTGTTCAGATTTACGTGGACGACATCATCTTTGGGTCCACTAATCCGAATCTTTCAAAACATTTTGAAAATCTCATGAAAAGTAAATTTGAAATGTCCATGATGGGGGAACTAAAATTCTTTCTTGGTTTACAAATACATCAGTCCCCTCGTGGAATTTTTATAAATCAAGCTAAATACACAACTGAGATTTTGAAAAATCATGGTATGGATAATTGTGATTCGGTCGGAACACCAATGGTAACTTCACCAAAAATTGGAGCCGATTTGTTTGGGAAACCTATTGATCCGAAGAAATATCGGAGCATGATTGGTTCTCTCATGAATCTTACTGCTAGTCGACCCGATATTCATTTTGCTGTTTGCTTACTAGCACGGTTTCAGGCAAAGCCTACCGAACTGCACCTCAAAGAGGTTAAAAGGATCTTTCGGTACCTGAAGACATCCATTCACATGGGACTTTGGTATCCGAAGGAATCTGGATTTGATCTAATTGCCTTTTCAGATGCGGACCACGCAGGTGATCAAGTTACAGCAAAAAGTACATCCGGAGGAGCACAATTTTTGGGTGAAAAATTAGTAAGCTGGTCTTCAAAGAAACAAGATTGCACTGCACTTTCAACCGCTGAAGCTGAGTATGTGTCTCTATCTGCGTGTTGTGCTCAAGTTCTATGGATGAGAACATAACTCACAGATTATGGCTTTACTTTCGATAAAATACCTATGTATTGTGACTCGAAAAGTGCCATAGCCATATCATGCAATCCTGTTCATCACTCAAAGACTAAGCATATCAGAGTCCGCTATCACTTCATCAAAGAGTACGTCGAAAATGGTACTGTTGAATTATTCTTCGTGAAGACTGATTACCAACTCGCCGATCTATTAACTAAAGCCCTTCCAAAAGAAAGGTTTGACTATTTAGTTCGACGAATTGGAATGCGAAACCTAACCCCTGAGGAGTTAGAACGTCTTCTCGAATCCTCTTAGAAATGATTTTCCAAATAGCTTCGCTGTAAATATTTTTTGAAAAATAAAATACAAAATTTGAAAAACCAACAAAAACTAAATATAAAAATATAAAACTTTCAAAAAATTCAAAAACAATAGAAAATACAAAATCCAAAAATATTCTTCTCACGACATGTCTCTTGTATAATCGATATTCTGTACATTTCTAGAAATGTCATTCAACAATGATACGAGTATGTACAGATGCTTGAGTGAGAGTTCTTTAATTTGTTTTCAAAACATGTCGTTTCTCAAAATTTCTTCATAAAATGGCTTTCGTATACTTCAGAACGAAACCCAGACTAAAATGATGACTTTTGATTATTTTCAAATCAAAACTCGTGTTTTTAAAGAAAAATCAAGTGCACGCTTCAGTGCACCACATTTAAAAATGGTGAGAAATCATCATCATCTTGAGCACCTTTTCAAGATTGTTCAAAAAGATTTTTCAAAATCTTTCAAAAGTTTTTGTGCTCAAGATAACTCCCTCTAAAACTCTTTAATTGATTATACTTTATTAAAGGGGGAGTATAAAACAAAATGTTCCAAATTCATGCTTAAATCATATCCGTTTGTCTCCCTAAAAGATTCCAAAAAATGTTTTTTAATCCGTGGATATCAAAAATATCACGCTTATGCTATTTTTGAGGCGGAGGAGACGTGATTAAAATGTGATCAAAATCGGTGTTTAAATCTCAAAATGAGCTCGACTCAGACGGAACCAATGAATTGACGAGAATCAAAGTCAGTAAATGTACCATCTCGAGAAACTTTCTATGAACTTGACCAGGACGGGCAATAATTTCAAGCTAGTTCTCTAGTGATGTAAACGTGTCTCGAATCGGTCTAGTTCATTTAAAGTCAATCAATTCAAAAAGTGCGAACTCTACCCTCTATGTGCAGATTTCTGTCAGAACGTATAAGGACATGTGGAGGGGGAGTGTTTCTAAAAATATAAAACTCTCAGAATGTTTCAAACATGTTTTCTATCATAAACACTCTGAGAGATTTTCAAGGAAAAAGGTTTTATGGCAACAATAGGACAGTCACGGAGTTATAAGGTGAATAAGGATAGGAAAATCCGTCCTATGATCCGCCAGATCCGGAGGGATCTACCCAAGGACATCACAAATAGTTAGTATTAGAAGTCCTTAGGGATGACTGAAAAAAAAAAGGAGTAATGTGAGAAAGGAGAAAGAAGGGGTTGAAGAATTAAAAAGAAATGTAAAAAAAAGGGTGAAAAGAAATAGACCTACATATTCAACCTTAGGGCAGAAACCGGGTTCAACTCATCTGCTACTGGTTTTCATTAGATGACACTGGTATTGAAGACAAAGACGTCATGGACCCAGTGACGCACTGCACTAAACCTTCTAGCCACTCAATTCCTCTTAAAATGATTTGTTTCATTCTCACTGGGAACCCTACATAATCTATTGACTTTCTCTTAAAGATCGTTGGTATTGAAGAAGGAGACCCTCTCCCTAGTCTCCGCTCAGGAAAACCAAAATGCACTACTGAGTCTAGAGCCATGAGATTCATCAAAAGATCTCATAGGAACACATGACATGACATCGCTTTTTGTTCATCAATAAGGACACAAGTGATATATTATAGAGTCCTATGCAGATCTTAGCAATCTGCCAGATCATTTATGAGAAGGTTCACATATGTGATCCTCAGTGATTGAATGGAAACTCCTGCCAGGGTCAACATCAAGCAACCCTGACAGCAGGTCACTTCGGTAACTCCCCGTGGATTACGCTTAGTGTGTCTCAAATGGTCTACAGTGGTGGAGTGATGCTTCGGTGTACTTCATCGACTCATCTGAACTGTAGATGTACTTCGGTATATCATGTTGTCTCACTTGTGGGACTCCAGTTCAGGAACGGCCTCTGTGAGAATTAGATATGTTAGGAATTAGAAAATTCCATAGTAAAGAGTCGGTCACCCCAAGTGTTATCTAGCATAAGTTAGCTCGTAGACAAATCGTTAGTTACGTTATTTATCAGTTTATTAGTTAGTTATTAGTTTAGTTTAGCGTAGTGTAACATCGTGGAGGAAGGACGGGTCTTTACCCACTGTATGCCTGATCCACAGTCCGTTTGGAGGACGTATTTACTTGTAACTATAAATACCCCTTCCATTCATGGAAGGGGTGCTGCTTCATTCAATCTAATATTCCATACTTTGTGTAAACCTCTAGCAAGAACACCCTCTCTCTCTACTAACTCTCTAACTATGGCAAACATGTATTGTGATCATCCAAGACCACCCGAATCATCAACACAATAAAAATTACGATCCTTAAATTGGTACCAGAGCCAAGGTTGTTGTGTTTTGATGATTTCTTGTGGTTTTGATACTTGTTTGAAACTATTTTTTGTAGTGTTGTGGTCGGAATATTCTTTATGGGTAAAACTGTTTTTTACATGTTTTGGTATTCTTCTTTTGGTCATGTTTTGATATTCTTCTTTTGGTCTATATGTGGTTATTAACATGTGTGCAAGTCTGTATTTTTGTCCAAGTCAGTAGTGTTGTCAAAGTTAGTTTATGAATCTGTATGTGTAAGCCTTGTTCAAAAAGCCAACTGGTTGTTTATCTCGTCATAATGGGTCAAAAAGGTGCATGCTTTGTGCCTTTTTCTGGGTTCTTGAAGCTGGTCGGAATAATGGTCGGAAAACTCATCGGAAAAATGTCAAAAATTCTTACTAGCGACTTGTATGTATTCTGTCCAGGTTCACTGAATTTGTTGGCGACTTGTCTTTACAAGTCGTTTAGGCTCAATGTATCCTCACTATAGCGACTTGTATATGAGGTGGCGACTTGCCATGAGTATTTACTCATGGTAGCGACTTGGTCTAGCGACTTAGTGCTAGCGACTTGGTCTTGCGACTTAGTGCTAGCGACTTGGTCTAGCGACTTAGTGCTAGCGACTTGGTCTAGCGACTTAGTGCTAGCGACTTGGTCTAGCGACTTTGTGCTAGCGACTTGACTCCATGACTTATACCTAGCGACTTGTGACAGAAAGGAAGAAGAAGAAATGACTACTCGACCACATATCAAATACCATCAAAACACCACGATCTCAGTTTCAACAAACATCATTGACCCATGGTTTTTCTATTCTAAATAACGTGTTGCAACAAAGTTGTCTAATCAGATCTGAAACAAAAACCAACTTCAACAATCTCATTCTAATATATCTAAATCTTCAGTCAACAAGTTTTAAAACGAATGGAAAATCAAATCTGACTCAAACGTATATCAATCTCAGCCTACTCACTTGGGTTATTTTTGTTTCAACAAAGACCTTGGAGGTCAAACCCACGAGTGAACATCACAGATTCATATCAATACTACATCTCATATCCATTTAACTTCAGGATACAGAAGAGTAAAAGAATAAAGTTTTTTTGTTCTTTCTCCCATTCGACCTCAAATGTTAAAAAGGATTTCAAGACTCAAAAGGAGAAATCAAGCACAAGATCTCAGTTTCATTGATACAAGGCTTAATGATTTCAATTATAACGGTTATGACCTTAACGATTTCTTTATCTCAGTTTACTTAATTCATGGTTCTTAAAAAGAAACATCAAGACTTCCAAAGAGTCTATAACACGAATTAAGTAATACATCATTGACCAAGATAGTCTTGATAATTTTCGAAAATAAAGAAGAGATGTTAACAAACTTGTTAAATCACGACTTTGGTTCGATTATGACTCAAGTAAAGCTAAAAAGAAATGTAAAACCTACCCGTGTTGTTCCAAAGATCTTTTTTCCGTGTGATGTACTTTTACTCTAACCATCCCTGTGGTGAGTGATAACCCATGCCATCTCTGTGGCTAGGTTGTATTCTTAAAAGATCATCCAATTGAGGGTATGATACTGTTAAATGGGGGCCGATTTTTTAATGTTATTAGGGTTTGATGGGTGTGTGATGTTCAGAGGTGAGAGAGACTAGGAAAGAGGCGTATATGTTAAGTGATAAGGGTTTGATGAGTATGAGATTATTTAGGGTTGCAAATGTGGTGTTTGTTATAGTGCAGTTTATACATATCCCCATAAATTAGGGTACCAATTGTTATTATGGGCTTGGACTGGGTAATGCATGTGATTTGTTAGAGATCGGAGTCCATTGGGTTTACTGCTGGGCCGTTCATACATGTCTAAGTTGGGCCTGGTCTTGTCGTGCATGGTTATTTGAAATGAGTTGTTAAAAGTTTTTGCAATCACACTTTATAAAACGAATATGAAGGGAATGATGTGAATTAATTTGTATAATGTGGTTATAAAGTGATGTGCAAAACTTGCATTTTGTTTAACGGATTTGGATTTATTCCATTCAGGCTGGGACATAGTCACATTACGTTGGTGAGACGATCTTTCAAGGTGGTCTCCTAATTTGGAGTCGGCTAGGCGAGATTTGCAAAAATGAGTAAGAACTATTTGCATATAGTGCTTATGTGAGATTGGAATGGTTCCGAATTATTGCGACCATGTGTTGAACCAAATGTGATTTTATTTGGATCATTTGTTGCATTTGAGACAGAATGGAACTAAACTTTAAGAATGGATTGAACCAGACTTAATGATTTTGATCGAATGATGACAATGAGATTTAACGATGAGATGTGTGATAATGAGATTCGTTGATGAGTTTTGAATATTCAAAGTGATTAATGGTTGTTGATTTTGTTGATGTTGGATAATGAACCGTTGATGAACCGCTGCACGTTCCCTTAAAACAAATATTCACTGAAACCAAAGTCGTCATAACACATTCAAGCTGACATTGTTTACGGTTTTGTCTTGATTTTGTAAAATCCCGCGAAAGAACCTATTTCTCGGTTTAAATCATAGACTTGTAAAATCCCGTGACAATGGAAACATCCTGGTATTAGTAAAGTGCATTTCCGGATCTATCTTACGGTTTATTCTTGGTTTCGTAAAATCCCGCGAAAGAAACTATTTCTCGGTTTAAACCATAGAGTTGTAAAATCCATAATGATGGAACCATCTTGGAGAAGAGAAAGTGTAAATCTGGATCTTACTTGATGCTGGTGCTACGGTTTCTGCTTCGAAGAAGGGATAAAAGGGTGTATTTCATGAATTGGATGTGTGTTTGAATATTCGTCATGGCAGTTTGGTTATCACTTGGTTTTACGGGATTACGTGCTTTTTAACCATGGTCGGGATGATACCATTATCATAGTTCACTTAAAACGTCAAAAAAGGCTAGATTTGAGCTTTTAATCAGAAGATGTGACAACGGGATTAATTCACTATTATTTATTTGAGGTTGAAGTGAAATATCACGGGCGAGTGTACTTAGTATATGAAGGTATCGGGGATGGTTGGATGAAGATTCTTCATGATCCTTGTTCGAGCTTATTATCAAAATCGAAGACATGGAAATCTAGTTATTGTTGGGTGACTTTTACCTCTTCTTTTACCACTTGGGGGAATTGGGCTCTTATCACCTCAAAATAACTATCACTTAAAGGAGTTACGTTGTAGTACTCAGTGTCACATTCAATTGTGGATTTTTAAGAGGTGATGTACGTCTTATACTTGATGGTTGGTTGGATGAAGAGTATAGAGTACTTAGAGATTCAAATGGGCATGATGTCTCAGCATCGCTCTTTGTTACATATGTGCAAGTTTAAGTCACGAGTTCGGGGTATTTTACTTCAGGGTCAAATCCATCATATTGGGTCTTCTCCATTAGTTGTCACAACAAAGAGCCTACAGAATGATAATGGGGATGATTGCATGTGTTGCTAAGAGAGCAGAAAAGAGAGAGATTATGACGTCTGTTCACATCAGTTCAGGCCTCGTACTTCATCATTATGACGTATGAACACATCAGTTCATGCCTCGTTCTCTAAAGAAAAGAAAAGTGTACGTGTCAGTGCGCTTTATCTTCTGAAGAAGAGAAATCTTCTCTATTATGACCATTCTCATCAACATGCTTCATACTTTTTCCATGCGCTTCAGTCATCAAGTGAACCGGGCTACTGTTGATTGTTTTCTGATTCCACTTTCTCAACTATAATGACGATGGCGACATCCTGTGCTAATTTTGCGGGGGAGAAGTGTGAATAGACTACATTTGGATAATGTTCACTTGTTTAATCAAGAATGGCATCTCCGTATGCAATTCTTGAGGGTGAGAATAAGTGTGAATTTTTTGCATTGTTGATTGATATTAGAGAATACAAAGGGTCATACGGCTCTAAACTCATGTAAGAACCGAGCTTCTTCTTATCGAGTCATCTTCACATGGAGTTTTTCTCTTCTAAGAGCCGTTGGTTGACATCTTCACTCGGATTGATGAGTTTATCGACAAAGTGCTTCCGGTTAATGCTACACGTATACATCAACATGATGATTCCGAACAATCTCTCTGTTCTTTTTTGATGTGATTGGTAGTTTGGTGTTACCATCTTGTGTGTTCGTTGCGGCCTGATTGCTGATTTCCTTGATGAACATCTTTCTGTTCTTGTTTGATTGGGAGGGATTTTAGTTAAAGGGATTTGCAAGATGTAAGTTGATTGGGA
Source organism: Chrysanthemum seticuspe (assembly GCA_019973895.1). Classification (NCBI taxonomy): domain Eukaryota; kingdom Viridiplantae; phylum Streptophyta; class Magnoliopsida; order Asterales; family Asteraceae; genus Chrysanthemum; species Chrysanthemum seticuspe. The sequence goes on from BPTQ01000004.1 coordinate 79,564,624, forward strand.
TGCTTTTTGGTGATGTTCTTGTTTTGGTGAGTTGAAGATGTTAACTATCTATTCCCCAACTGGACAATCTTGAAGAAGGTCGAGTCTACAGTCTATTCTACATTTTCTGCTACATGATAGAAGACTAAAAGACGAGTTGCAGTTGATTATCAAAAGACTTCTTCTTAATCTGGTCATTCATCATACAGATTGTCAGTTTAGGGGAGAGCACTAATTGGGGGAGAGTGATATGTCGAATTTAATCCCCAATTAGACTTGCTCATACTCTTTAGCAGTGACTCCTCGAGACGTTGTTATTGACTATTTCTCGTATTAGACATTTGACACAAGTTGATTACTTCAGAGTTAATCATTTATCACTTATTTGAGATTGAAGTTGACTTTCACAAAGGCGTGTTCTTATTTGATAACTTGCTCGGGCTTAAGAATTTGAGTTGAAGACTTGGTTTATCTAGTTACCAGCAGTCGAGGCGGATGGTTGAAGACCTGGTTAACTATCACTATTAGGAGTTACTTTGTTTTACTCAGTGTCACACGCATATGACGGTGTGGATAATCGCAAGAGGTGTTAATGTCTCATACTTTGTTTGGGTAGTGAGTACTTAGAGATTTGCTTGAAGCATAAATTCTCTACACCGTTCTTCCATCATTAGGTGCAAGCTTAAGATACAAATGTGGGGAAGTTGACTTCAGTTTCAAGTAGGGTATATCGGGTTTTCTTCTTCAGTGGTCACTTCAAATTGTCTACATAAGGGTTGATAAAAATAGTCAGAGAGAGTCTTCAGCAAGTTGATTCTCACAAGAGTTCAAGTGTTCTTCTCATAAAGATTTCAACTATTTGGGCTTATACAATGTTGCTGATTCTGAAGTATCAAAACCAGAAAGGGGCAAGGAGACACACATCTAAACACAAAGCGAGTAAACTTGATGAACTTAATTCTTCTAAGTGATTGAAGATATCTCGGGAAGACAAATGTTATTACCGTAGAGAAACTCAAGGTTTGACTCATGGCGAGTAAACTTGATGAGCTTAATACTTCTAAGTGATTGAAGATATCCCGGGAAAACAAATGTCATGACCGCAGAGATACTCAAGGTTTTACTCATCAAGGCTTTTAGTGTTATTATTCCAACGACGTGGGGGAAGTGATGTAAAAGAAAGTTTCTGAAGATAAAAGAGGTACACAAGTGTGTGATTCATTGGGGAGAGAGATTGTGTACATTAGGGATGCTCAGCTATTTCACTTGAGTGCTTAATCAGTGATTCAGAGATATAATCACTTATTCCGGTGTTGACATCCGCAGAGATTGTCACCCGCAGAGATAATCAGTGACTTGGCCTGCTTCTTCAATGTTATCAGTTATTGATTCATTGGGGAGAGAGATTGTGTACATTGGGGATGCTCAGCTATTTCACTTGAGTGCTTAATCAGTGATTCAGAGATATAATCACTTATTCCGGTGTTGACATCCGCAGAGATTGTCACCCGCAGAGATAATCAGTGACTTGGCCTGCTTCTTCAATGTTATCAGTTATTCATTCCTTGTGTATTGGTATACTTCGGATACTTGAGCTTCATACACGATCATCAGGGAAGAAAAATGTGAACATGGGGAGGTGTTTTCATTCCCCTCATGATGTGTATTCAGGAGAGCTCTTGGGTAATGGTGTACTTCGGGTTCTTGAGCTTCATACACGATCATCCGGGAAGAAAAATGTGAACATGGGAAGGTGTTTTCATTCCCCTCATGATGTGTGTTCGGGAGAATTCTTGAGCATTATACAAAGAAACTGACTGCTTCAATTCAACTACTTGGGGGAATTGTTCTCTTGACACCTTTTTAGAATGGATTGCTTCAGACCTCAGTGGAAAAGAAATTTGAGAAGATTATTTATGTGTGGGATGAAACGTTGTTGATGTTCTATTGGATGATATAACCCCGAATGGAGAATCTCGATTATCGGTCTTAAAAGGAGCAGCGGGAATTATGATAATGGTGTGCTTCTTTGTGCACCTGGCTAAGGAAAGCTTGAAATAGAGCTTCGAATCTGCTCATCCAAAGGATTTTCGGTTTGGGGGGAAGCTGCCAGAGTCTCACTTTCAGATGGTTCAAGTTCTCTCAATTCAGGAGACTCGAAAGCTTTGGTGGTGAATGTTTAAGAGATGATGACTTCTATCCTCTTCAACGAGGCTGCTCGATATTCTTATCTTGGTACTCGTATCATCATCCTCTTAACTATATCATCTATTCTATCCTTGTATATATTCATTCAAAAAAACAAAATACAAAAATATAAAACGAGCAAAACAAAAGAGAAAAATATAAAACCAACAAAAAGAAAATAGAAAATTATAAAATCTTCAAAAATCCATAAAAATCAGAAAATTTGAAAAAAGACCAAAAATATGTTTTCTCAAGACATGTCTTCTGGTATCGATAACATCTACGGTCTTAAAAATGTCATTCAATAATGGCACGGGACTTTAGATGAAGTTCGAGCAGGAGGTGTAAATATTTCTTTTTAAACATGTCTCAAAATATGGCTTACAGTTATTTCAGACTGTAACCCGGGCTTCAAAATATGGCTTGCAGTTACTTCTGACTGTAACCCGTGCTTAAAAATGGCTTGCTATTATTTCTGATAGCAACCCACTCTTTTAATGAAAGGAAAGAGCTGAGCTAAACCACTTTTCAAAATTTCGTGCACTTATCCTAAAACTTAACAAGGAAAGTATGTCGAAGGACTGCTGTTCCTACACAAATGTTTTTCCGTCTAAAATTATTCAGAAAAATATTTGGTGTTTTCAATAAATGGTGGTAAATGAGTTGCTTACAAATTAATCAGATTCAGAGTTTTCGATAAAATTTGCAAACTCAATCAATGACTTCAGCGCCTTTAAACTTTTCATAAAATGAGTCATGGATTGAGGGGGATAAGGTTTTTCAAATCTACATCATCTAACGGGCTTTCTTAATTATCCTAATATGCTTAATTAAAAATGTTGTTAACCTATGTTGAAGGACTAGGTGCCTAGGATATGATTGCTAGGATTAGATGACTAGAGTTTGATTAACACATTATTCCCATACATTTATATGATCTGATTGATATGTTGCATTGACTGTTATTAGTCGATTGTTGTTTGGGTGATGTCGACCATCATATATTTGTATGTGTGTTCACTAACATATGCAGGTATATTGGTATAAAATAATGTTCTCGATCCGGATCCCACAATTGAAGATGATTGGATGCCGAAAGGAAAGGGTAACTATATCTTGGGTTGACAAATGAAGAAACGGATCTTAATTGGACTTCTATGGAGAGTTGGCATAAATGCAACGTAAGAGGTTTCACTGCATCAGCAGATGGTTTTCTTCTAAGTGATTGAAGAAACGGAGCTTAATTTGACCTCAGTTGGCATTCAAAATGCAACGTAAAAAGAAGTCTCACTGCATCTGCAGATGGTTTTTCTTCCAAACCCTACAGCAACAAAATACGGAAGCTTCTCATCCACCTAACGTATCTTTGTGCAGGATATTTGTGATTATATCATTTTCTTTAAACAATTTTTTAACTAATATTGTTTTGAAAAATGGAAAAATATTGGTTTTGAAAATAAATTGGACTTAATTTTGAAAATCACCGGACTTCTTTTTATCAAAACCTTAGTCACTCAATTATTGACTTCTGTCATGGATTGAGGGGGAGAGTGATTTAAAATAAAATATTTTCAAACGATATTTCTTCATAAAAGGTCCGTCTGTACAACAATTAGTGGTGATCTAAAGATTTAATGTTATGTCATGGTATGATTTTCTTTAATACTCAAAGATCTTACAAAATGAAATTTTTTATGTTCTTGTTTGATTGTGAAATTGTTTTATTTTACTTAAGGGTCTCTTAAAACAATTATACCTGACACTAACAATCTTTAATGTCTAAATCTGTTCCTATCTGTCATCTTTCAAAATTAAATCTTGCCACGTCTTTCCCCTAAAATTTTCTAAATAATTTAAATCTTTTGGGATTACAAATCTCAAATGGTTTGAAATTTTTGATCGCGGGAGAGATCGTGATTTAAATCTCAAATATGTTTTAATGGAATTGGTTTTAGTCCTTTATAGGCACTCCTGCCTCCATGTGCCAAACGATTTCAAATATACAATGCACATGTTGAGGAGGAGCATTTATCCAAAAACAAGATGAGTATTTAAACATGGCCACATTTTCTCCTATGCTTTCTAAACCTAATTAAATCACTTGGGATCCAAAATCTCAAAGGGTTTGATATTTTTGATCGGGGGAGAATTTGTGATTTAATAATGAAATTTGATAAATGGTGATCGTTTTGATTTAATTGTGCACGCTGCTCGCTCATATGTGCTAAACGCTTTCGAATCTTGAAGCACATATTGAGGGGGAGCAAATAAACTATCGAGGTACGAAAGCTTTTTAAAGTGATTTATAAAGTACCTTGATTGAGTTTTTAAATGGTTTCTTAATGGCTTGTGTAATCGTAAATGTGCTTCAAAAGAACTCTTGCCTCTATGTGATAAAATGATTTCAAATTTCATACGCACATATCTAGGGGGAGAATTTTACCATGAAAATCAAATGGCTTTTTCGTATGAAAATTGTGATCAAAGAAAATATTTCAAAGTCCTCTTGCCTCCTTGTGCTAAACAATTTCTAAATCATACGCACATGTTAAGGGGGAGGTTTTCTAAAATGATCAAAACTATTAGGGTACAAAATGCTTTAATCTCGTATCACAAGTACCTTGATTGTTTTTCCAAATGATTTTTTAATTGGTTTCGAGAAGGAAAGAACAATACCAAAAGACCGACCAATTTATTTTATGCATGGTGTTATAAGGATGGTTACGTTAGGTATTCGTTCCCACGATCCCACCAGAGCCGGAGGGATCTACCCAGGGACAATCCACTAGATAGTGTAGAGTCCTCAGGTATATTGAAAAAAAAGGAGAAAAATGAGAAATGGGAAGAGTGCGGACTGAGACAGAGCTAGTACTGGAATAAACCCAACAAGGTTCTAGTAATGAAGTCTCGGTAAGCACTGAAGGGGTTGAAGAATGAAAAAGAAATGAATGAGAAAAGGGTGAAAAGAAATAGCCCTCCAATAATTCAACCTTAGGGCAGTAACCGGGTTCAATACATATGCTACTGGTGGTTACTAAGGTAACGCCGGTATTGAAGACAAGACGTCATGGACCCAGTGACGCACTGCACTAAACTTCCCAAACTACTCAAGTTCCTCTTAAAAGGGCTTGTTTCATTTCTCACGGGGAACCGACATTATCTATCGACTTTCTCTTAGAGATTGTTGATATTGAAGAAGGAGACCCTCTCCCTAGTCTTCGGCACAGGAACCAAATATGCACGATTGAGTCTAGAGCCAAGAGATCATCCACAATATCTCGTTAGGACACTAAATTCTTGAAAGACTTGCTTTTTCACACAATGTGGAAAGTAAGTATATATTAAGAGTCCTACGCATTATCCTTGTGGTATTGCCAGAACATCCGAGTGATATGAAAATATTCAAGATGAAGATGGAAATCCTTCTAGAGCCAACATCAAACAAGCTCTTGGTGGGTGACATGTGAGATCTTCTCGTAAGATCAAGCTTGTGACAACTGGATAGAAACGATGGGGCGATTCTTTCTTGAATCAACTTTGGTCCAGGAATGGAATTGACGAATACTTTTGGAAAAACCGTTCGATGTGCAAACCTTCTTTTCTCTAGCACGTCGAATGTGTATTCATTTCAAATTCAAAAAGTATCTCTGATTGAAAAATACTTTTAGAAAAACCGTTCGATGTGCGAATCTCTTCTTTTCACTAGCACGTCGAATGTGTACTCATTCTCTAATACAAAAAGTATTTTGTTTGAAAATTGATCTTTCTCATAAAACCTTCGTTGTATTGCAAAACTCTTTCTTCAAGCAATACGCGATTGTTTTCAAATCATTTTTCATCAATCAGTGAATCTCAATTCGCTGGTTCACTCACTCCGTGTTGTCTTCTTTGAGACATTCCGGTTTGAGAACAGCTAGAACAGCTGCGAAACCCTGTCAAGGAAATTCTTCGGAATCCTACCTGATCACAGGCAGTACTTGTACTGATCAATGGGAAACCGTGGGCCGTGTACCTCAATTCAACGAAAGTGATCAAAGACACTTTCGTGTGTTTTATTGCTAACTGTTGTTTGCAGGTACATTTGGACGGTTGCAACTGATCAGAATTGAGGAGTCAATCCAAAGCCGCATGCTCACAGCATCCACACTTAATTTGAAGATATCATGACTGGTGCATATCTACATAACCTGGCTCTGATATTTCATACTATGCTTCTGCTTCGCTGCTGCAAATATCATGAACCAGTAAGGCTTCCGCTACTCTGATGGAAAGATGTCATGATTCAAAAGTGTGAGCATGTCGGTCCGAAAGTCACAACTTCACATGATGGCAACACAACAAAGGGTGATCCAGAGATTTACTGTGGCTGATGATCTCAAAGAAAGCTCGAAGATCATCAAGATGTGGATCAGTTAAAGACCTCCACTGAAAGTACAAATCTATGCGGACTTTGAAGAGTCATTGCTAAAGCACAAAGATTGCGGAATTAAAGAATTGAAGTCTACGAGCTCAAGAACAAAGTCAAGAATAGAATGCTAGGATTCAAAATGTAAAACATGGGGTGACCTCCCTTAGGGGGAGATTGTTAGGAATTAGAAAATTCCATAGTAAAGAGTCGGTCACCCCAAGTGTTATCTAGCATAAGTTAGCTCGTAGACAAATCGTTAGTTACGTTATTTATCAGTTTATTAGTTAGTTATTAGTTTAGTTTAGCGTAGTGTAACATCGTGGAGGAAGGACGGGTCTTTACCCACTGTATGCCTGATCCACAGTCCGTTTGGAGGACGTATTTACTTGTAACTATAAATACCCCTTCCATCCATGGAAGGGGTGCTGCTTCATTCAATCTAATATTCCATACTTTGTGTAAACCTCTAGCAAGAACACCCTCTCTCTCTACTAACTCTCTAACTATGGCAAACATGTATTTTGATCATCCAAGACCACCCGAATCATCAACACAATAAAAATTACGATCCTTCAAGAGACGTGTTTTCACACTATGCTGTTAACACCCTCAAAATTCAAACTTGTAAGTGCCGGAATCCGCTTATTACTAACCTGTTTTTTATGTTTTCTTCTTATGGAAGCTCCGGAGCGGATTGATCGTGCAGATTCGCCACATGCTCATACCAACAACACATGAAAGTTCTCATCAAAATCAAAGGCAACTCAAAGTTAAAGATGATTCTTCGTCAATGTCAAAGAATCTACAAAGTGTAAAGACTCGAGAACTTCATCATTGGAAACTCAAAGTCAAATAGAAGTATGAGCATGGTGGAGAAAGACGTGGAGATACCTAACCAACGAAGTTGACAACGGCAGACAACCACATTAACTGATCACAAAGCATGAAGGAACAAAGAATTAAGACTATTCTATATCTACACACAAAGTTCAAGCTCGAGAAAAGTAAAGACCTTATCAAGTGGAGCATCTTTTGAATGACCACCCCTTAGGGGGAGATTGTTAGCCTTAATAGTTTTATTAGAAGTGATGGTCATTCACGTTTATGAACTTTGTAACGTGTGTTAGATATCGTGCTAGAATAGTCAACGGGCTCGTGGATTGGACTAAGCTAAATGGGTATTAGTTAAGCTTGCCTTATATCCAATCCAACCCATGTCCAAGCCCACGAAAGCCCATAGAAAGCCTTTTAGGTTTTATGTTACTTGTAATATATAAACCCCTCAAAGTCTCATTTGAGGGGTGTGCTTGAAAGTGTGTGTGTGTGTGTTTCTTCCTTTGGAATATACAACTTTATTGTTATCTTTATCCTCTCACATACACGGTTTTCATATAAACATCAAGTCACCAACATCTTTCTCTTCTTACTTCTACGCATATGTTTGTGTTTGGGTTTCACGAGTTCTACGCTTAACTGTGGTTAACGTGGGTATTTCGTGATAAGGTTGATATCGTAGTGGTCCTACATAACCTAACCATCCTTATATCACCATGCATAAAGTAAATTGGTCGGTTTTTTGGTATTGTTCTTTTCTTTCTTGAAACCCATTGAAAAATCATTTGGAAAAATCAATCAAGGTACTTGTGATATAATATCAAAGCATTTTGTAACTTAATTGTTTTGATCTTTAAGAAATGCTCCCCCTCAACATGTGCATATGATTTTATAAATTTTTTAGCACATGGAGCCAAAAGTTCTTTTGAAATAAATTCTTGATCACAATTTCTATGGAAAAAGCCATTTGATTTTCTTGGTAAAATTCTCCCCTTCAATATGTGCATAGGATATTTGAAATAATTTTATCACATAGAGGAAAGAGTTCTTTTGAAGCACATCCACGATCACAAAAACCATTAAGAAAACCATTTAAAAACTCAATCAAGGTACTTTATGTTAAAACATAAAAGCTTTTGTACCTCGATAGTTTATTTTCTTTTGAAATGCTCCCCCTCAATATGTGCTTCAAGATTCGAAAGCGTTTAACACATATGAGAGAGCAGCCTGCACAATTGAATCAAACAATCGCCTTTTATCAAATTTCATTATTAACTCACAAATTCTCGCCCGATCAGAAATATCAAATCCTTTGAGATTTTGGATCTCAAGTGATTTAATTAGGTTTAGAAAAACATGGGAGAATATGCGCCTAGTTTAAATACTCATCTTGTTTCTGGATAAATGCTCCCCCTCAACATGTGCATTATGTATATTGAAATAGTTTGGCACATGGAGGCAGGAGTGCCTTTGAAGGACTAAAACGAATTCCATTAAAAAAGATTTGAGATTTAAATCACGATTTCTCCCCTAATCAAAACTTTCAAACCAATTGAGATTTGTGATCCCAATTGATTAAAATCATTTAGAAAAGTTTGGGGAAAGACGTGGCAAGATTTAATTTTGAAAAATGACAGATAAGGACCAATTTAAGACATTAAAGATTGTTAGTGTCAGGTATGATTGTTTTAAGAGATCTTTAAGTAAAATATGACAATTTCACAATCAAACAAGAACAGAAAAAATTTCATTTTGATAGATCTTTGAGTTTTAAAGGAAATCATACCATGACATAACAGTAAATCTTTAGATCACCACATTTTAACGTACAAACCGGAACTTTTATGAAGAGATATCTTTTGAAAATATTTTATTTTAAATCACTCTCCCCCTCAATCGATGACCGAAGTTGATAATTGAGTGACATAGGTTTTGATAAAATGAAGTCCAGTGATTTTCGAAATTAAGTCAAATTAATTTTCAAAACAATATTTTCCATTTTCAAAACAATTTTTCAAAATTGTTTAAAAATGGTATCCTGCACAAAGATACGTTAGGTGGTTGAGAAGCTTATGTTGTTGCTGTAGGGCTTGGAAGAAAAACCGTCTACTGAAGTAGTGAGGCTTCTTACGTTGCATTTTAATGCCAACTGAGGTCAAATTAAGCTCCGTTTCTTCATTTGCTGATGAAGAAAACCATCTGCTGATGTAGTGAGACCTCTTACATTGCATTTATGCCAACTCTCCATAGAAGTCCAATTAAGCTCCGTTTCCTCATTTGTCAACCCAAGATATAGTTACCCTTTCCTTTCGGCATCCAATCATCTTCATTTGTGGGATCCGGATCGGGAACATTCTTATATACCAATATACCTGCATATGTTAGTGAACACACATACAAATATATGGTGCTCGACATCACCCAAACAGCAATCGACTAATAAAAGTCAATCCAACATATTAATTAGTTCATATAAGGCATGGGAATAATGTGTTTCATCAAACTATAAACAACTAATCCTAACAATCATATCCTAAATTCCTAGTCCTTCGACATAGGCAAATATCATTTTTAATTAAGCACGTAGGATAATTAAGAAAGCCCGTTAGATGATATAGATTTGAAAATATTATCCCCCTCAATCAATGACTCAATTTTTGAAAAGTTTAAAGCGTTGAAGTCATTGATTGAGTTTGCAAATATTATAAAAACTCTGAATCTGATTGTTTTGAAAGAAACTCATTTTCCACCAATTTATGAATACAACAAATATTTTTCTGAAGAATTTTTTAGACGGAAAAACATTTGTGTGGGAACAGCAGTCCTTCGACATACTTTCCTCATTTTGTTTTAGGATAAGTGCACGAAATATTTGAAAATTGGTTTAGCGCAGCACTTTCCTCTTTGAAGAGCGGGTTGCTATGAGAAATAATAGCAATCCATAGTATAAAGCACTAGTTACAATCTGACGTAACTGCAAGCCATTTTTTGAAGCACGGGTTACAGTCTGAAATAACTGTAAGCCATATTTTGAGACATGTTTTGAAAAGACTATTTACACCTCCTGCTCGAACTTCATCTATGGTCTCGTGCCATTATTGAATGACATTTCTAAGACCGTAGATGTTATCGATACCAGAAGACATGTCTTGAGAAAAACATATTTTTGGTAATTTTTTAAATTTTCTGATTTTTATTGGTTTATTGAAATTTTCTAATTTTCTATTTTCTTTTTTGCTGGTTTTATATTTTTATATTTGGTTTTTCTGATAAATATATACGAGGATAGAGTAGATGATATATTTTAAGAAGATGATGATACGAGTACCGAGATAAGGATATCGAGGAGCCCCGTTGTAGAAGATAGAAGTCATCATCTCTTAAACATTCACCACCAAAGCTTCCGAGGCTCCAGAATAGAAGATAGAACATGAGCCTTTGAGAAAGAGACTTTGGCAGCTTCCCCCCAAACCGAAAATCCAATAGATGAGCAGATTCGAAGCTCTATTTCAAGCTTGCCTTAGTCAGGTGCACAGAGAAGCACACCATTATCATAAATCCCGCTGCTCCTTTTAAGAACGAAAATCAAGATTCTTCGTTCGAGGTTATATCATCAAAATAAATCAGCAACGTATCATCCCACGCTTGAATAATATTCTCAAATTTCATTACCTCTGAAGTCTGAAGCGATCCATTCCAAACGGTGTCAAGAGAACAATTCCCCCAAGTAGTTGAATTGATGCAACTAGTCTCTTTGTATAATGCTCAAGAACTCTCCCGAATACCCGTCATGAGGGGAATGAAAACACCTCCCCAATGTTCACATTTTTCTTCCCTGATGATCGAATATGAAGCTCAAGAACCCGAAGTACACCAATATCCAAGAACTCTCCCGAATACACATCATGAGGGGAATGAAAACACCTCCCCAATGTTCACATTATTTCTTCCTTGATGATCGTGTATGAAGCTCCAGAATCCGAAGTACACACATTCCCACCGAAAGAATAACTGATAACACCTCCATTATGTTATACATTCATCTCCCCTGAGAATGTCATACTTGTGTACCTCTTTTATCTTCAGAAACTTTCTCTTACATCAATTCCCCACGTAGTTGGAATAAAAACACTAAAAGCCTTGATGAGTAAAACCTTGAGTTTCTCTGCGGTCATGACATTTGTCTTCCCGGGATATCTTCAATCACTTAGAAGAGTTAAGTTCATCAAGTTTACTCGCGTTTAGGTGCTTGTCTCCTTCCCCCTTGCTAGTTTTGACACTTCAGACTCAGCAACATAGTATAAGCCCAAATACTTGAAATCTTTATGAGAAGAACACTTCAATTCTTGTGAGAATCAACTTGCTGAAGACTCACATTGACTATTTATATTAACCCTTATGTAGACAATTTGAAGTGACCACTGATGAAGAAAACCCGATATACCATACTTGAAACTAAAGTCAAATTCCCCACATTTGTATCTTAAGCTTGCACCTAATGATGGAAGAACGGTGTCGAGAATTTATGCTTAATGCAAATCTCTAAGTACTCACTACCCAAACAAAGTATGAGTCATTAACACCTCTTGCGATTATCCACACTGTCATATGCGTGTGACACTGATTAAAACAAAGTAACTCCTAATAGTGATAGTTAACCAGGTCTTCAACCATCCACCTTGACTGCTGGTAACTAGATAAACCAAGTCTTCAACTCAAATTCTTAAGACCGAGCAAGTTATCAAATAAGAACACGCCTTTGTGAAAGTCAACTTCAATCTGAAATAAGTGATAAATGATTAACTCCGAAGTAATCAACTTGTGTCAAATGCCCAACACGTGAATAAATGTACAACCGGATGTACATTAACCCATTTAATGAACCGGAACAAATGATTCCTCAACATCAATTCCATTTTCCTAAAGATATACATATAGAGACTGATCTGGAAGATTCACCAATAATGTCTTCAAGCGGATGAGGTAGTCATTTTCCTTAATGTTCATGTGGTTGATTTACAAAGAGCACAATAATCCGTGAAGATTTGGTAAAGGAATACCAAAGAGCGGATCATTTTTCATGAACAATAATCCGTGAAGATTTGGCAAAGGAATACCAAAGAGCGAATTATTATTCAATAGTCCAACTGCAATATTACAATACTCAATACCAACGCCTCGAGGAATAACTGGAGAATGGGTTTCTCAAGGAATCACTGCTAAAGAATATGAGCAAGTCTAATTGGGGATTGAATCTGACTTATCACTATCCCGCAATTAGTGATCTCCCATAAACCGACAATATGTTTCAAAAATGCCCAGATTAAGAAGAAGTCTTTAGATAATCAAATGCAATTCTTCTTTAGTCTTCTAACATGCATCAGAAAATGTAGAACAGACTGTAGACTCGACCTTCTTCAAGATTGTCCAGTTGGGGAATAGATAGTTAACATCTTCATCACACCAAAAAGCATCCCAATTAACTTACCTCTTGCAAGTCCCTTTAACTAAAATCCCTCCCAATCAAACAACAATAGAAAGATATTCATCAAGGAAATCAGCAATCAACCCGCAACGAACACACTAAATGGTAACACCAAACTACCAATCACATCAAACAAGAACATAGAGATTGTTCGGAATCATCATGTTGATGTGTACATGAAGCATTAACCAGAAGCACTTTGTCATTAATCATATCAGCCCGTGTGAAGATGTCAACCAGCGGCTCTAAGAAGAAACTACATGTGAAGATAATCCGATAAGAAGAGTCTCGGTTCTTACATGAGTTAGGAGCCGTTTGACCATATATTCTCAAATATCAATCAACTATGCAAAAAATTCACACTTCTTCTCCCCCTCAAGAATTGCATACGGAGATGCCATTCTTGATTAAACAAGTGATTATCATCTAAATGTATTATATTCACACTTCTCCCCTGCAAAATTAGCACATGATGTCGCCATCTTCATTATATTGAGCAAGTGGAATAAGAGTAATTATCAGTAGTCCGGTTCACTTGATGAGAATGGTCATAATTGAGAAGATTTCTCTTCCTCAGAAGATAAAGCGCACTGAAGCGTACACTTTTCTTTTCTTTAGAGAACGAGGCTTGAACTGTTGTATTCAAACGTCATAAGAAGATTTCTCTTCTTTAGAAGATAAAGCGCACTGAGACGTACACTTTTCTTTTATTTAGAGAACGAGACTTGAACTGTTGTATTCTAACGTCATAAGAAGATTTCTCTTCTTCAGAAGATAATGCGCACTCACACGTACACTTTTCTTTTATTTAGAGAACGAGGCTTGAACTGTTGTGTTCAAATGTCATTGCCGAATGAATATCAAGATTGAGTTACTTGAACCCGTGAGTTATGAGATATCAATCCATTTGTAATCCATACTTTAAGCCAGTCCATGTAGTGAAGGATCGAAGTATCTGCAACTGAGTAAGGACTACCTGCACTAATATTACAAACTTGATTGCATATATTTTGGTTAGTGACATTAGTATCCAAACCTTTTGGGGTTTCACAGTTAACCTTGATTTTGTCATCGGTAAACAGCTTTCCGGTAGGCATCCACCTAAGTCCAACATCCTTAAACATTTTACCAGACGGAATCCACTTATGGCAAGGTCTAGGATTGGTGACATTCTTATGCACAGTGGAAGACTTATCGTTATTCCTAGACTCTAAATATTTAGCAGTTGGGATCCATCTAGGCGAAGTTTTGGACTTGTTTTGCTTCATAACATGTTGAACCTTAGCCATGAAGGTAGTCTTAGCGGATTGTACCTTAGCATGTGAGTTAGGAAAATGTTTCTTATTCGGAAAAGACTCAGAATTTCTAATTTCATTTTCTACATGCTTAGCATTCTTCTTCATATAACTACTCTTAGATGCAAGCCAACCCCTAGTCTTTTGAGTGTTCCTAGGTAATGGTTTACAACTACTAGCAGTGCCTTGAAATCTCATGGAATGCATCACCCTAGGTCTTGCACCTAAAATTCCATCTTTTCGAATCTGTGCCTTTTTCCTAGCTTGTTCTAGAAAATAGATCTTCCACAAGTCATTCATATCATATGAATTCTGGGTTTTAATACTTGGTTTTGACACTGTTTTCGAACTAATCCTAGAGGTGCTGGGAGTAGAAGTAGCTACTTAATGAGGGCTAACTGAACTAAAAGCCTTATTCTTAGGTAACTCAGGTGAAGTGACTGGTTTTGACAAAACTTTTATCGCATCAACTTGGGAGGCAAGCCTTGTCTTTAAAGATTTTGTTCTTTCAGATATGAATGCAGTAGGTTGCCTAACAACGGACCGGTCTCTAGTGGTATGAGAAACTGGCTTCCCCAAGGTTGATGGTTTTTTAAACTTAGTGTTCACACTTTTCCCTACGGTTTTTCTAAGCTCATTCTTTAAGGCAACAATAGCGAAACTCTTTTCCTGAAGTTGAGCTTTGAGATCATCAATATTTTCTATCAAAGAGTTTGTTTGTTCCATTGACTTAGTTCTAGTTTCTTTGACATAGTCACTTAGTTCTATGTGATGCTTTCTCAAAGACTCATTTTCCTTTAGTAATTTGGCCACACAAACCGCTAATTCATCATTTCTCATTTGAATATCATCAATATCATTAATATTAGAATTACTTGTAACCAAATTACTTTTCACATGCATATCAGAAATATGTTTCTTCAAATTGTTGATAGTCGAGTTTTTGGTTTGAAGCTGACCTTTTAAATCGTTAATTTCCAAAAAATTCACGAAATTCAGGAAATTCCGGATTTTTACATGGTTTCTTAGTTTGAAAACTTTCCTCCTTTCTTTGTATTGCAATTTCAAGAGAAATGCAATATTTTTCAAGTTTTGAGAATTTGTTTGAAAGTTCATCAAAAGCCTTTTTATCAACCATATCATTTGTTTTGAATTTATTAGTCTCAGCCTCAACCAAGAAACATTTATTAGAATCATGTTCAGTATTAAGATCAGTTTGTTTAGGTACATAAGCAGATGCACTATGTAGATCAGTTAAGGGTACCTCATCACATGAAACCAGTTCATTTGTCGGTCTGATATTTGCATCCACATCATGTGTAACAAGAGTCACTGAACTACTGGCTGTTTCAAGCTTATTTGTCTATGAGCCTCTGTATTCAGTGTCAACTGATCCATCATCCGATGCCATACCGGTCTCAATACTACAATTTATTGATTGTACCCGAGATTCATTCGCCTTTCTAATTACAGCATCCACTTTTTGTGTGACAGGAGTTACTGAGCAGCTGGTTACATCATTCTTTGTTTTTTCTGATATTCTGCATTCAGCAACACCCGACTTTTCAACTGATACATTACCCGACTCATCACAAATATCTTTCAATTGCACCAGACTCTCATCCACTTTTTCATCTTTCTGAGTAACTTCCTCAATATACTTCTCCACATTATCCATGAGATGGATAAGTGTCTCTGTGAACATGTTAATTTCCATTCCAGTGTGTCTCTTGAAAGACATTTCAGTCGCGTCTTGATCATAATCTGATGAGAATTCCCTTCTAATGAATGACTGAAAATGTTTGTAGATCACTTGAAGTGTAGCACAAGAACTATCCTTTTGAACCTTCTCTTTGTCAAGTTGTAGCTCTAATTGCTCTAGGTTTAACAGCAAAGTTCCTGTTAATGTGGATAAGTCCTGATGGAAGAGGGCAATACATGTTCGTTCCATTGTTATGGGTAGAAGTAACATGAGGTGAGAGTGAAGTTGTTGATAAGGTTCAATGCTACTTTCTTTATGCATGGTATTCTGTAGCCTAGACTGGTGCAATTCTCTCTCATTAGATTCTGAACACGGAGATCTCACATCCTCATTGATTGATTCCATCATCTGTAACCGTTCAGTATAGCTAATGTTCTCATGGTTGTCAACAACATCATACAATTTGAGTACTTCTAAAATTACAGAATCAGGAGTGTAAGACATGATGTTGATGTGTACACGGGATTTTACAAGTCTGTGATTTAAACCGAGAAATAGAATCTTTCGCGGGATTTTACAAAAATCAAGACCAAACCGTAAGATAGTGAGAAGTAGAATGTAGTAAAGGAACTAGAAGATGATGAGGAAGTGAAAATATGTTGGTACTTTGGTTGAGTTTGTGATATTCCCTAATTATTTATATATACCCCCTGTTCCGCGGATCGAAAAACAAGGGTTTTGTATGTTAGGTTTAGAGACACATCGCAGGAATTGACAATTCACAGTCCTTGATAAGTCGCTTAACAGATAACTCGCATAAGATAACTTGCTTCAATAAGCAAGCAGACAACTAGATTATGTGGGCAACTCGCATAGGACAACTCGCTTCAATAAGCAAGCAGACAACTCGCTTATGTAGGCAACTCGCATAGGACAACTCGCTTCAATAAGCAAGCAGACAACTCGCTTATGTGGGCAACTCGCATAGGACAACTCGCTTCAATAAGCAAGCAGACAACTCGCTTATGTGGGCAACTAGCATAGGACAACTCGCTTCAATAAGCAAGCAGACAACTCGCTTATGTGGGCAACTCGCATAGGACAACTCGCTTAACTGCCAACTCACTTAACTGCCAACTCGCTTTAGCTGTCAACTCTCTTCCAAGCAACTCGCTTCCAAGAAAATCACTAGAGACTCAACTCGCTTTGTACCAATATTCAAAAAACCACCACTTTTCAATCCAAAAACAACCTAACCAGGATGATTCAAGCCTTCCAAATCAAAACCTAAACACTTATGATGATTCTAAACACAAAAGTACAATCAAAATCAAAACTTTAACACTAGAGATGATCCAAATGATGCAAAATACTCTAAACTCATTCAAACCCAAAAACCTTATGAAAACCACTAGATATCCAAGAACATGAAAGATAAGTGATCAAACCATGGCTCTTGATACCAATTGTAAGATATTGGATTTCATAAACACATAATACATTCAATATATGGATCGAATTATGCAAGTGAGTTTAGAGAGAGAAAGTAGAGTGGGAGCCTTTCTAGAGAGAGAAAGTAACAAAAGAAAGAATGTTAGATTGAAAGGTCCAACCCTCTACCTTGGGAGGTAGAGGGTATTTATAGTTACATAATAAACGTCCTCCTTCGGACTGTGGATCAGGCATACAGTGGGTAAAGACCCGTCCTTCCTCCACGGTGTTGCACTAAACTAAATAACTAGTAAATAACGTAATGTCTACGAGCTAACTTATGCTAGATTATATTTGGGGTGACCGATACTTCACTATGGAATTTTCTAATTCCTAACATATGTTGACTGGCTCAGAAGGTAAATCATCGACGTAATCGATGTCTCCATAAGAATCGTCATCGGAATCGAAGAACATCTCAAATTGATTGTTCGAGATAACAAGAGAAGGCTCATCACAAATATCGGTAATAACCTCGGACTCACTTGGGATTGGGACAAGGATCTCAACACTAGACGATTCCATTTCCGGAATAGTACTAAGATGCTTGTCCCCCATTAAAAGGTTATCTGAAGGTTCTATGGTAGATAGGCAAGATAAGGTCGGAGAGTGGACATATGTGGTACTTTGTGGGCTTGAGATATACACCTCGTCCTTTATCATCTCCCAATCTTCCTCATCCTCATCATCGAGACGGCAAGCCTCGTTAAATAGGACACGCTTTTGAGCTGCTCGTTCATCGGCTAGTAATCTTTCGTTGCTTATAGCTCTCAGACATTTCATATTCTCCTCCGCCAACAATTCTTCCATACTCTTTCCTTATTTAACTTCCTCCACGGGAGTGGGATTGCCACTCAGAGGCATATATTCCTCATCAGAATTAGAATCGTCATCATAGTCATAAACGAGAGGTTTCCAATATTGGTAACTCACTTTAGCGGCTTGTTCTTCAGCGAGTAATTCACCATAAGTTTTCTGATGAGGATCTTCTTCTTGAGCATGTTTATTAACAAATTCTTCGAGTATATTAAGACATCTTTGGAGATTTTCTTGATTAATTTGCGGAGGTTGTGGTTGAATCTCTTGGTATTGTGGAGGTGGGTCATAAGAATAGTCATAATTGTTACAAGGAACCTGCTCATAGACAAGCGGGTTCTGTGTTTGACAATCGGAATTAAAGTGCGGATCTCCACAATACTCACAATAGTATGATTGTTGTGATGGGTTTGGTGAAGTATATGGATAAGGTTCATAACCAAAGGTTGAGTTGTTATATTGAGTTTGACATTGAAAACCTTGGTGAGGACCTCCACAATACTCACAAGAGTATGTCTCCGTCTCATGGTACGGGGGTTGGTTAAGGAAATCGGTTGTCTCATTGTAGGGATTTTGGTTGTAAACAAACTCGTCTCCCGTATTCACAATGCTACAACCGGGGCAATTTCCACCATTTTGAGGTCCCCCACACCATTGACAACCATAATGGTAAGACGGAGACATCGAAAAGAATTATACGGATAAGAGGGTTAAGCGGAAAGAATTGACGGTTCACATGGTAAAGAAGATTATTTTTGGGTTTTTGATAAAATCAAACATAAAAGGAAAACAAATTTTGAAAAGCAAAATCTTTTTGGGTTTTTATATTTAAGAAAACTTTGAAAACACAATATTTTTGGTAACCGTCCCCTCAACCGGTGCTCGGTAGCTCTCAAAAGTACGTGCAGCGAAGCGGGAAAGAAGAGTGGATCTTTCTTCAGTCTGCAATTTAATGTCAAGACTTCCTTATACCCCGTGTATAGGTTGTACTTTCAAGGTGAGCCGACGTAACAATTGACGTTTCGATTTCTTTTGTTGGTTTTTTTTAATTTTTATGGTGTTGTAAACACTCTAGGAAGAATTTTTTGGTTTTTTAGATGTTTTTGGGGTTTTGAAAAAGAAATATTCACAAAAACAAAACAATAACTTCACTCGGGGAAGGATCTTCAAATACACGCGAATCGAGGCGGAATCGAAAACTCACTATATGCCCTCCCCAGCAGCGGCGCCAAAAATTGATCTCTTAGGGAAGAAACCAATTATAGTATTGGGTAACTCAAATGTATTAGATTTGAATCCCCGGATATCGTTCCTAGCGAAGGATGAATGGAGCTTTAAACCCACGTCGATAATTCAGTATTTGAATGGTTAAAGAGATTTTGATGATATTTCTAAACTACGGGGCAAGGAATTCTAATAAAAGGCAATTAAATCTACTAAATCTATGATGCAAATAAGAAATTACAACTAAGTATGCAAAATTAACTAAAAACGCAAATTACGATAATTATAAAACGTACACTAAAAGGCAAACTAATCTATTTAAACCCCTAAAAGTGAACTAATAATTTTCTACAGCTAAAAATGTGATTTAAAAATTTACCAAAAATTGATCTCTTAGGGAAGAAACCAATTATAGTATTGGGTAACTCAAATGTCTTAGATTTGAATCCCCGGATATCGTTCCTAGCGAAGGATGAATGGAGCTTTAAACTCTGCGTAATTTAGGATTTGAATGGTTAAAGAGATTTTGATGATATTTCTAAACTACGGGGCAAGGAATTATAATAAAAGGCGATTAAATCTAGTAAATCTATGATGCAAATAAGAAATTACAACTAAGTATGCAAAATAAACTAAAAACGCAAATTACGATAATTATAAAACGTACACTAAAAGGCAAACTAATCTATTTAAACCCATAAAAGTGAACTAATAATTTTCAACAGCTAAAAATGTGATTTGAAAATTATCTAAAATTTAAAACTATTTTTTTTTTTGCTTTCTTGATTTTATTTGAATTAAAAACTAATTTTGGACTTTTAAAATTGAATTAAAAAGCTAAAAATTATGAAAACTTACAAGAAAATTTCAAAACTATTTTTCAAAAATTTATATTAACTAAAATAATTTTCAAAACTATAATTATATTTATCTGACTTTTTCTCAATTTTTTTTAATTTAAAACTAATTAAATCTAATTAAATGTCTAGAAAATACTATTTTAACTATGAAAAATATGGAAAAAATACTTTTTGTAACTTTTTGATATTCTAAACCTAAGAAAATTGATTTTATATTTTTCTGAACATTTTCTGATTATTTCAATTAAAAACTATTTAAAAGTACTGAAAATTGTTTTTAAATGCAGAAAAATAGTAAAAGTGCTTGGAAAATTATGAAAAATTACAGAAAATTCCTAAATGAAATGAAGAAACTATTAAAATTATTATAAGCTGCTAGAATACAACCACAAGCTACATTTAGCTAAAATAAGTCTAACTTATCTTAAAGCAACCTATAACAACTGAATAAGATCAATGAATAAGCTGATAAGCACTTTGAAAACTATTACTGCAACATCAGCCTAAAGGACATGGGAGCACTTTTCAAGCCTGTGAAAAGCTGATAAGAAGCTAGAGCTAAAATTCTCAAAAATGTGAAATGACTAGGCAAGCAACCAAATATTAACCATGCCAAATCTCAGATGCATAGGACTAAAATTCAGCAAATTAAATATCAAAAACTTAAGCTACTTAGGCAACTATGCTGATGTACAGGTTAAATGAGAGGTTTTTGCAGAAGAAATAAGACCTTATAGCACTTACAGGAAAATAAGGGAAACACATATTATCTCTACATTAAGATATAAGATCATTTGAGGACAAAAGATTATTTACATACCAAGGGATCAATCTCCACCCTCCATTTTTATTTGATCTAATGGATGAGATTAATCCCAACAATTTAAAAAACCCACTTTCATCATTTTTTTTCAAATGTTAATATCTTTCAAACCGTTAATCGTTAAGCGAAAAAAAATATATCATTGCGACGAGCATTTAATTATCTTTCTATAGATAGGCACTTTGATATACTTTCGACAAAAATTTTTTTTCGTATTTTTCACCTTTTTTTTTTAAAGTTTTTTCGTTTTTTTACATTACTAAAATTTGCATTAAAAAATCATATATGATAAAACACTAATTTGAATATCACATGTGATATTAGTGTAATATCATATATGATATGTAATATCACATGTGATATTAGTGTAATATCACATATGATATTACATATCATATATGATTTAACACTAATATCACATGTGATATTCAATTTAGTGTTTTATCATATATGATTTTTTTCATGCAAATTTCAGTAACGTAAAAAAACAAAAAAAAAACGAAAAAACGTGAAAAAAACGAATTTTTTTTTCTTTTTTCGAAAGTATATCAAAGTGCCCGTCTATAGAAAGATAATTAAATGCTCGTCGCGACGGTGTAAATATTTTCACTTAACGATTAACGGTTTAAGAGATATTTAAATTATAAAAAATATGTGAAATAATAAAATGCTTTTAATCTCAGCCATTGATTTCTTTTTAAATTGATGGTGGAGATGAGTCCCTTGGTATGTGAGAAAAGTTTGGTATGTAAAATAACTGTCCTCCTACATTAAAGGCTACTAGGGGAAACCATAATCAAACTTAGAACTAAATTAAATAAGCATATTAGCTGTCAAGTTTAAACTGAAAAGGGCATGATGGGGACTGATGTGCAGATTAAATAAGCTCTCTAGATAAGCAACTATGGGCTAACTAAAGCAAAAATTAGGAAATCTACACTATTGACTACCTAAATAAGCAAGAGCATAGCAAATATAGTAACAAAATAAGCAGATGAGCTGCTTAGAAGCTAAGCTGTTTGGGCATGAATGGAACTGATGTGCAGACATGAAAATGGGATAGATAGCATCTTTAAACTTTAAAATAAGCAATCTAAACACATCCCAATGGGCATATAAGCTGAAAACTGATCATTATGGTTGTCCTAACAACAAGAAAAAGCAAATTAACCTAGCTATAGAGCTGTTTTGAACCTCAAAAAGTGCTACTGTACATACCAATATGGAACAGACTTGAAACTGTGACAGATTTGGGATCAAAACTTAGAACACAAAAATGGACTTGACACTTTGAAACTATTGTTGAGAAAGCATTAAAACTGTTTTCTAAACTTGTTTTTATCAAATTCACCTTAAAAGTACAACTCAGACCTCAATAATAAGGATAATCCAAATACCCCTTCATTTTACAAAATGCAATTTAACTTGATGACATTGATAAATTTGTACCACAACTGAATTCAATAACTCAAAAACAACTTAAAACTCAACTATATAATGAATTTAGAATAGAGATTAATCTAAAACCATTTTGAATTCAATGTTTGACTTTATTTGACTTTCTGCATAACTCTTGAAAATGACACAAGTAACCACTAATAAGCTCACATAAGCTTGGTTTAGCTTGTGTGAGCTTATTCCAACAGTATTTAAAGAGTATAAACTGAGGTAAAAGCAAATTGAGATAACTAATATAGAGACAAAATTAAAGAGTGAACAATGAGTTTAAATTAAAAACTGAGATTAGAACTGAAAGGAAATAAGCTATTAAACTACTTAACACAATTAAATGACAGAAAATAAAAATGGCAACAATTTCATAAAGACGGAGAAATTGGACAAAATCCTCTTGTGACTGAAGTTTTCTTTAAATAGCTGAGCACAGGAGTCTTGGGTTGATCTCAGAAGGTCCTAGATGTCTAATTTCATCCGTTGATTTCAATTTTGCATCACCACCTCATCTTACAGCCCTAGGATCAAAGGAATGAGGTGTCTAACTAATGAAATCACTCCAATCTGCCAAGCTAGCAATCCTTTGAGTCGCACCTCCTGAGTCGTTTGTCAGACCCTTCTAGAATCACGAAGTACGGGTAATTTTGCCGGGAGCAAGGTAAGTATTGATTTGTGGGAGATAAACAGTAAATAGGGTAACGATTTAGGCGCGTTTGGTTATTTTATGAATGTTTGACTGGTGTGTAGGGTTTGACTGGGAGATAATAGGAGGGTTCAAATGTGGATTGTGAAGGGTCATAAGGTTATTGAAGGGTCGTTTGGGGTATGGACTGGTCAGGAAGATTTGACTTGGTGGGTATTTGTGAGTTGACCGGGGTTTATTACTTCGACCATGGGTTAGCAAAACGAGTCATGGGATCCGGTTGGGTTTATGAAATTGGATTGGGCTTTTGTTTTTAAATGGGAAGGGTTGAATTAGTTTTGGACTAGTACTTTAAGATTAAAAATACTAAGGACCTTTTATGTATTTGCAATATAAAAAAAACCAATGGTGTAATAAGGAAAAGGTAAAGGTGAAAATGATATTTTGGGACAATGCGGGATACAAGGGTAAAAAGTGTAATTATGGGATAATGAGGGGTTGATTTGGTTATTTTGGGAAAGTTGAGGGTTGTTTTGTGTAACTTTGGTAAGATGAAGGTGAAATGTGAAAACTCCCAATCATGATCCATAACTCCGTAAATATATCTTTGAGCATCCAAAATCCATAAAATTGCATCCTGGCATCGGCTTTTGCACTGTTCTCTCTCTCGTGCTCGGTTTTTTTCGGTTTTTGCTTTCTTTTGTCTGTTTTCTGATATTTGTACCTGCACATTCATAAACTCAAGAAACCAACATATTAGGCATAAACGACTCTTTTCTGGTTATTTTGGGTCTATTTTGATAAAGAAAAGGTAGGTGTTTTCGCACATACCAGTGCTTATTGATATCTAGCCTGGACCTAGGAAGAAGGCTGGTGCCAGACGATGGTCATTTCTTTTACCTCTATTTTGTCGTTGGAGAGCCGAGGAAGGAACACCGAGTACCTTTGAGCTTGGGGAAAGCTTGATGACTTCACCAGCTACAGTTCTACTAGTGACCGGAGAGCCAGTACACCATTTCATTCCTCTCTTAGCAGCTAGACTCGTCAGGCACGAGGATCAGTTGAACGAGCTCATGGTACACTATGATGAGATACCATTGGTCAGGATCGAGAGCTTAGAGGAAAAGGTTGAAAACCTCGTGGTTGGTCGATACTATTTGGAGATAGTTTTTGACATGATGAGTGATGCAGGTTTTACTGACCAGGTTTTACATTTATAGTAACTCGTCTACCTATGGCCTACCTAATGCACTAATGGGCAGTGTACCCGGTCGCATATAGTGAGGGAATGGTAAGACCGAGGTCGTCCAAAGAACGGTTGATTCCTAGCTATCTAATTAATTAAATTCGTCATATAAATAAGTTTTAATGATAGGATTGATAATATTTAAGGTGTCACGTGATCACTTGGGCTGGTTCTCTGGTAAACAAGCTAATGGGAACGATAGTGATGCAATTCTTAAACCGAGTTCATCCACAAGTGGCAAAAGTCGATAGACTCCTTTGGTCAATTCGTCTACCCTATGGTTCTTAAAATCCTCACCAAGATGAACAGGTCACCCGAGATCATTCGGCAATCTAATAGCAGTCTTTAAGAGCCGGCGTTTACTATCACAATACATGGGGTTCTAAAAGTCACTAGATTCCTACTTCAAGTGGGGTCAAAGTCGCTAGGACAACATTTGGTCAGTTCGTCCTAACCTATCAGCAAAGGGTCCCACTGGAGAAATCAGGTGACCCGTCATAAGTCCAGTTGTTCTTAGTCCCCTAAGCCAAGTCATTAAGCACCGCTACATGCTAGATTCATAGTAATGAGTGCCCGGGCGCTAGCATCTTAGACACTCATCCCCGACTTCTTAAGTTCATCCAAACGGCAGTTGATCAGTTGGTCAAATCGCACAAGCAAAAAGGGTCGTCAGTTGGTCGTATCTTACCCTTCCACTCAGTCTACCTACTTAGGGTCAGTTGGTCATATCTCCTAAATAACTAGCCACTACCGCCATTCAAAACTATTGAAACAAGGGTGGCTACCAACAAACTATGCATGCATACACTAGAAATAATTAATAACGCAAAAGCATTAATAATAAAAAGAATCAAAACTAGGCTAGGACCTATTTTCCACATCTCCAAACTACCCTAGTGGAATGACAAATAAAACTACACATAAAACAATAAATAAACAAAGAAATAACATCAAATAATTAATTGACTAATAATAAATTAATAATCAATTAAATAGAAGACAATAAATAAAGATGCTCAACAATTTAGAATCAAAATTATAATTAAATAATGAAACCAAAATAATATAATGAGTCGCAAAATAATTACATATCGTGCAAAGGATAATGTTATCAATTCCTTAGTTGAGTACCGGGGCAAAACCCCGAAGGGTTTTCCCCTTTTATTTCTGCCGTACGCAGCTGCTCATTCTTCTTTTTTCGTACAGTACAAAAACCAAAGCCAAAAGATGATTATCTCATCCATGTGATGAGATATTTATATTAAATAAGTTTAGGACTTTTGCACATTTGGTCCTTAAGCTTTTGCAACCTCTCACTTGGGGAATTGTCTTCTATTTTACACATGAATGTGTAACAAACTTTTTTTAATATTGACGACTTCAGCCTTTGGACTTCAAAACTTCTTATAAAATATCCGCATTTAATTAATTACGGCGTAATTAAATTATAATTACGCCGTATCCTTCAAAACTTTGCGCCCAAATAATTAATTACGGCGTAACTAAACATCGGGTTACGCCGTAATCCTTCGCCAGCTCATACTTATCCACTCTGAAATTGTCTCTACGACGTAACTAATTCCACGTTACGCCGTAACCTTTATAAAAATAATTATGACGTAACCGTATTAGATGGTTACGCCGTATCCTTCAAAGCATCATATATACGCCGTAACAATATTAAGCAGTTACGGTGTAACCTTCACAAATAAATATCAGGCCCTCGTAGTATGAGTTACGGCATAGTCAAATGTTTCACTTACGCCGTAACTTGTCTTCAAAATATATTTCTTGGCCTTTTCTCACATCTTTTCCGCTCCAACGCCTCATTTATCCTAAAATGCATTTATGAACGAATATGAACGAATTAAGTACCATAGTAATACAAATGAGGCCATAAACACGGGAATTTGACATATAAAATATCAGGCTAATTTGATGTTATCAAATATCCCCCCACTTGAATCCTACTTGTCCTCAAGTAGAGCCTTTAAATAATTCTTAAAAAGATATCTCCAAAGATTAATTGGAAGATATGCGTCTAAAAATCACCTAAGCTAGAAAATTCCAAACCGAGCACCTCACGAAAAGTGAATTGAAATCACAATCTCTCTCATTATTTCACATGTTTATTTTTTTTGGTGATCACTCAACTGCTCAGTCATGGCGAGTATTCTATCATAGGTTTGGCAAATATATTAATATCCACCACTAGAGTCTATAGATGCAGCTATTCTAAAAGGCAATGGGTTAACACAACATAAAGGCTTATGGGGTTATTTTGTCATTACTAACGAGCTATGGCGAAAGGGACAAAACCAATGATATGTGACAACTGGCAATTTAGGGAGACTATTTTAGGTAACTGCATTACGTTAAACTGAACCGAGCCTTGCCTTTAACACTATTTTATAAACCATGACTTGATTTTATATCGTCTATTGGTTTTTATGATTTATTTCATTATTGAATGAGTCATCGTATGAGTTTTAACTCTATTTGGTAGGCACTATTCGATTAGGCGCTAGAAAAGCCTAAAACAAGAGTTATTGTAACTTTTAGACCGTAACTCGAAAATTGACAAATAAATAGTCAAAACTCGTGGAAAAACGTAAATAACGATGTTGGAAAGTTGAATAAATGTTGTGGGACACTCGGGGGACAATATGTGAGCTCGGGAATAGGTAAACGGGATAGTTACGAAAAATTACAACCCGACCCCTCCCCTTTTCTCTTGAAGCCGGCGCCCCCTCCTCCCAAATAATTATTTTTGAGGTCCCTAGTGGCCTAGTATAAATGCCCACCCAAACCCTCATTTCACCTCATTTGTTTCTCTCTCTAAAACACACACACAAGCATTTTCTCTCTCTAATCTCTCTCTAAAACAAACCCTAGCCGCCCTCTTTGTTATCCGGCCACTGTTCCGGCCAAATTTTGGCACACCGCCGCGCGTCACCATACACCACCACCACCATATTGAAGCTCTCTTTCTCCTCTTTCCAACCATATATCATACGCCCCATTTGGACCTCCATAACACCTTCAAATCGTTGAATCAAGAATCGTACTTTTAGGGTTTCAAAGGGCTTTTGCAATTGGTGATTAGATAAGGTAAAGGGAACATGTTTTGAGCTTGATTGGGCAATAAAAACCCACTAATTGAAAATTAGGGTTTCGACCTAATTATAATTTTTGGGGCTTTTGGGTGGAACATGAAATTAAAGCTAATTAGTGTATAAATAAACAAGTAATTAGTGTTTGGTACATGTGTGGTGTATTAATTTGATGGGTTTGTGCATTTAGGGTTTATTTGCATATTTTTTGTTAAGATAGATGATGGGTTTTGTGTTTGGTTAGTGTTTGGAGCTTGAATGATTGGATTTGAGTGTTGTGGAATTGATTTGGTTGTGTTTGGATTGGTTTGGTGAGGTGTACGAGCTACAAGAGGCACGTACGAGGCCTTTGGCTTGCGTACGTGGCCTACTTGGGTCATGGGTCCGAGTTGGGTCGATTTGGTAGTTTGTTGATTGGTATTGTTGAGGTTTGGATGAGACGCATGAAGCCGAAAAGCTTCTAGAGCTTGTTTGGTTCACGTGGTCTTGACCGCGACCGTGTCATGACCATTAGGGTCATAACATTGGTTTCGAGTACTTTTGGTTGATTGATTGGTTGGCGAGATTGTTTTGAATTTGTTTGGGATTGAATTACGATATTATGGCATTTAATTTCGACTTGATATATATAATTGTCAACTTTGAGCTACGTCGGTGTTACTTTGACTTTTTAGTCAATAGTTGACTCCGACAAAGCCGTAACATGGACTTTAGTATAATTTGGACTATTGATTGATTAAAAGCCGAGAAGTTATGACTCGTGCTTGTGGACTCGAAACGAATAACGATATGAGATTAATAATGGAATTTGACGAAATATATATATACATATATGAAAATGCTAATAAACTATGAAATGGGAATAATAAATGGGCTTTTGTACCAAAACTGTCGATAACAAGTCTTATCTTGTTATTTACTATTTTTAAACGGAAACTAACGACTAAATTAGAAATATTTTGCAATAAATAAGTAATTTATGTTTCGAGTACCTGTTTATCAATAAATGTCAATTGTGGACATTTAATATTGGTTTAAGTATTTAATTGCTTACGTTGTGTGCATGGGTTACAGATAACCTAACATTAATAGTGTTGATCCACGTGGGTAGCGGACTTATTAGGTTGACGAACCGCTAGGTACGTTGTATAACCATATTAATGGGTGACTTATCCTTATGACTCGTTAGGATGCGACCGGTTTATTGAATAATAAGCGATACGAATGAATAATTGAGTTTATCGAGTTGATGAATTCGATAAGGTCTACTGTTTATTCCGAAACTTATTGGACTATGGAGCTTATCGCTTAGACGTCTCATTGTGTCGCATTGAGTCACATATTGTGTTGAATGGAGTTGTAGATTGTGTTGCGGAGCATAACATATTGGTTGTTTGAGTGCATTCATGGCATCATATTGAGTCGATACACCCACATGAGGAATACCAAACACTAGGATTAAATGGTGAAACGAGACATTTTGGAAATAACGAAACAGAATACATTGGGGTAGATAACGTTGATTTTGAGGAATGTATATATTAAGTTTGGTCTACATTAATAGGTTGTGCCGAGTCGATAGTTGTTGTGCTGTGATACCGTTATCTTCTGCTAGTTTTTATTTGTGCGTTGATTGCTTGAGGTGAGTTTCATAGCCCCACTTTTATCTACGTTTTAACTATATTTTGAACTATTTTGGGGTGAGAATCATGCTACTATTTTTGGACCGTGAAAACTATTTGGATTTGCTTATGTGCTTGACTGTATAGATAGTTGTGCTGTAGTTGTTGCCTTAGTCTAGGTTTAACCGTGCCTAGCTAAGAATAGACTTCTACATCGACCTAGTCCGGGGTTGGCAATTGTTGATACAAAAGTTGGGCGTTCCTTGTTTGAAGCTCCGACTCTCGTACCAATTGAGAATTGTTGCTTGAGACTTGCGCACTAAGAGACAAAAGACACCGTTAGGCTTACCGTAGGATTGTTTCCCACGATTATCCTCCGGCGTGAGAGTAAGTAATCGGTTTAGGGTTTAAGGAGAATTAGGGTTCTTAGATCGTACCTTAAACGAGGGATGTGATTCCCTTTATATACGCACGGAATCCTTGTTGGTTCCGTGTTCCTCAACCTTCGGCGTATCCCGCCTTAGTCAGTTGGGGATGATTATCTTCCTATTTAGAAGATATCGGATATCTATTCCATCAATAGATTCGGGTTTGGGCCTTCATGAGCCCAAACGTCTAGTCGGCTTAGCCCAGTTCGTACCGGGCCAAGTTAGTATTGGACTTTAGTCGGGTCCGTGACCCGGATATAGACTATACGTCATCATGTCCCCCCAGTCTAGTATGCGCAGTGCGTAACTACGGATGCTAGACTAATTATCGTAGTCCATGAAAAATAAACAAAGCGTAGCAAAGAAGCTAAAGAAATATCCTCTTGATACATTGTATCCAGCCGTAATAAAGAAAACGGGCACCTCGTAAATCGGGGGAAAGGTTACTGCACCCGTGTCCCATCAAACAATCCCAACCACATATTTAGGGTTGGTGGGATCCACGTGTCGATCATCGCGTGGAGGAGGAAGGTTATATAATCCCTTCACTTCATTTTCACCGTTTCTACACACAGATAAAAAAAACGTTGTCCGCCATTATCATAGCTTCAAACACATTTCCAAGCCTTCATACCGAAATATCCCCTAGGTAACTGCGCCTGCGCCTTTGTTTTTTATTATAAGCAATACCATGTTTAAGGAATTATCGGATTTTACATCAGACATAACGGAGGAGGAGCTTCGACAGTTTGCGTCTGATTATTATATTCCCAGCGCAGTACATCCGGAAGTTCCGGCTGCGAATGCGTCGATAGCGGATTTCCCCGATGGGAAGATTGGGGTATACACGCGATTCTTTGAATTCGCAAATCAGCACATACCCCTATCGTTATTCTTAAGTGATGTATTGAATTATTACCGCATACACTTGTCCCAGCTGCACTGTATAGGTGCGGCAAAACTAATTAATTTCGAGGTGAACTACCACTTATTGGCCATTAACCCCACAATCCACCTGTTCCGCGCGTTTTACCACACCACGTGGTCAAACGGGTGGGTTTCCTTCGCGAAGCGCCCTGGGTCACTCCAATGTTATACGGAAAAGTTAGACGCGCTCAGAAATTGGAGGGAAACCTTTTTCTGGGTTGACGACGCATGCTTTCCGTCTCATTTTGATTTTTACTCTAAGGGGACACTGCCAAAGGATGAGCGCCCCCTCCCTGGATCATATAATGCGGAGGATGCGGAAACAATAAATGCGAACCGCATCCCTATTAGCTCCTACCCCGAGGAGTTCTTGGTGCATATTGGCCTGAGCCGCAACTATTTTGGCAGTTCAGAAGAAGTTCCTATCTTCTTAGGCGCCGATGGTCAAGGTGGGTGCTCATCCTTTCGTACCCCGTTGAGTTACATTACTGTAAGTTTTTCACTGTTTGTTCTTCGTACTTGTCGTGAACTATTTGTATTTCTTTGTTGTTGCGCAGAGATGGACCTGTTCAGCGTTGTGCAACTGACGAAGCCTATCAAAGTAGAGGTGGGAACACGGCCACTGAGAGAGGGAGAAGAGCCCGTGCTTGTTGCGGCGGCAGGGCGTACCCTAGTGTTGGACCTAGGCGAGGCGGGGGAAAGTTCATCCGTTGCGCTACAAGCAACACCTTTACAGAGTGTGCCCAGTGCTACAGTCCCTTCATCTCCAGTGCAACCTGCGCTCGTAGCGGCGGAGCATGTGGAGGAAGTGGAAGAGGAAGAAGAAAGTCAAGGATTGGAGCGCAAAAGGAAGCGCAGTGGCGATGGCGCGACCACCTCTCGGAAGAAGCGCCCGGTTTTGTTTAGTGTGGAGTCATCCTCTAGTGACGTTGCGTCGCGCCCACCATCACCTGACACATCTATTCCTGCGTAAGTATCCTTACAAGATTATGTACCGAAATGCCTCATGCTATTACTGAATAACTGTGAATTTCTCGTCATGTTTGTAGGTTTGAAAAATCCGCAGAGTCGCCCCCCCCCCCCCAATCAAGTCCAATTCGTGCTGAATCATCTGGGCTGAAGAGCCAAAGCGCTGAGCCTGGGACCTCTGGGGATGCGCCCATGGGGCAACTGGTCGATGATCTGGTCTTACTTGCTTCGCGGCTAAAGGTAAAGTATTCGGGAGAGACTAGCCAAGGTGCTGAAAAAGACCAACGAATTGCGCTGCTGGAGGCGCAATTGGCTAGTGCTAGGGGTGAAGCAGAGACTATGGGGTCGTACGCTAAAAAGCTCGCCGAAGAGAAAATGGCGCTGATGTGCCAAATAAATCAAGAGCGTGCAGAGGCCGCGAGATATAAGTCTTCCTGTCATTGGGCCATGAAATATTTGGAAAATGGTAAAGACGCGCTGACCTCCCAGCTTAAAAATTTTGGCGCTACTGTGGAAAGCGCCCTTGAAACTCAGGAGATGAAGTTGCGCAAGTTAAGTCTGGAGTATGACGAAGAGTTATATCCTCAACTTCTATCGACCATTGTTAAGCGCAGATGGCTCATAAGCCATGGGCTCTGTCTTGCTGCGTTAAGTACCCTATAGTCGCAAGAGGTCGTTGACTCCTTCGGGGATGTAGTTAAGTGCGCGCTGGAGAGGGGGAAAGCAGAAGCCATTGAGAAGCTGCATGAGGCTAAGCTTCTAAAGGTACCCGTTGAGCAGGTACCTAATTATGACGGGAAGGCTTATGATAATCTGGTCGCTGCCATGAAGAAGATGAGGGACTTGGAACTCCCCATGATTGCTGAACTGGAGCGTGATCAGGACTATCCGATAGATGTTATTTTTGCAGGTCTGACTCTAGCACGTCATCGCGGTGGAGAAGCCGTTGCACAGCCAGACTATTATCTTAAACCTGATGCATCCCAACTGCACGTTCCTATATTCGCGCGCCCCAGGGATATCTTGAATCCTTTTGTCCTGGAGAGGGAGGTCCCCTTGAAGCAAGTTTTGGAAGCGCATGCGACGAGGCTTGCTCAGAAGAAAGGTATCAAGGGCAAGGCTGTTATGTGCGGGGTTGGTGCAGCTCACCTTCCAAGATCTGATGGCGTGCCCGTGAGCGTTGCCACCGTGTCGCGTCGGGACTCAGACTTGTTGAAGAGGCTTGGCGAGGCAAAAGATACTGTAACCCGTGTGGGTAGCTCGTCGATTACATGTTGTCATAGTTGTACTTTTTGAAGTAACCATCCTTGTGTAAGAACTTGTAGTTATAAAAAATCTTCTTTTGCTAAGTAGTATTGCAACTTGTAACGTTCATACTTATCTTTGCATAAAAAAAAATTCATTGCTGGGAAATCAAATATGTACGTCAGCGCAAATAATCCATAATCATGTATGAAGATTATAATATAATTGAGAAGTAATTTCTAAGTATTTCATCATAGTCGTGTATGTTATGATATGCAGCGTACTGTAAATATCACATTTAAGGAATCAAGTGTCTTGAAGCCTAAGTTGTTAAACGTGCACCATGTGCGCTGTTGCGCAACCGTCGTGGGATGCGCACAAAACTTATTCCAACGTCTTGTGAACAAGGTGTTTAACAAGGATACGTGATCCGGTGTTGATGGGTTTGCAACCCTCTTACTCAACAAGTTGTTTAGTAGGTTAACTTATCCTTTTACCTTCGTAGGTGTATTTATTGCATGCGCGCCATGTAGGCGGAAAATAGAAAATTGTTAAGACATACAGTATATGGAAATAACAAATTTAAGTGTGTCACAGAGTTAGCTAGAAACCGCAACGTTTTATTAATACTTGCAAGTGTTTGTGAGAAAACAGATAAGATATTAGACTAAGGAAACAAAAAGTAAATACACAGATGTTTGATAGGTACTTTGGTAAAGTGCCTGAGCGTTGGTGCGCCGGGCCGTGGCCACTCCTATAGGTAGCACCTCTTGAGGTTGCAGATGTTCCATGTGCGCGGCAGCTCTTTTCCATCCAAGCTTCGTAACTTGTACGAGCCCATTCCTGAGGCTTCAGTAACCTCATAGGGTCCTTCCCACTTTGGTCCGAGTTTGCCCGTGTCTTCTGCGTGGCTCGCATCGTTTGCGCGGTAGACGAAATCTCCTGGTCTGAAGGAGACACTGCGTACTTTGGCGTCATAGTATCCTTTCATCTTTAACTTTGATTTTTCCTCCCTTATGGATACGCGTTCGCGCCTTTCTTCCAGCAGGTCCAAATCAATACGTCATTCGTCGTCATTAGTTGCCACGTTAATTTCAACGGTGCGAATAGTTGGCATTCCAATTTCGGCCGGTATGACGGCTTCTGTCCCATAGACTAGTGAGAAGGGGGTATCTCTCGTGCTGGTTTTTATTGAGGTGCGGTGCGCCCACAAAACATGCGAGAGCTGTTCCACCCATCTTCCTTTGTGTCTATCCAGGCGTGCTTTAATTCCTTCACCCAGGCTGCGATTTACGTGCTCTACTAAGCCATTGGTTTGTGGGTGTTTAACTGATGCGAAGTGCTGTGTGATGTTCAACTTCTCGCACCAATCCTTGAAAGGAATTTCGCAAAATTGTTTCCCGTTGTCCGAGATGATTTCGCCAGGTAAACCGAAGCGGCATACAATGTTTTCCCAGACAAAGCGTTTCACTTGGTTGCCAGTGATTGTTAACACGGCTTTTGCTTCGATCCACTTAGTGAAGTAGTCTATGGCGACTATGAGGAATTTTAATCCTCCCGCTGCGACTGGGAAAGGTCCTGCAATGTCGATACCCCACTTGTAGAATGGCCATGGGGATGTGATTGGTGTTAGCTCGTGCTGTGGTTGGCGCGGGACGGGTCGATGAACTTGGCAATCGTTGCACTTCCTTATTAAGTCCTGCACATCACGGTGCATGGTTGGCCAGTAGTACCCTGATCTCATGGCGCGTGCCACAACGGACCGTGGTCCTGAGTGCATGTTGCATGAACCTTCATGGATTTCTCGCAGCACGTAATTTGCTTGTAGTGGTCCTACACAGCGGAGCCATGGTTGAAGGAAGGAGCGTCGGTACAGTATGTTGTCTCGAAGTTCGAATCTTTGTGTAGTGCGTCGTATCCTGCGAGCTTCCTTCTGCTCTTGGGGTAACATTCCTTTGTTTAGGAATTCCGTTATCGGTGTCATCCATGTAGGACCTTCCTCCTCTATGACTGTGGAGACTTCCATCTCTGATATGGATTTGCTTTTGAGTGTTTCTACCAGCACTTGCTTTGACAGGTGTGCGAAGCTTGTCGAGGCGATCTTGCTTAGTGCATCTGCCTTGCGGTTTTCTCCCCTAGGAACTTGCTTGATGGTAAATATATCAAAGCCTTTAATCAGTGTCTTGGTCTTGTCGAGATACTGAATCATATTCTCTTCTTTAGCCACGTATTCGCCCAACACGTGGTTGGCTACTAGCCGGGAGTCCACATTTGCTTCTAGGTTACGTACACCCATTCGTGCTGCGATGCGTAGTCCAGCGATTAGAGCTTCATATTCTGCCTCATTGTTTGTCGTTGTAAATTCAAAACGCAGTGCGTAAGTGAATTCCATTCCCTCTGGATTTGTGAGAATGAGGCCAGCTCCTGACCCATCCACGCATGAGGATCCATCTTTAAACAAGATCCATGGATCTTGTAGTACTCTTTTACTTGGTGCGGGTACCTCGTCGGTGTCTGGCTTCTCAATGAGGAAGTCTGCCAGAATCTGTCCTTTGATTGCGGTACGTGGTCTGTAAAAGATGTTGTGTTCTCCTAGTAATACACTCCACTTCTGGAGTCGGCCTGACGCATCAGGTTTGGAGATGATCTGCTTGATTGGTTGGTCTATGATTACTGCTATTGGGTGCGCTTGGAAGTACCTGCGTAATCGCTTGGCAGCAAACACCAATGCCAGAACTAATTTTTCCATGGCACTGTAGTTCATCTCCGTCTTCTTAAGTGCTTTGCTTACAAAGTAGATAGGGGTTTGTACTGAATCCCTATCTGTTAGTAGCACTGCGCTGACTGCTCCATGAGTTGCTGATAAATACATGATCAGTTCTTCCCCTGGTCGGGGTGCGACAAGTGTTGGGAGCGTTGCTAGATGCTGTTTGAGCTGAGTGAAGGCTTCTTCCGCCTCCGTGGTCCACCGAAAATCACCCTTTTTTATACACTTCTTGAGTGTTTTGAAAAGAGGTAAGGATTTTTCTGCTGACTTGGATAGGAACCTGTTTAGGCCGACCAGCTTTCCGTTGAGAGATTGATTTCCTTCAGCGTGCGCGGTGAAGGAAGTTCGATGACCGCCTTTGTCTTTTCTGGACAAGGTTTTATACCGTCAGGCTCGATTAGGTATCCTAGGAACATGCCTTCAGTAGCGCCGAAGGTGCACTTCTTCGGATTTAGCTTCATGTTAATCTCTCGTAGAGTCTTAAACGTTTCCTCTATGTCACGCACAAGCTCATCTTCAGTATAGCTCTTTATGACCAAGTCATCCACATAGATTTCCAGGTTGCGGCCCACCTGTTTTTTGAAAGCATTATCTACTAATCGCTGATAGGTAACGCCCGCATTCTTCAAGCCAAATGGCATTTTTGTATAACAGTAAATGCCTTGGCTTGTGTGAAAGGCTGTTTTTTTCTCGTCTTCCTTAGCCATCTGTATTTGGTGATATCCCTTGTATGCGTCGAGGAAACACTTTAATGGATATCCAAACAAGGACTCTATTTTCCAGTCTATCTTTGGTAATGGATAGCAGTCTTGTGGACATGCTTTATTAAGATCGGTGAAGTCTACGCACATTCGCCAGCTGCCATCACTCTTTTTGACCATTACTGGGTTAGAAAGCCATTCGTGGTAGTAGACTTCACGCATAATTCCCGCATCCACCAGTTTTTGTACCTCTGCCAGAATTGCTTGCGCGCGCTCTGGGGCTTGGCCGCGCTTCTTCTGGCGTATTGGTGAGTACCCTTGTCGGATTCTCAGTTCATGCTCTATGATTGAGCGTGGCACCCCTGTCATGTGTTTAGGCTCCCATGCAAAAATATCCAAATTCTTCAGCAGGAGTGCACATACAGTTGCTTTGCCGTTGTCCGACAATGAACCTCCGATGGATATTTCCTGTTCCGGGTATTCGGGGTGAATTGCTACTTTCAGATTTGTAATTCTGGTTGTCTGCTGTGCTGGGGTTGGTGCCGTCTCGCATGCAATCGTGTTGCATTCTCTATGTGGTACAGTGGCGTTGTAAAGAGTAACAATACCACCTTCCACTGGGAATTTAAGCATCCCATGCGCTGTTGATGGCACTGCTCGCATAGCTGATATTCCAGGTCTCCCAATAATGCCATTGTATGGCGAGGGAGATTTGATCACCATGAATTCCATGACAGGTAATCGTATTTGCCCCATAGGCCATATCTTCTCACCTGTAAAACCAGTCAATGCCGTTCTGACCGGGATTAACTGACTGCGTATTTCAGGATGCAGTCGTTTGAAACAGTGCGCATACATGATGTTCGCAGAAGCTCCACCATCAACATACATGCGGTGGATGTCGTGACCCCCCGCGCTTATCTCTATAGTGAGTGGTTCCACCACTGCGTTGTCCGCGGTTAAGGTGGGGAAAGAGATCTCCTTTCCACGTGAAAAATCCTGGCTGACCTTCTGCCTTGTGATCCGCTGCCATGATTGTATCATGTAAATGGTGTTGGCCTTGTCTTTAGGTGTCTCTTTCTTATTGCCACTCTTCTATTTGTCCTTTCCCTCTTTAATGTTTTTGACCAAGTGGTCCAATCTATCCTTTTTAACCATCTTGTCGATGAGCTGGCGCAGTTGGACACATTCGTTAGTGGTATGGCCCTTCTGTGCATGGTAATCACAGTATCCATTCCCAGTATGCCGATCCTCTAGGGTGCGCATCTGCTGCGGTCTTGGAAAATTCGCACCTTCTGTTGCGAGTATTTCCTTTGGGGTCTTGATCAGCGGGGTGTATCTATCATTATCCCTCCCGCTCCCCTGGCTGCGATAACTCCTATTACGGTTACTACTCCAGTCATTGGATTGTCTCCCAGGTTGTTCCTGTGACCGGTAGTTCGAGTGGTTCCTTTTGCTATCCGCCGCGGCGGCTTCTCCCTGGACGAAGGACCGAGAGCGTTTCATGAGTTCATCAAAGGTTTCAGGAATCTTGTCGTTCAACCTCTTGATGAGTTCTGGACTATTAATCCCGTTCATGAAACCAGAGATCTTCAACACTTCGGGGCATGCTTTAACTTGCATGCATTCATCTTTGAAGCGTTCCATGAATGCGCTTGTAGATTCTCCTTGGCGTTGCTTTACCCTGGCGAGCTCGACACGATTTTTAGCGCACTTCTTCCTCTGAGTAAATTTTAGGCGAAACGCCTTTCTCAATTCCTCAAAGCCATTGATGCTTCTGCGTGGAAGCTTGTTGAACCAGTTCCGCGCATTTCCCACTAGTGTGGAGTTGAACATGTGGCACCACACAGGTTGTGGCCAATTTTCAATTGTCCCTGCTGATTCAAAAATTTTGAGGTGATCATCAGGGTCACCTGTTCCATCATAGGTCTTTACGTTGGCAGGCATGCTCCTTCTTTTGCTTTCTGAGAAGTCACTGATGCGCCGAGTAAACACATCCACCTTTTGACGGCGCCAAGGGAGGGATATATCTTCATCCTCCTGGTCATTATATCTGTTTTTGGACTTCCAGTGTCCCGTTTCGCCATCCTCGTTGTCTTAGGAATTTTCAGAGGACGAATTTTCCCTCTTTCGGCGCTTGCGCCGACTGTCCTCTGAGTTTGTACTCGGGGGACTTTCACTTGGGGAATAGCGTCGTCCCAGTCTGTCTTGGATTCTGCGTCTACCCAGTCTGGTGTGGACATTGGTACGCTTTTCATCTTCATCACTCTCACTCCGGTGATGCGAGTGAGATGTCTCATCCTCCTCGATTCTCCTCCCGATTCTGTTGAAACTGGGGGTCGGTGGCTGTCTCTCCCGCGCTTCTCTTTCAGACGGCGCAGTGGGGAAGTCTCGTATTCAGAATCGAAATTGAGTCGGGCTTTCAAGTTCCGACCTGGTCTCTTCTTCTCTTCCTCTTGCATGAGGGCAGTTAATGTTTCTTAGTTTTGGGATACGAAATCTTCTGGTGCCAGCTCTGGTGCGACCCCCTCAAGAGCGAGTGTGTTTGTTTCTATTACTACACCCTTATTTCGGTCAGGTGCATCTGGTACCTTTGTCAGGTCAGTTTCTAGCACCGATTGAAAGGGAGTAGTAAGGACGGTGCGCAGTGGGTCTACTCCACTCGTGGTGGTTGTAGTGGCTTGGGTTGTTCCCGAGCGCGGTTCCACCAGAGGGAAGATCAAGTCTTGGCCTGGTCCTTTATTTTTAGCAGCGCTGGTTGTCCCAGAGGTCTGCTTAGGAGTTAGTCCGCTTTGCGAATTCTTTCCCATAAGGTCTGACTGCGATCGCTGATTTCCATGCTTCGTCATTCTAGTCTTGGTTCTTAGTGTAGGGTCCCACGGATGGCGCCACTAGTTGATACAAAAGTTGGGCGTTCCTTGTTTGAAGCTCCGGCTCTCGTACCAATTGAGAATTGTTGCTTGAGACCTGCGCACCAAGAGACAAAAGACACCGTTAGGCTTACCGTGGGATTGTTTCCCACGATTATCCTCCGGCGTGAGAGTAAGTAATCGGTTTAGGGTTTAAGGAGAATTAGGGTTCTTAGATCGTACCTTAAACGAGGGATGTGATTCCCTTTATATACGCACGGAATCCTTGTTGGTTCCGTGTTCCTCAACCGTCGGCGTATCCCGCCTTTGTCGGTTGGGGATGATTATCTTCCTATTTAGAAGATATCGGATATCTATTCCATCAATAGATTCGGGTTTGGGCCTTCATGAGCCCAAACGTCTAGTCGGCTTAGCGCAGTTCGTACCGGGCCAAGTTAGTATTGGACTTTAGTCGGGTCCGTGACCCGGATATAGACTATACGTCATCAGCAATTGTTCTAGATTTTGCCACATCAGTGCTGGACTAGAGTCGCAGGGGCCCGAGTAATCCCTGGATGCGGGATTTGATTGGAGATCTGGGAAGGATCATGTGTGAACGGTATTTATCTATCTTAGGTCTTGCATAGCAAATCAACTCTTACAGGTCCACTATGATTTTATTGAACTTAAACCTGTGAACTCACCAGCGTAAGCTGACCTTTTAGCATGATTTCTCAGGTAATTGAGAGATGTTTGGATTAGTTAATCAGTGGAAGCTTGGCATGGAGGCGTGGTTCAAGGATCATTTTCCGACTCTGATAAACTATGGGGACCTATCTTAATAAATCATGTTTTGGGCCTAATATTTATATTTTGGATTAAATGTTTTGAATACTTAAATTTGGGGTTGGTTTTGAATATTAAATGACTATCTTTTGGCTATACTTGTGTGCGATACCAATCCAAAAGTAACGCCCCGAAAACTTGA
Source organism: Chrysanthemum seticuspe (assembly GCA_019973895.1). NCBI lineage: Eukaryota > Viridiplantae > Streptophyta > Magnoliopsida > Asterales > Asteraceae > Chrysanthemum > Chrysanthemum seticuspe. The sequence continues at coordinate 79,604,678 of BPTQ01000004.1, forward strand.
TTAAGTCTTCCGCTGTACCGAGATTTGGGGGTGTTACAGATTGGTATCAGAGCTCAAGGTTATAGAGAATTAGGTATTTTATAAACCCTAAACTATAACCACTTTTGAGAAAAATTGATCCTCGACCGACGCACGCCCGCTTGCCAAGCCGAAGCTTCTTATTTGATTATGGTATGAACTGCGAAATGAATTATGAGATGATATGTTAAGGGATATTGTGAACTGATTATGGAAACGTTATGATATGGGGATCTGATTATTGATTTCAAAAAAGATATATGATTATTGATTTTGGAAATGAGATGATTATTGGTTTTGGAAAATGAGATGTGATTATCGAGATATTACGGAATTTGATTTGAGTAAACGGTATATTATGCTTTTGGAGTTTTAACTCGATTGATTTGACATGTGATTATGTGATGGAACGAAACTTATGATTTTGAACTCGATTGATTTGATATGTGTTTATGTGATGGAACGGAACTTACGTGTTTTATTTAAAGGCATATTTTGAGTAATGCGGTACCTCTACTTTTAAAGCTTTCATTATGTGATATATGTTTTGGGTTAAGTTGATGCGCTTGTTAGAACTGGTTGTTTCGAACACTTATACCTACCCTATGCCATTGTCACAGACTATGCCTTCACTAGCTTTTGATGTGTCTGAGGAGGTCCTTGCTGTAGCTAGTTCGCCAGCATTGATTCTCATGACGGTTGCGCAGGGTGATCCTTATGAGATTGCCCGTCACACTAGTTCATCAGCATCAGATCGTCCTAGTTCGTCTAGGCAGCTCACTTTACATCAGGTTTTAGCGCGAGCACAGACTCCTAGGCTTGCTTATAGCACTGCCCGCATGTCCATGAGACCACCATCATCACCTATCCGTTTAGCAACCCACTCTCCTCTATCATCACCACCAGTATCATCATGTCTTAGGAGGCCTAGATCTCCTAGTGTACCACCTCAGGATTTACCTGCACAGAGACTCTGACTCATGGACTCTCCCTCTATGGATGAGGGCGAGGAGGAGCATGGGTCGAGGAGGAGGATGAGATTGAGGAGCAGTATGTTGATAAAGATGAGGATCCTCAGGAGGAGGATGATGAGGACATCCCAGAAGGGGGTACTCCTCAATTGCAGAGTCCTGCACATTCTCCAGGACCAGGTTCTCCTTTGCATGAGCCTGAGTCCCCTGGACAGCCTTTAGACATCGACTCACCACCTTACTCACCTTATATAGGTAGCCCGTTAGGATCTGAGATACCCTCGGAGATTGTTTCTGAGCCCGAGGAGTATGGTGAGACGGGTCTGATGTGGGAGAGGATTACCTCTCAGGGTACTAGACTTAGTCAGTTGACGAAGCGTTTGGTTGGAGTATCTAGGGCTAGTATTGTGGATCTGAGTGTTGATATAGGTATTGTAGTCAAGAGGACTAGGGTTTTGCATGATGTTATGTCGGAGCTCCAGGAGCAGGTTGGGGACCTGCGGAGAGGGTTCGTGACAGCTCGCGACGCTGATAGAGCGATTTGGCATAGGATTGGTGAGTTGGAGAGAGAGAGGTCGCAGAGCTTAAGAGTGATCACGACGCTCGACGTGTTGAGGTAGCATCATTGTGGAGAGAGGTTGACGATGTTAGGAGGTCAGTTAGTGATATTCGTAGACGTGGCTAGATAGTATTAGATTTATACTTTTGTGCCATCTTGAAACTAAGTAGTACTTGGTTCGAGATGTAGGATTATCCTATTTATTTACTAGTATCGTTATTAGGATCGTTTTTTATTTCTTTGATTCCTTCCATGTATTTCCACTTTTGAAACCTATGAGTTATAGTTATGGGAACATGCATCCTTTAGTTATGATGCGGTATCTGATTGTTTCGCTTTGGTATAGCGTTGTCCTTGTTGACCTTGATTAGGTATTCAGGCGTTATTGAGTGACCCTTGGAACCCAACTCTATTTTTAGAGCGTGAATTGTGAACTTATGAAACTGTTCTTCTTGCCCTCAGAATGATGGCAACAAGACGAAACCCGCGTAGGAGACCCCGACCACACCACATGTTGAGAAACCTAACACTTATAATCCATCTGTAGAAAACCCGAATGTGAATGACCGTGCTGAGAATGGTCCTGTTCCACAAAACCCTCCACCTGTGAACCCAACCCACATTGACCAGCTAGTGTCGCAGCGTGTCGCTGGACTGATAGCTGAGGCTAACCTTTCTAACACCTCTAGTGGAACCCCAATGCTGAATCGAACTCGAGGTTGTACCTACAAAGAGTTCCGATTCTGTGGTCCCATTAAGTTCAGAGGAACTGAGGGAGTAGTTTACCTGACTAGGTGGTTGGAGAAAACTGAATCTGTGTTTTCTGTGAGTAACTGTGATGAGGATTGTAAGGTTAAGTATGCAACATTCACCTTGAAGGACGAGGCATTGACCTGGTGGAATAACTACCACAGATCAGTAGGAATTGATGTAGCTTATAGTATGACTTGGACTCAGTTTAAGACTCTCCTGATTAAGACTTACTGTCCTAGGAATGAAGTTAAGAAGTTAGAGAGTGAGTTCTGGAACCATAAGGTTAAGGGTACTGACATGGCGACTTATACTCGTCGTTTCCAAGAGTTATCATTGCTTTGCCCTGAAATGGTTCGCACCGAAGAACTTAAGATTGAGAGGTATACTGATGGATTGCCTTTGGCTACTCGAAATGATGTCATCGCTGCCAAGCCAGTTAATTTGCATGAGGCAATTGTTGTGGCTCAGCGTTTGATGGACTCCTATGTACTAGAAATAGGAGACAAGAGTAGGAATGATAAGAGTGACAAGCGGAAGAGGAATGAAGTTGTAAAAGGGAATGGCAACAAACGGCAAGAGACAGCCAGAGTGTTCGCCATAGGAAATGGAGGTAGGAAAGATTATGAAGGTAGTAAGCCTGTGTGTGGTTGTTGTAACCGACACCACCATGGACTGTGCCCGATTGTGTGTAGGAAGTGCTCTAAGGTAGGACACATAGCCAAAGACTGTAGGTCTCGTCCACTTGCTGCAGCTCAAACTGCACAAGGAGCGGACTGGAAAGCTACTGTCACCTGTTTTGGATGTGGAAAGAAGGGACACTTTAAGAATGAGTGCCGAGAGCCGTGGATGAGGGGAAATCCTGGTAATGTAGGAGGATTTGCTAATCGAGGTATAGGAGGTAATGGCTTAGAACCTGTGAAGCATGAGGTTGTGGAAAACCAGGGAAACAATGGTGCTAGGAATCAGCAGAGAGACATGGGAGTAGCGCGTGTTTATGCTATTGGGAAGGAAGCTGGTGAGGACCCTAACGTAGTTACGGGTACGTTCCTTCTCAATAATCGCTATGCTTCTATACTGTTTGATACCGGTGCGGATATGAGTTTCGTATCCACCAAATTTATGCCATTACTAGGAATCTCCCAAACACCTCTAGGCTTTAGTTACGATGTGGAATTAGCTAATGGGAATAGAGAGAAGATAGAAACCGTAGTTCGAGGTTGTACCATAAGTTTCCTAGACCGCCCGTTTAGCATAGATCTATTGCCAGTTACCTTGGGAAGTTTTGACGTCATTATCGGAATGGATTGGTTATCGAAGAACGGTGCACACATCATTTGTGATGAGAAGATTGTGCGTTTACCGTATGGCGGAAAAGTTCTGAGCATACAAGGAGATCGAAGCGACCGTGGAAGTCCTTCCCGGTTGAGCATCATCTCTTGTATTAAGGCCTAGAAGTACATCGATAGAGGAGGTTGTCTTTTCTTGGCTCGAATTTTTGAAAAGAAAAGTGAGGAGAAGAATGAAAGAAACCTTAATGATGCACCCGTCGTTAGAGAATTTCCGGATGTGTTTCCCGACGATCTGCCAGGGATTCCACCTGTCCGACAAGTGGAATTCCAAATAGAGTTGATACCCAGTGCGGCACCCGTAGCCCGGGCACCTTATCGACTTGCTCCAAGAGAATTGGAGGAACTGTCTAAACAGTTGGCAGAATTGTCAGAGAAGGGATTCATTCGACCAAGTTCGTCACCGTGGGGAGCACCAGTATTGTGTGTGAAGAAAAAGGATGGATCGTTTCGGATGTGTATTGATTATAGGGAGTTGAATAAGTTAACAGTGAAGAACCGATATCCGTTACCTAGAATAGATGATCTATTCGACCAACTCCAAGGAGCTAGTGTCTTTTCTAAGATCGATTTGCGATCTGGTTATCACCAGCTTAGAGTTCGAGAGGAGGATATCCCTAAGACTGCGTTTAGAACTCGTTATGGACACTATGAATTCCAAGTGATGTCGTTTGGTTTGACCAACGCGCCAGCGATTTTCATGGATCTCATGAACCGAGTGTGTAAGCCATACCTGGATAAGTTTGTGATAGTATTCATAGATGACATCTTGATATACTCTAAGAGTAGTGAGGAGCACGAAGAGCATTTGAGGCTCATTTTAGGATTGCTGAGAAAGAAGAAGTTGTATGCCAAATTCTCTAAGTGTGAATTTTGGATTCCGTCCGTGCAATTCTTAGGTCACGTGATAGATAGTCGAGGTGTTCATGTTGACCCAGCTAAGATTAGGGCCATTAAGGAATGGGCAGCTCCTAAGAACCCATCAGAAATCCGACAGTTTCTAGAGTTAGCAGGCTATTATAGGAGATTCATTGAGGGATTTTCTAAGATAGCTAAGTCGCTGACCAAACTAACGCAGAAGGATGTTAAGTATGAATGGGTAGAAAAGGAAGAAGAAGCATTCCAACTTCTGAAGGAGAAGTTGTGTAGTGCGCCCATCCTAGCTTTTCCTGAAGGAAGCGAAGACTTTGTCGTGTACTGCGACGCTTCGCATAAAGGCTTAGGTGCTGTTTTGATGCAACGTGAGAAGATGATTGCTTATGCATCTTGACAACTTAAGAAGCATGAGAAAAACTACACCACCCATGACCTTGAGTTAGGTGTTGTAGTGTTTGCTCTTAGGATCTGGAGACATTATCTGTATGGAACCAAGTGTGTAGTATTTACCGACCATAAGAGTTTGAAGCATATCTTAGATCAGAAGGAACTGAACATGAGACAACTTCGTTGGTTGGAATTGCTTAGTGATTATGACTGTGAGATTCGTTATCATCCTGGTAAGGCTAATGTTGTGGCTGATGCACTTAGTCGTAAAGAGGACATTCCACCCCTACTTGTTACATCATTAGGAATGACCATTGTTTCGCCCTTACCATCTCAAATTTTATCCGCCCTGTTAAGAATTGGAAATTCCATGTTAAAGTGTCGGTCACCCCAATTATAGTCTAGGATAAGTTAGCTCGTAGACTTGTAGTTTGTTACGTTATTTAGTAGTAAATTAGTTAGTTTGTAGCGTAGTTTAGTTTAGTGTAACACCGTGGAGGAAGGACGGGTCTTTACCCACTGTATGTCTGATCCACAGTCCGACAGGAGGACGTATAAGTTGTAAGTATAAATACCCCTTCCATCCATGGAAGGGGTGGTTCTTTCAATCTAACCTTTCATATTTTTGTATACCAAGTCTCTCCCAAGAAAACACCCTCTCATCTCTTTCTCTCTCTAAACTATGGCAAACATGTTATTCCATCATCCAAGACCACCAGAATCATCAAAACATAAATATTATGATCCTACACGCCCAAGAAGAGGCATTGATGGAAGAGAACAATCCTTATGAGAATCTTGATGGAATGGTAGAAAGTGAAAACGGCTTCTTGAAGCGTTCCGACGGAACATTATGCTTCAGAGAAAGAAGCTGGATACAATTTCATGGTGGAATCCGTGAGTTAATTATGCATGAGTCGCATAAATCAAAATACTCTATTCATCCCGGAGCCGATAAGATGTATCAGGATCTTAAGAAACTTTATTGGTGGCCTAATATGAAAGCCGATATAGCTCAGTATGTTAGTTGGTGCCTAACTTGTTCTAAAGTTAAGGCCGAACATCAGAAACCGTCAGGACTTTTAGTTCAACCCAAACTCCCTGTATGGAAATGGGAGCGAATAACCATGGACTTTATCACTAAATTACCGAGAACAGTTAGCGGCAATGACGCTATCTGGGTAATAGTTGATCGTTTAACTAAGTCTACTCACTTCTTAGCTATTAGTGAAACCGATAGTCTTGATAAGCTTGCTCAATTGTATCTTAAGGAGATAGTATCGCGTCATGGAGTACCGATATCTATCATTTCCGATAGGGATAGTCGTTTTACATCCCACTTTTGGAAGTTGTTACAGACAGCATTAGGAACAAATTTGGATATGAGTACTGCTTACCATCCACAGACCGATGGTCAAAGCGAGAGAACTATTTAGACTTTAGAGGACATGCTTGGAGCATGTGTTATTGATTTCGATAAAGGCTGGGAGAGACACCTCCCTTTGGCTGAATTCTCTTACAACAATAGTTATCACTCTAGCATTAAGGCCGCCCCATTCGAGGCACTGTATGGCCGAAAATGTCGTTCTCCTGTTTGTTGGGCTGAAGTTGGCGAGAGTCAACTTACAGGTCCCGAACTTGTCTTAGAAACCACTGAGAAGATAGTACAGATTCGTAATCGGTTGCAAACTGCTCGTGATAGACAAAAGAGTTATGCTGATAAGAGACATAAACCTTTAGAATTTCAGGTTGGAGATCGCGTTATGTTGAAAGTTTCTCCTTGGAAAGGAGTGGTTCGTTTTGGTAAACGTGGAAAACTCAATCCCCGATATATTGGTCCCTTTCCAATCCTGGAAAGAGTCGGACCGGTAGCATGCCGCCTGGAGCCACCATCGGAACTGAGTAGTGTACACAATGTATTTCATGTTAGTAATCTTAAGAAATGTCTTTCGGAGGAAAACATAGTGGTGCCTTTAAGAGATATTCGTATTGATGAGAAGTTGAATTTTGTTGAGGAACCGATTGACATTATGGACCGTGAGATTAAAAGGCTGAAGAATAGCCGTATACCGATTATTAAAGTTCGTTGGAACTCCCGGCATGGACCAGAGTTCACTTGGGAACGTGAAGACGTTTTCCGTAGGAAGTATCCTAAACTGTTTATGACACCAAGAAACTTGGAGTGAAACCCGGGACGGGTTTCTTCTGAGGCTGGGAGGCTGTGACAACTGGCAATTTAGGGAGACTATTTTAGGTAATCGCATTACGTTAAACTGAACCGAGCCTTGCCTTTAACACTATTTGTAAAAACCATGACTTGATTTTATATCGTCTATTGGTTTTTATGATTTATTTCATTATTAAATGAGTTATCGTATGAGTTTTAACTCTATTTGGTAGGCACTATTTGATTCAGCACTAGAAAAGACTAAAACAAGAGTTATTATAACTTTTAGACCGTAACTCGAAATTGACAAATAAATAGTCAAAACTCATGGAAAAACGTAAATAACGATGTTGGAAAGTTGAATAAATGTTGTGGGACACTCAGGGGACAATATGTGAGCTCGGGAATAGGTAAACGGGATAGTTATGAAAAATTACAACCCGACCCCTCCTTTTTTCTCTTGAAGCTGGTGCCCCCTCCTCCCAAATAATTATTTTTGAGGTCCCTAGTGGCCTAGTATAAATGCCCACCCAAACCATCATTTCACCTCATTTTTTTCTCTCTCTAAAACACACACACAAGCATTTTCTCTCTCTAATCTCTCTCTAAAACAAACCCTAGCCGCCCTCTTTGTTATCCGGCCACTGTTCTGGCCAAATTCCGGCACACCGCCGTGCGTCACCATACACCACCACCACCATATCGAAGCTCTCTTTCTCCTCTTTCCAACCATATATCATACGCCCCATTTGAACCTCCATAACACCTTCAAATCGTTGATCAAGAATCGTACTTTTAGGGTTTCAAAGGGCTTTTGCAATTGGTGATTAGATAAGGTAAAGGGAACATGTTTTGAGCTTGATTAGGCAATAAAAACCCACGAATTGAAAATTAGCGTTTCGACCTAATTATAATTTTTGGGGCTTTTGGGTGGAACATGAAATTATAGCTAATTAGTGTATAAATAAACAAGTAATTAGTATTTGGTACATGTGTGGTGTATTAATTTGATGGGTTTGGAAATTAGGGTTTAGTTGCATATTTTTCGTTAAGATAGATGATGGGTTTTGTGTTTGGTTAGTGTTTGGAGCTTGAATGATTGGATTTGAGTGTTGTGGAATTGATTTGGTAGTGTTTGGATTGGTTTGGTGAGGTGTACGAGCCACAAGAGGCATGTACGAGGCCTTTGGCTTGCGTACGTGGCCTACTTGGGTCATGGGTCCGAGTTGGGTCGATTTGGTAGTTTCTTGATTGGTATTGTTGAGGTTTGGATGAGACGCGTGGAGCCGAAAAGCTTCTAGAGCTTGTTTGGTTCACGTGGTCTTGACCGCGACCGTGTCATGACCATTAGGGTCATAACATTGGTTTCGAGTACTTTTGGTTGATTGATTGGTTGGCTAGATTGTTTTGAGTTGGTTTGGGATTGAATTACGATATTATGACATTTAATTTGGACTTGATATATATAATTGTCAACTTTGAGCTACGTCGGCGTTACTTTGACTTTTTAGTCTATAGTTGACTCCGACAAAGCCGTAACATGGACTTTAGTATAATTTGGACTATTGATTGATTAAAAGCCGAGAAGTTATGACTCGTACTTGTGGACTCGAAACGAATAACGATATGAGATTAATAATGGAATTTGACGAAATATATATATATATATATATATATATATATATATATATATATATATATATATATATATATATGAAAATGCTAATAAACTATGAATTGGGAATAATAAATGGGCTTTTGTACCAAAATTGTCGCTAACAAGTCTTATCTTGTTATTTACTATTTTTAAACGGAAACTAACGACTAAATTGGAAATGTTTTGCAATAAATAAGTAATTAATGTTTCGAGTACACGTTTATCAGTAAATGTCAATTGTGGACATTTAATATTGGTTTAAGTATTTAATTGCTTACGTTGTGTGCATGGGTTACGGATAACCTAACATTAATAGTGTTGATCCACGTGGGTAGCGGACTTATTAGGTTGACGAATCTAATAAGAACTCGCTAGGTACGTTGGATAACCATATTAATAGGTGACTTATCCTTATGACTCGTTAGGATGCAACCGGTTTATGGAATAATAAGCGATACGAATGAATAATTGAGTTTATCGAGTTGACGAATTCGATAAGGTCTACTGTTTATTCCAAAACTTATTTGACTATGGAGCTTATCGCTTATACGTCTCATTGTGTCGCATTGAGTCACATATTGTGTTGAATGGAGTTGTATATTGTGTTACGGTGCATAAAATATTAGTTGTTTGAGTGCATTCATGGCATCATATTGAGTCGATACACCCACGTGAGGAATACCAAACACTAGGATTAAATGGTGAAACGAGACATTTTGGGGATAACGAAACGGAATACATTGGGGTAGATAACGTTGATTTTCAGGAATGTATATATGAAATTTGGTCTACATTAATAGGTTGTGCCAAGTCGATAGTTGTTGTGCTGTGATACCGTTATCTTCTGCTAGTGTTTATTTTTGCGTTGATTGCTTGAGGTGAGTTTCATAGCCCTACTTTTATCTACGTTTTAACTACGTTTTGAACTATTTTGGGGGTGAGAATCATGCTATTGTTTTTGGACCGTGAAAACTATTTGGATTTGCTTATGTGCTTGACTGCATAGATAGTTGTGCTGTAGTTGTTGCCTTAGTCTAGGTTTAACCGTGCCTAGCTAAGAATAGACTTCTACATCGACCTAGTCCGGGGTTGGCAATTGTTCTAGATTTTGCCACATCAGTGCTGGGCTAGAGTCGCAGGGGCCCGAGTAATCCCTGGATGCGGGATTTGATTGGAGATCCGAGAAGGATCATGTGTGAACGGTATTTATCTATCTTAGGTCTTGCATAGCAAATCAACTCTTACAGGTCCACTATGATTTTGTTGAACTTAAACCTATCAACTCACCAGCGTAAGCTGACCTTTTAGCATGATTTCTCAGGTAATTGAGAGATGTTTGGATTACTTGATCAGTGGAAGCTTGGCATGGAATCGTGGTTCAAGGATCATTTTCCGACTCTGATAAACTATGGGGACCTATCTTAATAAATCATGTTTTGGGCCTAATATTTATATTTTGGATTAAATGTTTTGAATACTTAAATTTGGGGTTGGTTTTGAATATTAAATGATTATCTTTTGGCTATACTTGTGTGCGATACCAATCCAAAAGTAACGCCCCGAAAACTTGATTAAGTCTTCCGATGTACCGAGATTTGGGGGTGTTACATGATACATGACCAAATCCATGGCCAAGACACCAATGATTGCTCGCTTCCTCACCTAAACTCGATCCATGACTAAGGGTAGGATAAGACATGGGAAAATATTTAATGGGTGTAAACAAAAAGACACGAAACAAATAGATTTCTAAGTCCACAGTCGCCCTACCACTAGTCGCATTCAATCCCATAGCAAAAATCGAGGGTCAAGAGTCAAGGGGTCTTCAATACACGAGTCAATGCATATAAAATGTAGTGTAATGCCTCATAATCTCCATAAACTTAGGAAAATAAGGTGCATTAACTTGGCCTTCATCATCAATGAAAAAAGTTTCTGCTATATATAAAAAAAATTAAAATTTGGGTACTTTTAGCACATAATTCGACAAAAATCAACCATTTCTATCTCCCATCCCCCCACTTAAAATGTACAATGCCCCCATTGTACGAATATTGATTAAAATTTGAAAGGCGAGATAGAAATGTTCAGGTTTCTAACTTTATCCGTAAGACAAAACGGATTTGTAAAAATTTGCGCCTAATGAAACAAGGCGAGAACACTTAACACAATAAGACACATAAGCTGATTTATAGTACGATCAGATATAAACAAACTCTTGCTTGCATTCTTTTTTTTCACATTTTTCACTTTTTTTTTTTTTTTTTTTTTTTTTTTTTTTTGCAAGACAAGGTATACATGAATAAAAACAATACGAACAAATAAATCATCCCCCTACTTGAGATCAACAATCATCTAAACCCGATTTTCTTCCACAACCCTTTATTCACAACCCGCGACCTTCACTAGTGGAACCAAAATTAACCAACAGCGCCAGGACCATGGACATAAGGAAACTACAGGGTAGGCTAGGCGATGGGTGTAACAAAACAAACATATATTGGGTGAACAAAATGAAAGGAATGGCTCAGAAGGGTGTAACTAGGGGTATCTTGCACTAATAATGAGTGCAACAAAATGGGTTTAACAGAGGGATTGACTAATCGATGTGAAAAGTCAATATACACAATACATATATGGGCTAATTGGTTGCCTTATATACTAGCTGCACCGATCACACCAAGTTACCTCATTGTAAGGCTCATGATAATGGTCTCGAAAATATATGCAAGGCCAAGTTCTAAAGTCGACTACAGCCACCGACACACTAATTTTTATGGGATTATGTATAAGGGGAAAACGGGAAGGCTTATCCTCACACAATGGAAATAAAGGGTATGTGTGCTCAGTCTAGATTAATCTAGTTAAGTAATGAAAAACATGTCAAAATTTTATTAATGAAACACTTTTCATCAAAAACTAGAAAAATAATGGCAAATAAAATCAAGCGGGTGTTTATATCTAATACTTTCCCCCCACTTGGGTCATACTTAAGCATATAAATGAAAGATAAGAAGGGTTAGAATTGAAACGGAAAATTCCCCTGGATTTTCTTGGTATGATCAATAATGCTTGTTCAAAGACATGCTCCAAATGTTCCTCCACAAGCAACATCCAACTTCACCTCAACTCTCCATCATCAATGGTACTCAACTAGGTCGGATAAAAAGTGTTTCCTCGCAGCCAAACATAAATCCATAAATCTTCAACTTGTATTGCTGCAAGAAAAACTAATACCAAAAAGCATAATTCCGGATAAAAAGCAAAAATAGCATGAAATATAAAAATAAAATTAAACCTAACTCACTTTTGTAGGAATCACGGTTGCATTTAGCGCATGTAACAAGCCTTTTAAACCACACGGTGTCCCGAGTGGACGAGTGAAGTCTCGTGAGGGTTTACAGGGAAGACACCCACAAAGTTTATTTAATTACTAATACAAGGTTATGAAAATGTTTTGAATCTCGTTTTTTAGAAAAAATTTCATCACAGGAGATAGTTACGGTGTAACTGGATCGGCCCAGTTACGGCGTAGGTTCAGTTGACATAATAAAATGTGTACCAGGAAAGGGGTTACGACGTAACTGGATCGGCCCAGTTACGACCTAATAAGAAAGCCCGAGAAAGAAGATACCTAGAACAGGGATGTTACGGCTAACTAGATCGGCCTAGTTACGTCGTAGTTATGATGTTGTTGTGCCCAAATGGATCGGCCCATTACGCCGTAATTACTTTATGATGTTGTTGTGCCCAAAGTGTCAACTTTTTCCTACGTGATCAAGAGGAGTTATCGAAACTCCTATCATCTATCTTTGGTCTTTATACCTGCGAACGAGATAAACAAAACATGCCAAACCAACTACAAATCCTAAAAACCAAAAAAATACCCAAAAAGGTCTATAAAATAAAAACAAAATCAAAAACTAAATCTAGGATTGGGACGGGTAGTCTACTACGAGCACTTTTCTTTATCCTCCCGAGTATTTAAGTTAGAATCCTGTAACCATCATTAACGGGCATCCATTAAACGTCTCCAATCATGTCCATTGCTCACTAATCTCGGCTTATGATCTTGTCGAGATTTTCTCCACTTGTTCTTCTTGCACACTATCACAACCTCGTGCATTAAATGTGTAAAAATAATAAACATGAGCAACAAATGAGATATAACACATCATTCATAATTTTAAGATGTCTCAGACTTGGTTACGGCGTAAGTCCTATTAATAAATACGTTGTAACTTCAGTCTGAAAGCAACCTGATATAATATAAGAATAGATTACGCCGTAACCATGGCTAAGGTTACGCCGTAATCTCAAGACAGAAGACATAATTGCATAATAATATTAATCAAACAGCCAAAAATACGAAGACCGTTCCCCGGTAACGGCGCCAAAAACTTGATGCAGGTTTTAATGACCAGGTCTTACATTTATAGTAACTCGTCTACTTATGGCCTACCTAATGCACTAACGGGCAGTGTACCCGATCGCATATAGTGAGGGAATGGTAAGACCGAGGTCGTCCCAAGAACGGTTGATTCCTAGCTGTCTAATTAATTAAATTAGTCAAATAAATAAGTTTTAATGATAGGATTGATAATATTTAAGGTGTCACGTGATCAATTGGGCTGGTTCTCTGGTAAACAAGCTAATGTGAACGATAGTGATGTAATTCTTAAACCGAGTTCATCCACAAGTGTCAAAAGTCGATAGACTCCTTTGGTCAATTCGTCTACCCTATGGTTCTAAGAATCCTCACCAAGATGAACAGGTCACCCGGGATCATTCGGCAATCTAATAGCAGTATTTAAGAGCCGTCGTTTACTATCGCAATACATGGGTTCTAAAAGTCACTAGATTCCTACTTCAAGTGGGGTCAAAGTCACTAGGACAACATTTGGTCAGTTCGTCCTAACCTATCAGCAAAGGGTCCCACTAGAGAAATCAGGTGATCCGTCATAAGTCCAGTTGCTCTTAGTCCCCTAAGCCAAGTCATTAAGCACCGCTACATGCTAGATTCACTTAGACACTCATCCCCGACTTCTTAAGTTCATCCAAACGGCAGGTGATCAGTTGGTCAAATCGCACAAGTAAAAAGGGTCGTTTCCTGGTCATATCTTATCCTTCCCACTCAGTCTACCTACTTAGGGTCAGTTGGCCATATCTCCTAAGTAACTAGCCACTACCGCCATTCAAAACTACCGAAACAAAGGTGGCTACCAATAAACTATGCATGCATACACTAAAAAATAATTAATAACGCAAAAGCATTAATAATAAAAAGAATCAAAACTAGGCTAGGACCTAGTTTCCACATATCCAAACTACCCTAGTGGAATGACAAATAAAACTACACATAAAACAATAAATAAACAAAGACCTAACATCAAATAATTAATTGACTAGTAATAAATTAATAATCAATTAAATAGAACACAATAAATAAAGATGCTCCAACAATTAATTTAAAATCAAAATTATAATTGAATAATAAAACCAAAATAATATAATGAGTCAGAAAATAATTATATATCTTGCCAATGATAGTGCTATCGATCCCCTAGTTGAGTACCGGGGCAAAACCCCGAATGGTTTGCCCCTTTTATTTCTGTCGTACGCTGCTGCTCTTCTTCTATTTTCGTACAGTACAAAACCAAAGCCAAAAGATGATTATCTCATCCATGTGATGAGATATTTATATTAAGGATTTTTCTAACATGTGTCCTGGGGGCACATGTTAAGTATACAAAAAGGAAGATGGGACTCATGAAAAAGGATGTTCGGACCCACATATTTTATTTGAAAAGTGTATTTTTTGTGGGTCTTTTTTCGTAGGTCCCGCCGTCCTTTTTGTGTGCTTAACATGTGCCCCCGGGGCACATGTTAGAAAAACCCTTATATTAAATGAGTTTAGGACTTTTGCACATTTGGTCCTTAAGCTTTTGCAACCTCTCACTTGGGGAATTGTCTTCTATTTTACACATGAATGTGTAATAAACTTCTTTTAATATTGACAACTTCAGCCCTTGCACTTCAAAACTTCTTATAAAATATCCGCATTTAATTAATTACCGCGTAATTAAGTTATAATTACGTCGTATCCTTCAAAACTTTGCGCCCAAGTAATTAATTACGGCGTAACTAAACATCGGGTTACGCCGTAATCCTTCGCGAACTCATACTTATCCACTTCGAAATTATCTCTATGGCGTAACTAATTCCACGTTACGCCGTAACCTTTATAAAAATAATTACGACGTAACCGTATTAGATGGTTACGCCGTATCCTTCAAAGCATCATATATACGCCGTAACATTATTAAGCAGTTATGGCGTAACCTTCACAAATAATTATCAGGCCCTCGTAGTATGAGTTACGACGTAGTCAAATGTCCCACTTACGCCGTAACTTGTCTTCAAAATAGATTTCTTGGCCTTTTCTCACATCTTTTCCGCTTCAACGCCTCATTTATCCTGAAATGCAATTATGAACGAATATAAACGGATTACGTACCATATTAATACAAATGATGTCATAAACACGGGAATTTGATATATAAAATATCTGGCTAATTTGACGTTATCAATGAGCGCCCAGATAATGGAGGCAAGAGAGGTTGTGACCGATTTGACTCAGAGACTTGAGACTGCCAACCAGGAGACTTGAGATTTGAGGATGCTAGCATTTTTAGAGAGACTGCTCTAGGCCGAGAGAGAGAGAGTTCTGCACAACGAGCTTGAATCTGCTCACGCACACACCGCCATACTGGAGCAGAGGTTAGACGACCTCGAGGCTAGAGATCGAGCCCGTGAGCAGCAGTTTCATGATTTATCAGCTATGGTCAAGGAGATTCGCCGGCGCCATGAGGACGCATCAGGCGATGCATAGGTCGTAGTCATCTTTATTGTAGCTTGTATCATAAAGCCACCATGTGAGGCATTAAGGCTTGTATCCTTTTGGTTTGTAACTATGGAACAAGAATACTGATGTTGTAACTTTTGGTTGTGAACTATTGCTATGTATCGATGTTATCTATGTTATCATGGTTGTATTTCAATATTCTGATGTTGTGATTTCATTATTCATCGGTTGTATATACCGAGCCGATTACTATGTCTTTATATATGTTATGATATTTGTTGTGACAAATAATGATTTACATATTCCTGTTTATAACGATATCATTTCATTGATTTAAAGTGGTGATCTTGACTATTATGATATTTATAATATGTAAACACTTTTAATATCATTGATGATTCTTAATTATGGTGTTTATCTCTTGGTAATTTTAGAAAAATGGTCAAGAAGAAAGCTAACTCATCCACCATCACTCCAACTGATGTCCGAAAGGTGGTCGCTGACAATGTTAGCTCTGCCATTGCTAAGCATGCCGCTGACGCTGCTAAAGCCGAAGCTACATGCGTGCCTGAAGCCGAACGTGTTGCCCAAGCGGCACGTGAAGCTGAAGTTGCCGCAAGAGAAGCTGAGATTGCAAGAGAAGCTGATTTTGCAAGAGAAGCTGAGATAGCGAGAGAAGCTGAGATTGTCCGAGAAGCGGAGATTGCTAGAGAAGCTGAAGCTGAACGCATTGCCCAAGCAGCACGTGAAGCCGAGGCTGCTCGTCTTGCTGAAGTCGCATGTGTTGCCGCAGCAGCACGTGTTATTGAAGTGGCAAACTCAAATGAAACCAACACTCCAACCAATCAAAGTGAGTCATTCGTAGCCCGTAAGAGTAGCTACAAGGGATTCATAAACTGCAAGCCTACATTTTTCAAAGGCACTGAAGGTGCTATTGGTCTACTTCATTGGTTTGAGAGGTCCGAGACAATATTTCTTCTAAGTGATTGCACAGATGATTGGAAGGTTAAGTTTTCAACTGGAACTTTGCTAGAAGATGCGTTATCTTGGTGGAAACCTTATGCCCAACCAATCGGAATGGAAGAAGCTTGCAGGATTTCCTGGTCTGATTTGAAACAACTGTTGATGAAATAGTACTGCCCAAGAACTGATATAAAGAAGCTGGAGGATGAATTTTACCATTTTTCTGCTAAAGGTAATGACCTCAAGACATACTTCAAGAGATTCCACGAGCTGAGGGCCCTGTGTCCTAATTTGTTCCCTACAAATGAGAAGCTTTTGGAAAGTTGGATCGGGGGTTTACCCCGAAACATTGAAGGAGATCTCATCGCTTCTAACCCAAAGACTGTTGAGGAAGTTGTCATTGTATCCCACCGCCTTATGGAACTGATACTGAAGCTTGCAAATGCACAAGGCTCGAGTGACAACAAAAGGAAGTTTGATGACCGAAGGAACTTGAACCCTAACCACCATCAGTCCAACAGCTAAACTCAATACAACAACAACTGCAACCACAACAACAAAAAAAATTGGAACAACAACAACAGCAACAACCAGTACCACCAAAGAACCGGAGACAGAAAGCCGCAAGGGCTTATACTGCACCCACTGCTGGAAAAGGATATGTCGGACCCCATCCTCAGTGCAATAGATGTTTGTTATTTAGTTTAGTGCAACACCGTGGAGGACGGACGGGTCTTTACCCACTGTATGCCTGACCCACTGTCCGAAGGAGGACGTTTAGTATGTAACTATAAATACCCTCTACCTCCCAAGATAGAGGGTTGGACCTTTCACTTAATCTAACCTTCTTTCTTTTGTTTACTTTCTCTCTCTAGAAAGGATCCCATCTTCTACTTTCTCTCTCTAAACTCCATTCCATACGCCCATTGATTTGTGTGTTTATGTGTTTATGAAATCTAATATGTTACAATATATATATATATATATATATATATATATATATATATATATATATATATATATATATATATATATATATATATATATATATATATATATATATATATATATATATATATAGGGAAGGGATCGGGTGCGTATTCAATTTTAAGTAGGGATGGTGCGGATAATATCACAGTAGCTTTTTAAAAAAATAATTCAAAAAAATCTGAAAAAATAAAAAAAGTAAAGAGGATTATAAATTATTAAGAATCGCTGAAAAAAATTTCAGAAAAAAAATCGATTTCTTGATTAAAGGTATTGTGATATTAAGGTCGATTTTGACTTTTTTACAAAAGTCAAGATCTGATCTTAATATCACATAAACCTTTTTTATTTTAATACAAATTGTTAAAATCACACTAACTTTTTTTTGATATCACACTACTTTTTTGTTTTTTTACTAAATATTATTAATATCACCGTTACTTTTTTAATAAAAAAATTTTAATATCACGGTTTCTTTTTATTATCACATGCACTTTTTTTCTTTTTTTAATATAATTGTTAATATCACCGTAACTATCATATATTTTTTTTAATAAAATTGTTAATATCATAGTAAATATCATATGTTCCTTAATATCACGGTTCAATTTTACATGTAAAAAAGCTTAATATCACATTTGGTTTTATAATATCACCATTTTATAATATCACAACTTCTTAATATCACAATAGAACTCATAATATCGTTAATATCACGGTAGGACTCATAATCAAAAAACTAAAAAGTGCTCAGAAAAATCTGGAAAAATAAAAAAATGAAAGAAGATAACACTAGTAAGGTTCGCTCAAAAGGAAAAAATTAAAAAAATCGCTTACATGGTCAATTGCTACCGTGAAGTTAGCGCAGATCTTGACTTTTTTACAAAAAGTCAAGATCAGATCTGAAATGGGCGGTCCAGATCTATCCGTACGTCCGCACTAAAATTAAAAATCCGCACATGATCCTCACTCTATATATATATATATATATATATATATATATATATATATATATATATATATATATATATATATATATATATATATATATATATATATATATATATATATCTGTAGCAAAAATCGGTCTAGGCGGCCAATTAATCGCTAGGCGGTGATTAGCCCTTCCGATTTTCATTAATCGGCCTTATTAATCGGTTACTGACAAAAATCAGATAAAAATCGGATTAATCGGCCTAGGCGGCCGATTAATCGGCCAAATCAGAGAAAATCGGATAAATCGGAAAAATCAGTTACGGGTAAAAATCGGAAAAAAATCGGCAAAATCGAAAAAAAATCGGCTAGATCGGCCAAATCGGGCATATAGTTTCAAAATTTTATAATTTTATAAATAAAAAATCCAATCCGATTAATCCCCGCCTAACCGATTAATCGCTAGGCCCTACCCGGCCGCCCATCTACCGCCTAGCGATTTTTGCAACCTTGATATATATATTGAATCTTACCACAATCGCTAACCAAATCACATGAAAATCAATTGGAATAATAGGTATGATGTTGATTGGCAATTTAATGAAATATTGAAAATGAGAATCAGAGAAGTGTGATTGTACTGTTTGATGATTCGATATCATTGTTTCACGTACATATATAGTGAGGATGCACATGACTAACAACATCCTCAATGTTGACACTATAGTTTAAAATTAAAATAGTACAATAATAGCATCATATTAAAATATTTATGTATTAAATAAATATTTCTCTAATGTATACATTATATATTTGCACTAAATGAATTTAAAACAATCAACTGCATAAAAATGCAATGAATTGAAAATTTTTGTTATTGAAAAACATAAAAAAATGTTATTTATGTCAGTTACTTTTCTATGTTTGCATTACATATTAAAAGATTAGTAAAAATAAATAGTTTTTATATGCATGAATATTGTTGAGTGAAATTGATCATACTGCATTAAATTTGGGGTTATTTGATAAAACATTATGATTTAGCGTTGAATGATCTAGAAGCCCTAAATGATTTATAGTCTTTGAATTTGTATCTGATTAAATATGTATTAATTGACACCCGTTTAGAATAGATGGATATTTTGAACAACATAAACTGTTATTATATTTTATTTAAAAAATCATTATCTTTCAATATTGTTACTAAAATTCATTGATCATTGAGATTCATTTGTGGTTTATATAATTTTGGTTTCAATGATTACCTATAATATTTCGTTTACTAATGCGATAATCTATAAAAATGTTTAAAAAAAATGAATATACTTGCAAAAGAAAATATATAGCGTGAAATATAAGAAAAGGACACTATCCATAGATAAAAGAATTAGAACATATGAATATAATTTAGTGACAAAAGAATTAGAACACATGCAATAAAAGCATCACCACAACAAAAATAATTATGCAGAGAATCTATCAAACAATCCTACGGGTTGGAATGCTCGTGTGTCCACAAGACAAATCCCATTTGAAATAAATGGTGTGAGTTTGTCAAATGGATAAAGAAAACTTGTGCGCATTAAAAATAGATTTTTCAAGATAAGTTTTATATGCCACACCGAGACAATTACTTTTCACCGTTTTATATTAACTGTTTTTCTCATTCATCAGAAAAACAAATTTGAATATACATTATACAATATATGGATCTGTTAGCACCCCTATAGGTTTTTTATAAGCATATTTTAATTAACATTATTTTGAATATAAAACTCATCATTTACATAAATACATTTCAACACATATAATTAAAGAAAGTAACTTCTAATAAGTTATGTATTAATATCAAGGGAGTTTATGCAGATATAATTAAATAAGGTAAGCTAAAACAAAACCCACAAAATTGTATTAATAAATCTCATGTATATTAATTAACATGTATATGTGCTTACAATACGGAGTGAGTTGTTATATTTAAAAGTTTGTTATGAGTTACAATATGTTGGATTCGTTATTTTGAGTTGATAATGGCAAAACTAATAAGCTACATTGACAAAAGAATGAAACGTGAAGGACTAAATATGACAAAGGAGGAATTTTCTAATTATAAAAGATTACAGGAAAATCTTCATATTGTTTATGTTTATTTAGTCATTAATTCCCTGTAACCCTAGTATCTCTAGTTTATAAAGAGATACAAGGACATTTAGTTTTGTGTGCTTGTAAGTGTGTGTGCACCAAAGGTGTAAAACGTGTGTGTGTGTGGGTTTACACGTCCCACAAGATGTAGATGTTAGCATGGTGTTCAGCCTCAAGGATCCAAGATTCCTTGTTATAGATAGATAACACGTCCTGCAGTTGATCGTGTAGGATTGGGGCTGTGTTGGTGATTTGTAATAGATTAGGGATGATGATGAAGAAAACTTGTAGCAATAACAAATATGTTTTGATGTATTTCCCTGCGTATTATTGTTTAATGTTATTGTGATACTAGATAAGGTCTAAACAACCTCGAGCATCAATTCTAACACAATAGAATAAAAAAATATATTGAATCTTACCACAATCGTTATCCAAATAAAAAAAATCAATTGGAATAATAGGTATGATGTTGATTGGCAATTTAATGGAGTATTGAAAATGAGAATCAGAGAAGTGTGATTATACTGTTTGATGATTTGATATCATTGTTTCACGTACATATGTAGTGAGGATACACATGACTAACAACATCCTCAATGTTGACACTATAGTTTAAAATTAAAATAGTACAATAATAGCATCATATTAAAATATTTATGTATTAAATAAATATATCTATAATGTATACATTATATATTTGCACTAAATGAATTTAAAACAATCAACTGCATAAAAATGGAATGAATTGAAAATTTGTGTTATTGAAAAACATAAGAAAATGTTATTTATGTCAGTTACTTTTCATTGTTTTCATTACATATTAAAAGATTAGTAAAAATAAAGAGTTTTTATATGCATGAATATTGTTGAGTGAAATTGATGATACTGCATTAAATTTAAGGGTTATTTGATAAAACATTATAATTTAGCGTTGAATGATCTAGAAGCCCTGAATGATTTATAGTCTTTGAATTTGTATCTGATTGAATATGTATTGTTTGACAACCGTTTAGAATAGATGGATATTTTGAACAACATATAATGTTATTATATTTTATTTAAAAAATCATTATCTTTCAATATTTTTACTAAAATTTATTGATCATTGAGATTTATTTTTGGTTTATATAATTTTGGTTTCAATGATTACCTGTAATATTTCGTTTACTAATGCGATAATCTATAACTTTTAAGAAAAAAAAAATAAAATAAATAAAATAAAAGCATATGAATAAACTTGCAAAAGAAAATATATAGCGTGAAATATAAGAAAAGGACACTATCGATAGATAAAAGAATTAGAACATATGAATATAATTTAGTGACAAAAGAATTAGAACATATGCAATAAAAGCATCACCACAACAAAAATATTTAGGCAGATAATCTATCCAACAATCCTACGGGTTGGATTGCTCGTGTGTCCACAAGAAAAATCCCATTTAAAATAAATGGTGTGAGTTTGTCAAATGGATAAAGAAAACTTGTGCGCATTAAAAATGGTTTTTTCAAGATAAGTTTTATATGCCACACGAGACAATTACTTTTTACCGTTTTATATTAACTGTTTTTCTCATTCATCCGAAAAACAAATTTGAATATACATTATACAATATGAGGCACTTTATTTTGCTTACTTAAAAATCCATGCTTACCAAGGGATAAATCCCCACCATCCATCTAGTATAATCTAATGGTGGGGATTAACCTAAGATTTAATACTTAAACCTAAGTCCATGTTTTTTTTATTGTCTTTTTGTCTTTCTTTTTTATTAACCTTCTTTTTTTCTTTTTCTTTTTCTGTCTTTTTTTATTAATTTTCGTTTTTTTTAATGAATTAATTTTTTTTTTTTTTTTTTTTTTTTTTTTTTTTTTTTTTTTTTTTTAATTTGCGTTATTCACGTTTATTTTTTTCGCCTTTTTTTTTCGCTTTCATACGTTTTCCTCTGTTTTCGTCCGTTTTCATCTGTTTCGTCCGTTTTTCAACGTTTTCGTCCATTTTCTTACGTTTTCGTCCATCTTCATTTGTTTTCGTCTATTTTCTTACCTTTTCGTCCGTTTTCATACGTTTTCGTCCGTTTTCATACGTTTTCTTACGTTTTCATGCATTTTCGTCCGTTTTTATACGTTTTCGTCCGTTTTCAGACGTTTTCGCCCGTTTTTATACGTTTTCATCTGTTTTCATAGGTTTATATACGTTTTAGTCCGTTTTCGTCCGTTTTTAGACGCTTTCGCCCGTTTTCTTACGTTTTGGTTCGTTTTCTTACGTTTTGGTTCGTTTTCATACGTTTTCGTCCGTTTTCTTAGGTTTTCGTTTGTTTTCATACGTTTTCGTCCATTTTCATACGTTTTCGTTTGTTTTTTTACATTTTCATGTACTTTCATCCGTTTCTATACGTTTTCTTCGTTTTCATCGGTTTTCGTCCACTTCTATACGTTTTCATCGGTTTTCATAGGTTTCTATACGTTTTCGTCCGTTTTTTTACGTTTTCGTCCATTTTTAGACGCTTTCGTCTGTTTTCAGACGTTTTCGTCCGTTTTCATACGTTTTTGTCCATTTTTATACATTTTCGTCCGTTTTAAGACGTTTTTATATGTTTTTTCCGTTTTCAGACGTTTTCGTCCGTTTTCATACGTTTTCGTCCGGTTTTTGTAGTTTTTATTATACGTTTTCGTCTATTTTCATACGTTTTCATGCTTATTATTAAACTCTATTATATTACATGTCTAATATCAATTGTGATATTTTATAAAAAATAGTTAATGTCTAATATCACTTGTAATATTTCATAAACCAACAAGCATGTTTTTTTAACCTTTAATATCACCTGAGATATTTCATTGCTCTGTATATTTTTTTTCTATATTATCACCTATGTGTTTTCTAATATTTTTATAATTTTCAGTTACACGATAGTTTTTGTACCTTTCATCGCAATTGACAAGCGTATATATTTTTTAATGCAACCAGTGTTATCTATCACTTGTGATATTATACTCATAGTAGAAATAAAATGGTTAAAGTCTCTTTAGGTGAATTCTTATTTTGTTCAAAAAAATGCTAATTTAATGCAACACTTGTTTGAATTTGAGAATACTTCAAATCTCTATTTTCATAGTTTGCTTCATTTGTATTCATTTTGATATTTTTAAGTGGCACTTATTATCTCTTGTGATATAACACTGTAAGGAAGATGAAGAGTATTACATTCTTAATCATGTATGTGTTATCAATTTTGATACTCAACTAAGAATGTGAAATATTACATTCTTACCAAATGTGATAAGAATTTAGTATTTTACCAAGTATATATGAAAGAAATAATAATATACATCACTTATTATATCACTGTGATGATTCTGTTCATTTTTTTATTTGTGTTTTTGAAAATATTTAGGAAGATTTTTGTGTTTTATGATAATATGAAATATTAAAAAAGGTGTTTAACTGAAAACAAGAGATGTTATGATACTTTGGTTAGACTTGTGGTGGCATTTTCTTTTTAATAGATACATTGTGCATGTTTCAATAGGTTTTATAGAGGGATTTAAAAATATCTATCGTTGAATCAACAAACTAAAGAAGCTATGGTTGAAGAAAGCACAACAAACTTAGCAAGCTCAAACACCTGTGATATCACACATGATATCACAGGTGATATCACCTCGCTTTTGATATCACATGATATCACAAGTGATATCACTGGTGATATCACAAGTGATATCACTGGTGATATCACAAGTGATATAAACTATGATATCACACATACTACCACCGGTGATATCACACATGATATCACAGGTGATATCACCTGTGTTATCACACATGATATCACGTGTGATATCATGTGTCATATCACAGGTGTTTGAGCTTCCTCAGTTTGTTTATAAAGATGTGTGCTTTCTTCAACCATAGCTTCTTTAGTTTGCTGATTCAACCATAGATATTTTCAAATCCCGCGATAAAACCTATCGAAACATGCACAATGTATCTATTAAATAGAAAAATCCACCACAAGTCTAACAAAAGTATCATAACATCTCTTGTTTTCAGTTGAAAAACTTTTCTAATATTTTATAATATCATAAAACACAAAAATCTTCCTAAGTATTTTCAAAAACACAAATAACCCCAATCATCAGAATCATCACATTCTTAGTTGATTATCCCAACTGATAACACATACATGATAAAGAATGTAATACTCTTTATCTTTCTTACAGTGTTATATCACAAGAGATAAATAAGTGTCACTTACAAATATCAAAATGAAAACGTCTGAAAACGGACAAAAACGTATAAAAATGAACGAAAAATGTATAAGAATGTATGAAAATGAACAAAAACGTCATAAAACGGACAAAAACGTCTGAAAATGGACAAAAACTTATAAAAACGGATGAAAACGGACGAAAACGTATAAAACGGACGAGA
The DNA here is from genome assembly GCA_019973895.1 of Chrysanthemum seticuspe. Lineage (NCBI taxonomy): Eukaryota > Viridiplantae > Streptophyta > Magnoliopsida > Asterales > Asteraceae > Chrysanthemum > Chrysanthemum seticuspe. The sequence continues at coordinate 79,629,740 of BPTQ01000004.1, forward strand.
ACGTCTGAAAACAGATGAAAATGTCTAAAAATGGAAGAAAACGTAAAAAACGGACGAAAATGTATGAAAACGGACGAAAATACACGAAAACATAAAAATAGAGACAAAAAACGTCTAAAAACGGACGAAAATACATGAAAACCTAAAAAAATAGACGAAAACGTATGAAAACGAACGAAAACGTAAGAAAACGGGCGAAAACGTCTAAAAATGGAAGAAAATATAAAAACCGGACGAAAACATATGAAAACGGACGAAATCGTATATAAACCTATGAAAACCGATTAAAACGTATAAAAACGGACGAAAACGTATAAAAATGACGAAAAACATGAAAACATAAAAAACGGACGAAAACGTATGAAAATGGACGAAAACGTAAGAAAATGGAGGAAAACGTTGGAAAACGGACGAAAACGTATGAAAACGGACGAAAACGTATGAAAATGAACGAAAACGGGCGAAAACGTAAGAAAATGGAGGAAAACGTTGAAAACGGACGAAACAGATGAAAACATACGAAAACGTATGAAAGCGGAAAAAAACACTAATAAAAAAGCGCGAATAACGCGAATTAAAAAAAAAAAAAAAAAAAAAATGTTCATTTATTAGAAAAAACGGGAATTAACAAAAAAAATAAAATAAAAATGAAATAAAAAAAAGGTGAATAAAAAAAGAAGACAAAAAGACAAGAAAAAAAACATGGATTTAGGTTTAAGTATTAAATCTTAGGTTAATCCTTAAACTAGATGAATGGTGGAGATTTGTCCATTGGTAAGCACCAAAATAAGGGTAAGCAAAAGAAAATTTCTCTATACAATATATGGATTTGTTAGCATCCCTATAGGTTTTTTATAAGCATATTTTAATTAACTTTATTTTGAATATAAAACTCATCATTTACATAAATAAATTTCAACACATATTATTAAGGAAAGTAACTTCTAATAAGTTATGTATTAATATCAAGGGAGTTTATATTTGTAGATATAATTAAATAAGGTAAGCTAAAACAAAACCCACAAAATTGTATTAATAAATTCCATGTATCTATATCTATACTACTTATAATGCACGAATGCACATCACTTTTAATTTTAAGACGTACAAGAAATTAAGCATGGTTTACAACACTTTAATGCACCCAATTTTCAGAATTACAACAAAGTAAGCATATTGTACAACAAAACAAAGCGTGGTGTCATTTTAAGACCAAAATTCTATCACACAACATTAATGTTATTAAAAACACCCTTTCACCAAATATTACAACCATTTAAGCACAATGTACAGTAGCTTCAACCAATTTTAAGATTTACAACAAAATAAGCATAATGTACAAGTAAATAAGCATGATGTAATTTTTAGACTTACAAAATTAATGCTATTAAAGTGGTCAAAGTTATTAATGACTATAATGACTACTACTTACAAGAAAAGAAACATAATGTACAACACTTTAATGCACATAATATTCAGACGTACAAGACAAGAAGCATAGTGTACAACAAAACACCATATTATTGCTATTTAATGTAGTCAATTATTTAATTGATCAATAAATACAATTAATAAAGTTATTAAAACACCCCTTACATAAGAAATACAAATTATCAAACATATTGTACAATCAAATTAAACACAATTCCTGCATTAAATTTCACTACTACAAATAATAAAGCACATTATATAAATATTCAAGCCCGAACGGGCAACGGGCCAAATGGGCTTGAGCCCGAACGGGCGCGGACCAAACGGGCTCGAGACCGAGAAGACACGGGCCAACGGGTTCGAGCCCGAACGGGCACGGGCTAAACAAAATTCTTGATATTCGTAAATTTATTGTTAAAAAGAACATAATAAACTAAAATATAATATTTATCGAAATTTTTTATTTCAAGGTACCCGTCGCTACAACGTGCGGGTACCCTGCTAGTATTAATTAACTATATATGTGCTTACAATACATATTGGGAGTGAGTTGCTATATTTAAAATTTTGTTATGAGTTACAATAGAATAAAAAAATATATTGAATCTTACCACAATCGTTATCCAAATAAAAAAAATCAATTGGAATAATAGGTATGATGTTGATTGGCAATTTAATGGAATATTGAAAAGGGTGAAAGCTAAAAACACGCAACGTGGTTTTTCAAAACAACCGATGTACGCAACGAACTTTCAAAACAACCGATGTACGCAATATACTTTCAAATTTGGAACAATGTACGCAATATGACCGGTGACTAATAGGTTACCAGGTCAAAAAGTTTGAAAAATGGCAGAAATGGTCCCTGTGGCTTGTGTTGACTTTCACAGGTCATCCCTTGACTTTATTTTAGGTTAAAAAAGTTTCAGAATTAGTCCTTATGGTCATTGCCTTTCAGATTTAGTCCGTTTTTTCCGTTTTCATCCGTTTTTGTCCGTTTTTCTTACGTTTTGTCCGTTTTTCTTACGTTTTTATCGGTTTTCATCCGTTTTTCTTACATTTTTCTTAGATTTTTGTCCGTTTTTATCCGTTTTTCTTACGTTTTGTCTATTTTCTTTTGTTTTTGCCCGTTTTCATCCGTTTTTGTCCGTTGTTCTTACGTTTTATCCATTTTTCTTACGTTTTTATCAGTTTTCATCCGTTTTTGTCCGTTTTTCTTACATTTTGTCCCTTTTTCTTACGTTTTTGTACTATTTAAACATATTAAAAATGTTTCCAAAATGGAAAAAAAATTCCAAAAAAATTTTCAAAAAAAAAACTGGAATTTTTTCCCAAATTTGAAAAAAAAAATTCCAAATAAATTTTGAAAAATAAAATTGGAAAAAAAAAATTCCGAAAAAAAAATTTGAAAAAAAATAAAAAAATTTTAATTTCAAAAAAAAAATTGAATTAAAAATTTCAAAAAAAAATTGAATAAAAAAATAAATTTCAAATATATATTTTTTTTAAATCTTAAAAAAATTGGAAATTTTCAAAATTTTTAAAAAATCTTCAAAAAATTGGAAAATTTCAAATTAAAAAAAATAATCTTCAAAAAATCTTAAAAATATTTTTCAAATTTATTAAAAAATCTTGATTTTTTTTTTTTTTTTTTAAATTTTCAATATGTCGAAATTGGAAATTTTTTTCCAAAAAAAAATTTTGAAAAAAAAAATTGAAAAAATATATATTTTGTTCGAAATTGAAAATTTTGAATTTTTTTTTCAATATGTCAAAATTGAAAATTTTGAAGAAAAAAAATTTTGAAGAAAAAATTATTTTTTAAGATTTAAAAAAATATATATATATTTGAAAAATATTTTTTTTATTCAATTTTTCTGAAATTTTTTATTTTTTTTTCGGAAATATTTTTTTTCCAATTTTTTTTTTCGGAAATTTGAAATTTTTTATTCAAATATTTGAATTTTTTTTATTCAAATATTTGAAATTTTTTATTTTTTTTCAAATTTTTTTTTCGGAATTTTTTTTTTCCAATTTTATTTTTCAAAATTTATTTGGAATTTTTTTTTTCAAATTTGGGAAAAAATTCCAATTTTTTTTTTAAAAATTTTTTTGGAATTTTTTTTCCATTTTGGAAACATTTTTAATATGTTTAAATAGTACAAAAACGTAAGAAAAAGTGATAAAATGTAAGAAAAACGGACAAAAACGGAAGAAAACTGATAAAAACGTAAGAAAAATGGATAAAACGTAAGAACAACGGACAAAAACGGATGAAAACGGGCAAAAACAAAAAAAAAATAGACAAAACGTAAGAAAAACGGATAAAAACGGACAAAAATCTAAGAAAAATGTAAGAAAAACGGATGAAAACCGATAAAAACGTAAGAAAATCGGACAAAACGTAAGAAAAACGGACAAAAACGGATGAAAACGGAAAAAACGGACTAAATCTGAAAGGCAATGACCATAAGGACTAATTCTGAAACTTTTTTAACCTAAAATAAAGTCAAGGGATGACCTGTGAAAGTCAACACAAGCCACAGGGACCATTTCTGCCATTTTTCAAACTTTTTGACCTGGTAACTTATTAGTCACCGGTCATATTGCGTACATTGTTTCAAATTTGAAAGTATATTGCGTACATCGGTTGTTTTGAAAGTTCGTTGCGTACATCGGTTGTTTTGAAAAACCACGTTGCGTGTTTTTAGCTTTCACCCTATTGAAAATGAGAAACAGAGAAGTGTAATTGTACTGTTTGATGATTTGTTATCATTGTTTCAAGTACATATATAGTGAGGATGCACATGACTAACAACATCCTCAATGTTGACACTATAGTTTAAAATAAAAATAATACAATACTAGCATCATATTAAAATATTTATGTATTAAATAAATATTGTTCTAATGAATACACTATATATTTGCACTAAATGTATTTAAAATAATCAATTGCATAAAATGCAATGAATTGGAAAACAAAAGTAAGAAAAATATATTTATATTTAGTTCATTTTGATTGTGTTATAGAAAAACATAATTTTTTTTATATCAGTTAATTTTTATTGTTTGCATTACATATTAAAAGATTAGTAAAAATAAAGAGTTTTTATATGCATGAATATTGTTGACTGGAATTAATCATACTGCATTAAATTTAAGGGTTGTTTGATAAAACATTATGATTTAGTGTTGAATGATCTAAAAGCCCTGAATGATTTAAAGTCTTTGAATATGTATTTGATTGAATATGTATTGTTGGACAACCATTTAGAATAGATCGATATTTTGAACAATATAATTTGTTATTATATTTATTTAAAAATATTTTACTAAAATTTATTGATCATTGAGCTTCATTTTTGGGTTTATATAATTTTGGTTTCAATGATTACGTGTAATATTTCGTTTACTAATGCGATAATCTATAACATTGTTAAAATAAAAAAGTTATGAATAAACTTGCAAAAGATAATATATGGCGTGAAATATAAGAAAAGGACACTATCCAGAGATAAAAGAATTAGTACATATGAATATAATTTAGTGACAAAAGAATTAGAACATATGCAATAAAAGCATCACCACAACAAAAATATCTAGGCATAGAATTTATTCAACAATCCACAGGTTGGATTGCTCGTGTGTCCATACGACAAATCTCATTTGAAAAAGATGGTGGGAGTTTGTCAAATGGATAAATAAAACTTGTGCGCATTAAAAATGGGTTTTTTAAGATAAGTTTTTTATGCCACACTAAGACAATTACTTCTCACCATTTTATATTAATTGTTTTCCTCATTCATCAAAAAAAAAAAAAAAAACAATTTTAAATATACATTATACAATATATGAATTTGTTAGCATCCCTATATGTTTTTTTAAGCATTTTTTAGTTAACAATATTTTAAATATAAAACTCATCATTTACATAAATACATTTGAACACATATAATTAAGGAAAGTATCTTCTAATAAGTTATGTATTATTATCAAGTGAGTTTACATTTGCAGATATAATTAAATAAGGTAGCTAAAAAAAACCCACAAAATTGTATTAATAAATCCCATGTATATTAATTAACTTGTATATGTACTTACAATACATATTGGGAGTGAGTTGCTATATTTAAATTTTTTTATGAGTTACAATAGATTAAAAAAAGATATATTGAATCTTACCAAATCACAAAAAAATCAATTGGAATAATAGGTATGATGATGATTGGCAATTTAATGGAATATTGAAAATGAGAATCAAAGAAGTGTGATTGTATTGTTTGATGATTTGATATATTTGTTTCTTGTACATATATAGTGAGGATGCACATGACTAACAACATCCTCAATGTTGGCACTATAGTTTAAAATTAAAATTGTACAAAACTTGCGTCATATTAAAATATATATGTATTAAATAAATATTACTCTAATGTATACACTATATATTTGCACTAAATGTATTTAAAACAATCAACCGCATGAAAATAAAATGAATTGGAAAACAAAAGTAAGAAAAACTTTTTTATATTTAGTTCATTTTGATTGTGTTATTGATGTTGAAACTAAGAACGTGATAAAGGTAGTTTCTTTGATCGTTTATGAGCATCTAGGGTTCAACAATAATATAGATAAAATACATATGCATCGGAATTAAAATAAACTATGTTATTGATACAAGGTTTTTCCGCATCAACTCCAATTTTATCTGATCAGAATAAAACGTGTTATCTAGCTATAACACGGATCAAAGACACCTTTTATCTTGGGGGTTAACTAACGAACTACTAACCTAGCCGTTTACAATGAACTACATGCCTATGATACACACACACACACACCTTTAATTGACTACATTATGGAAGACTTAATTATAAAACCTGTACCCTTGATCTCTTTATATAATAAAGGTTTAGGGTTTACAAAATACTACGAAGGACTAATCAGTAAATCTTCTTTTTCGAGCAAGTCCCTCCATCTTTTTGTAGATTTCATTCTTGTCACTTTAAGTCCCTCTTGTTTCATTCTTGTTTTGTTTCATCAAATCAATAAACCCAACAATCTTCCCCTATTTGATGATGACAAAACAAACACGTTCTTTTATGAATTTCCCTAGAAGAAGTAGAGAAATTGGGATCATGGATCTCACCATAAATGAAACAAGCATGTCTTCCCCTTGTCTTCCTCTAAATCCATGCCATGCTACGCCAACATCTCATCCCCTTTTTTTTATCAACAAAATAGGGAATGTAAGCAGTAGAAACTTCCCCTCGAGTGGTGCATGTAGATCAAATGATCAAACACATCATAATATTCTTCCCCTGAAATAAATGTGATAACGATCTTCATGATTCTTCAAATCTGTAGGCTCTATGTAATGATAACTTGTGAAGAAAACCAAATATAATAAACTTGATGTAGAAGTAGAATAACCCAAACTTATATCTTATATCTTGTACTAACCACGTGACTCTGAACATATACAACTAAGGTATAGTGAGACCGTAATCCCTTGACAATAATCACTGAGCACAATAACGTAACTCCTTCAAGTGTTTGTCAAGTCTTTGTCACAATATGAATGCACAAAAATAAGAACACGCATCTAAGAAACACCACTTCATCTCCAAATAAGTGATAAATAATCTCCTTCGTAATCAATTCTACAATAAAAACCAAATACGAGCCTTTTTAAAACCCTTAAGAACAAATTCAAATCTCCATGTATGTGTAAAACAAAATCTTCCAATTTCATCCGAAAACCAAAACCATGTACTGTCCAATATTGAGCAAAGCTAGCTGTTAGTTCACCATAATATGAACACAAGAGTATAGATGTATGATAGAACAAGAGATAAAGAAGGATATTTGATTCAAACACACGAATGATAATAATGAAAGGATAAGTGTATTATGAAAGAGATCAACACCTCTCAAATGAGAGGTTACATTGTATTTATAGGCAAGGGAGCTAGGGCAACAAGTCTAGTCCCTTCCCTTGGCCTTTTGGGCCTTTTCATAGGCCTATGGCCTTTCTACATAAGCTTAGCTCTAATTACAAACATAAAAGCCATAATTACGCAACCTATTACATTGAAATGACTAACACTTGATAATACTAGTTACAAGTGATTCCAACAATCTCCCCTAAGTATTAGTGATGATGTAATAGTGGATGCTTGACTTCTTCTAGCATTCTCTTTTCTTGTGAGTAGAGATGCTTTGATTCTTTTGACTTTATCAGCTTTGATGTCGTTGTTTTCTTTTTTTCTTTGTTCTTTTGTAGATGTTGTAATAGTATGTTGTTGTCTGCCATTGGTAAGCTTCATTGATCAGGTGTCTCTACGTCTTTCTCCACCATGCTCACACTTCTTTTGACTTTGATTCCAATTGTGGTGTAGTTCTCGAGTCTTTAAACTTTGTAGATCGTTTGACTTTGAAGAAGAATCATTTTGACTTTTGAGTTGCCTTTGATTATGAAAGAACTTCATGTGTGATGTTGTTGGTATGAGCATGTGGAGAATGGCAAAATCTTTCCTCCCAGGAACATCCATCAGTAGCTGCATAAAATGGGTTAGTGAAAAACACCAATCGATCATTGTGGACTTTTCTTAAAGAATTGAACACTACTATTGTTTTACTGATGAATGTCTTGATTCCATTCACCTTGGTCGGGCGAATCAGTCGTCCGAATCCCGTGGAGGGACAGTTGGCATTACATTAAACAAGTTCAAGTAATGACCCACATCTTCAAGACTCGATTATTGAAAGGAATCTCCTTAGCGGGATTTCCAGCACTTACAAGTTCGAACTTCGAGGGTGTTAACAACATAGTGTGAAAACAAATCTCTAATTCTTACAAGGGCTGTTCCTGAACTGGAGGCCATCAAGTAGGCTAACACGATATACCGAAGTATATCTATAGTTTAGGTGAGTCGCTGAGGTACACCGAAGCATCACCTCACGACTGTAGACCGTTTGAGACAACACTAAGCGTAACCCACAAGGAGTTACCGAAGTGACCTGCTGTCAGGATTGTTTCATGTTGACCCAGACAGGAGTTTCTATTCAATCACTGAGGATCACATGTTTGAATCCTTTCATAAATGTTCTCGACAGATTGCTAAGATCTGCGAAGGAATCTAGAATGTGTCACTTGCGTTCTTATTGTTGAACGACAAGTGATGAAAGATCAAGTGTTCCTAAGAGATCTTTTGACGAATCTCGTGGCTCTAGCCTCAATAGTGTGCTTTGGTTTTCCTAAGTGGAGACTAGGGAGAGGGTCTCATTTTTCAATACCAACAATCTCTAAGAGAAAGTCGATAGATTACGTAGGGTTCCATGTGAGAATGAAACAAACTATTTTGAGATAACTTGAGTGGCTTAGAAGGTTTAGTGCATTGCGTCACTGGGTCCATGACGACTTTGTCTTCAATACCGGTGTCATCTTGTGACATCCAATAGCATATGAATTGAACTCGATGTTTGCCCTAAGTTGAATAATTTGGAGGGCTATTTCTTATCACCTTTTTTTTAACTTTTCTTTTTAATTCTTCAACTCCTTCTTTATCCGATTCTCATTTTCTCCTTTTTCAATCATACCTAAGGACTTCTAAATACTAACTACTGGCGGATCATAGGATGTTTATTCCTAAAGTTAGTCACCTTATAACTCCATGACTATCCTACGTTGCCATAAAACCATTTTCATGAAAATCTCTCAAAGTGTTTATGAGTGAAAACATGTTTGTAACACTTCTGTTAATACAAATATCGTCATTAAACGTTATTTATATTTTATGATCTTTACCTAAGTTTTATTAACGACAAAAGTAAATTTAATTTTTATAAAGCTTAAGCTTGTCAAGTTTAATAGATATTAAAACAAGCTTCTCATCAAGTAATATCTTCATCACTCAAGCATTTACATTTTGATTAATCATATTCTTATATGCCTCTAAACCATAATGTATGTTAACATTTTTAGATCAAGCATGTTTTAGTTTCTTAAAACAAAACATCACATATGTATTTACATATAACACATTTCTAAAAATAGAAAATAACACATGACATCATGTAGTGCATCATTGAAATCTCTAGAAGATTTCACTATATATTTTGTGTAGATTTAGACTCTACATATCTTACACAATCTTGGATAGATATGGTTGACATTCGTAAGATTTTGGTGATCTTGCTGTCAGACCCCGGCGGCACCAAAATTGTACACGGGCGGAACCCTTTTGTGGGTTCCGTGGTCCATGGTGCCTGCTGATCATTTTGGCTATAAATAGCAACGACAAACCAAGTTGTTTTCTCATTCCTTTCTAGCAAATTCACATACATTCCTTCTCTCTAATATTTCTAACTCAGTTTCATATCATTATAGTGATCCTCTTTTGTAGCAAAGAAGATCAAGGCATATTCAAGCTTCAGCAAATAGTTGGAAGTCTTGTTTGTTTGTTGTTGTATGATCTAGTCTTGATTCATACATCATTGTTGTACCAAACCATCATAAACTTGTGAGTGTAAGTGGTTAGTATTTTAGTCCTTAAATTACATTGTGTGTGGTAGTGGTTGTACCCTTGGAAAAGAACTCGACATCTAGCTTACTGTCGAAAATAGTGTGTAAGCGAAGTGTAAAGGTTTCTCCGCCGGTGAAAGGAGCTTGTTGACTAGTGAATTTAAACTCTCGAGTGTGAGACTCGGGGAGTGGAGTAGGGCAAGGAAAAAGAGTCCTTGTAGACCGAACCACTATAAACAACTTGTCGTGGTTTGACTGTTTCTTTCCTTATTTACTCTTTATATATATTGCTTGTATATTTATTATTATTCACTAACATATCTAAGATCAATATCAATTGATCTTTCAATAAGTTTCAAAACAAAGTTTTAATCGGTAAACTATTCAACCCCCCTTCTAGTTTTTCACAATTTGTACCAGAGCCTCGTTGATCAAGAATTTCTAAAATATATTATATTTTATAAACATGAAACGATCCATGGATTCTGAAAACTTTAAAGAAGGGTAATCTATGCAAAGACCACCACTCTTCGAAACCAATGGATTTATCTATTGGAAAAACCGTTTTGAAACATATGTAAAATCAAAAGATATAGATCTTTGGTTTGTTATAATTAAAGGAGACTTTAGTTCTACAACAAAAGATATTTCTGTTGATGATCAAAAGAAATTAATAGCTAAAAATAATGAAGATAAAATGATGCTTTATAATGCTTTATTTAGAATAGAATATGAAAGAATTTTTATGTGTGAAACCGCAAAAGAAATTTGGGAATCTTTGATTATTACACATCAAGGAAATTCACACGTCAAGGATAACAAAATTTATCTTCTTGTTCAACAATATGAACAATTTGTTATCCCTGAAGATGAAACCATTGATTGTGGTTTTGCTCGCTTTAATAGTATTATTACATCTCTTAAAGCACTTGATGAATCTTTTCGTAGTAACAACTTTGTCAGAAAATTTCTTAGAGCACTCCATCCGAAGTGGAGAGCTAAAGTAATGGCTATTGAGGAATCAAAATATCTCTAAAAAATGTCACTTGACGAGCTAATCGGAAACCTCGAAGTGCACGAAATGGTGATGGAGAAAGATTCAGAAATCATCAAAGGAAAAAGAGAGAAGTCAAATCCATTGCTCTAAAGGCAAGAATGGAATCAAGTGATGATGACGAATCTTGCTCAGGTAGTGAAGATGAGGAGTATGCTATGGCCGTTAGAGATTTCAAAAACTTCTTTAGAAGAAGAGGAAAGTTCGTAAGACAACCCCGAGAAGAAAAGAAGCCATTCTGAAAAGACCGAGATGACAAAAAGGAAAAAGGTGAAAGAAAGTGTTTTAGATTCGGCGATACAAGTCATCTAATAGGAGATTGACCCAAGCCACCTTAAAGCAAAACTCAACGAGCTTTTGGAAGTGGTGCTTGGAGTGATAGTGAGGATGATGAATCGCTCTAATGGCACTTGAATAAAACGAGGTGCATTCCGACTCATCTTATTCTTCTATTGATGATGTCACTTTGCAAAAACAATATAATTAATTGTGTGAGCTTAGTTTAAAAATCATAACTAAAAATAAGTTTTTAAAGACTAAAAAGGAATTTTTAGAAAATGAAATCTATGAGTTAAAAGAAAAGGCAAAATGATTGGAAAAGGGGAAAGCAAATGACGATGATTGCAAATCATGTGAAGAGCTTAGTCTTGAAATAGAAAAACTAAAGCTCACACAAGAAGTTCTCATCGAACATAACTCTAAATTTAAACGTTTTAACAAAAACATTTCTTGTGCCAATGAAATAGTTAGAATTCAAAAAGTACCAGGAAACACAAGTGGTTTAGGTTTTAATGAAGTACAAATTCCAAATAGTCAAACCAAAATGGCTGAAAAAGACAAACAAACTGTAAAAACTGCTGCAGTACAACATGGACCAGATTGACCCAAAAATAGGGTTTCGTCCGTTGTAAGAATTGGTGCCGTGGGGACTGCAGCAGGACAAAATGTTTTCAATACGGACCATAGTGAATTTGTCAAAGTAACCAAGAAAACCAATGATAATGTTAAACTAAAACCTGCTGTTACATTAGGAGTAGGTCTTGCTAGAAATGAATTTAGATCTAAAACTATTCAACAACGGTCTAAAACACCTATTGCCAAACGCCCCTTTCCCAAGAGAAACCACAACATACAACCCAACTATCAACATACCAGTTGAAATCAAAACTTCCCTAGACCATATCAAACTCCACATTACATGCCATGGAACCCTTACCTATCATTTCCATATATGAACCAAGTAAATGGTATGTTTAACCCAAACGGACCCATGAGATATTGGGGACCAAACGCTTGAGTTATTTGTGTCATAGGTATGCTTGAAAGTTGGATTAGAACCTGATGAATGGATAAAAGATAGTGGATGCTCACGACACATGATGGGCAACAAAAGCCTCTTCTCAACATACCAAGAGTATGACGAAGGTAATGTCACTTTTGGTAGCAATCTCAAAAGCAAAATCATTGGCAAAGGTACGATCGCTCATAACTCCCTAACAATTTAAAATGTTGCTCATGTCGATAGATTAGGATTTAATCTACTTAGTATTAGCCAATTATGTGATAAAAAGTATGAAGTACTATTTGAAGAAAATGGTAGTAAAATACTAAAAGATGGTATCACCATAGCTAAAGGAGTTAGGAAAAATAACATATATGTCATGAAAAAAGATAAAACATCTAATGACAAACTTTGTCTAACAACCTTGGATGATAACTCTACCCTTTGGCATAGACGATTAGGTCACGCTAATATGAGACTTATCTAAAACCTATCTTCAAAAGAGCTAGTTAGAAATTTACCAAAACTAAAATATGACCAACATTTTTGCGACGCTTGCAAAATTGGTAAACAAACTCATAGTAGCCATAAGGCTAAAAACATGGTGTCCACATCTAAGTGTCTAGAGCTTTTGTATATCGACTTGTTTGGTCCATCCGCTATAAGAAGTTATGGAGGAAACTTATACACTTTGGTTATAGTAGATGATTACTTAAGGTTTACTTGGACATTATTTTGAAAACTAAAAATGAAGCTTTTGATAAATTTGAAATACTTAGCAAGAAAATTCAAAATCAATTAGGTGTTAACAATGTGTCGATCCGAACAGATCATGGTCGTGAGTTTGACAATGAAACACAAGTTGGAAACTTTTGTGATACAAATGGTATAATAAATAACTTCTCGGCTCCTCGAACACCTCAATCTAATGGAGTTGTAGAACGTAAAAATAGAACCATTCAAGAAATGAGTAGAAAAATTCTTAATGAACAAAACATACCTCAATAGTTTTGGTGTAACGCCGTTGACACTTCTACATATATTTTTAATAGAGTTTTAATACGTCCTTTCTTAAACAAAACACCATATGAATTATATAAAGGCAAAAAGCCAACTTTAGGATATTTTAGAGTGTTTGGATGTAAATGTTTTATTCTTAATACCAAAGACTATCTCACCAAGTTTGACCCAAAGTCTTATGAAGGTGTATTTCTTGGTTACTCACGAACTAGTAAAGCTTACATAGTCTTAAACAAAGAAACAATGAGAGTCGAGGAATCATTGAACATAACATTCGACGAAAGTCCACCTCCCTCTAAGACATCACCTTTGGTAGATGATGACTTAGTTGAAAGTCAACTTGTAGAAAGTCAAGAAATAATTGAAAATGACAAGGAAGATGAACCATTAAATAATGAAATTATAAACATCAAAGAATCCAAAAGTCATCCTTTAGAAAAGGTCATAGGACAACTAAATGAAAGAACTTTAAGATCACAAGCCCAAAATCAAAGTAATTACTTTTTCTTTGTATCAACCATTGAACCGAAAAACATAAACGAAGCACTAAAAGATGAATCTTTGGTAATTGCCACGCAAGAAGAGTTAAACCAATTTGTTAGAAATGATGTTTGGAAGTTGTTTCCAAAACCTAAAGATCAAACTATAATTGGAACGAAATGGGTTTTACGAAATAAAATGGACGAAAATGGTATAGTGTCTAGAAACAAAGCTAGGCTTGTCGCACAAGGTTATAATCAACAAGAAGGGATTGATTAGGATGAAACTTATGCACCCGTAGCTAGGCTTGTATCTATTAGAATCTTACTTGCATATGCATGTGCTTATGACTTTAAATTATTTCAAATGGATTTTAAGAGTGCATTCCTTAATGGGTTTATTAACTAAGAAGTATATGTTGCTCAACCTCCCGATTTTACTGACTTTGAGAAACCACATCATGTCTTCAAACTCAAGAAGGCATTATACGGACTTAAGCAAGCACCAAAAGCTTGGTACGATCGACTTAAGACTTTTCTAGTACAAAACAAATATACCATGGAATTAGTAAATAATACTCTTTTTACCAAGAAAAAGGAATCACACATTATCATAGTTCAAATATACGTTGATGACATCATATTCGGATCAACTTGTCAAGAACTATATGATGATTTTTCTAAAATCATGCACGACGAGTTTGAGATGAGTATGATGGGTGAGTTAAACTTATTTTTAGGACTTCGAATTAAACAACTAGAAGATGGCATATTCTTTAACCAATCTAAATACATGAAAGATATGCTTACGAAATTTGGTCTTGAAGACTCAAAACCAACTAAGACACACATGTCCTCGGACACTAAACTTACCAAGGATGAGGAAGGTGAATCAGTAGATAACACTAAATATAGAGGAATGATCGGTAGCCTACTGATGACGTATAGTACGCATTCGGGTCATGAACCCGACCAATGGACGCTACTAACACTCGAGCCCAGTACGAGTGGGCTAACATGGTAACGGTTTAGGCTCACGAAGGCCCAAACCTGAAGTTATTTATGGTCTTAATATCGGATATCTCTTATTTATGGGATATGTATCAACCAACCGACTTAGGCGAGATACACCAAAGGTTGTGGAACACAAAACCAACAAGGATTTCGTATGTATATAAAGGGCATCTCGGCCCTCATTAAAGGTACGATCACAAAACCTAACTCTCCACCAAACCTTAAAACCGATTACTTACTCTTACGCCGAAGGATAATCGTGGGAGACAATCCCACGATAAGCCTAACGGTGTTTTCTGTTTTCTTAGTGTGCAGGTCTTAAGCATCAAGGTCTAATTGATACGAGAAACGGAGTCCAAATAAGGAACGCCCAACTTTTGTATCAACAAGTGGCGCCATCCGTGGGACCAATCACTAAGAACTAGAATGAAAAAGCACGAAAACCTAAGCCAGCGATCGTATAGTGACCTACAAGGGAAGAAGCAGCAAAGCGAATCAGCCTCTAAGCAGGCCTCTGGAACAACCAGTGCGACCAGAAACCAATGGTCAGGCCCAGTCTTCACGACAGTGAAACCATGCACGGGGACAACCCATGCCACTACGACAACCCCCAACGTAGAAAATCCACAGCGCACCCTTTTTACCACTCCCCATCAATCGGTGCCAGAAATGGACCCCACAGAATTGCCAGGAGTGCCTCGCCGAAACAGGGGTCCAGAGGTGGAAACAGATACCCTCGCGCTAGAAGGAGTCACGCCTGAACTAGCGCCAAGTGACTTCGTGTCTCAAAACTACGAAACCTTGGCTGCCCTCATGCAAGAGGAAGCGAAAAAGAGGTCGAGTCAGAGCCTGCAAGCCCGAATCAACTTCGAACCAGAGTATGAGACATCCCCATCGCGTCACCAGAGGGAGAGGCGCAAGAAGGACAACCGCCGGCCCCCAGTGTTTACCAGGATCAGGAGGAGAGTTGCAAATGATGAAGCAGCTGACCTATAGTATCTGGGAGAACACGAAGATGATGGATGGTGTAACAATGCCCACGCTAGGCTTGGTAGCCGCAGGGTCCATGACAGACTTGGATGATGGCACTCCCCATGTGAAAGCTCTTCAAACTCGGATTCTGAGGACAGTCGGCGCAAGCGCCAAAAGAGGGGAAGCTCGTCCTCCAGTGACCCCTCGGACAACGAGGACAGAGAAACAGGACACTGGAAGTCCAAGAGAAGATATCGCGACTAGGAGGATGAAGATATGTCTCTTCCCTAGCGTCGCCAAAAGGTGGATGCGTTCGCTCGGCGCATCAGCTATTTTTCAGAAGATAAGAGAAGGCGCATGCCCGCCAATGTGAAAACCTATGATGGAACAGGTGATCCAGATGATCACCTAAAAATTTTTGAGTCAGCTTCTACCATCGAAAATTGGCCACAACCTGTGTGGTGCCACATGTTTAATTCCACATTAGTGGGGAATGTGCGAAACTGGTTCAGTAAGCTCCCGCGCATAAGCATTGGTGGTTTTGAAGAGTTGCCAAAGGCGTTTCGCCTAAACTTTACTCAAAAGAAGAAGTGCGCCAAAAACCCTGTCAAACTTGCCAGGGTAAAACAGCGCCAGGGGGAATCTACAAGCGCTTATGTGGAACGCTACAAAGACGAATGCATACATGTCAAGGCATGCCCCGAAATACTAAAGATCTCAGGGTTCATAAACGGAATCAATAACTCAGAACTCATCAAAAAGTTGAACGACAAGGTCCCCCAAACCTTTGATGAACTCATGAGACGCACAAGGTCCTTTATCCAAGGAGAAGCTGCTGCGGCAGACAGCAATAAAGGCTACTCAAACTATAGGTCACAAGAACAGCCTAGGAGACAATCCAATGACCAGAGTAGCAACCGCAACAAGAACTACCGCGGTCAGGGGAGCGGACGAAAGTATGACAAGTATACCCCGCTAACCAAGACTCCAAAGGAGATATTCACATTGGAAGGCGTGAACTTCCTGAGACCCCAACCAATGCGCACCCTAGAAGAGCGGCGCGTGGGGAACGGATACTGCGACTATCATGGACAGAAGGGCCACACCACCAATGAGTGTGTTCAATTGCGCCAACTAATTGATAAGCTAGTAAAAGAAGGTGGATTGGACCATTTAGTTAAGAACATCAAGGATGGGAAAGAAAAGCAAAAGACTGGGAACAAGAAAGAAGCACCCAAAGATAAGGCTGATACCATTTACATGATACAATCATGGTAGCGAAAGACTAGGCAGAAGGTCAGCCAAAAGTTTTCCTGTGGAAGCGAAATTTCTTTCCCCACCTTGGCTGCGGACAACACAGTGGTAGCACCACTTACCATCAAAATTAATGTTAGATATTAACTTTTCACATACACATCAAACCATAACACAAAGTAGCATATAGATGGAATTCTAGAGAGAGAAAGTTAGAGGTTTAGGGAACTTAGTGAGAGAAAGTGAAAGATATTATTATGAGCTCCAACTCTCTACCTTGGAAGGTAGAGAGTATTTATAGTCTTACATAACTCGCCACACTTTGGGCTGTGGATCAGGCATACAGTGGGTAAAGACCCGTCCGTCCTCCACGGTGTTACTTAACTAAATTACTACTTAACTTAAAAGAACTACGACTACGAGCTTTCTAACGATTACATATACTTGAGGTGACCGACTCTTTAATACCGGGAATTTCTAATTCCTAACAATCTCCCCCTAAGGGAGGTCACCTTAATCACGTAACCAAATTACATAGAATACAAATAGATATTACATTAACACTTGATCTTGCATTCTTGATGTAGTTCTTTGCACATAAACTCGTAGTCATTGATTCTTCACAATGCATGTTTGGTTATTCCAAGTGGAGGTCTTTTACTGATCCACGTGATGATAAGTTTGAGCCATCTTTGGAGATCATCAGTTATCAACAATCTCTGACACATCCTTTGTGGTGTTGGTATTATGTGATGTAGTGACTTTAGGACCGACATGCTCACATTCTGGATCATGAAATCTTCTCATCAGAGTAGCGGAAGCTTTAGTTGATTCATGATATTGGCAGCAGCGTAGCAGAAGCTTGGTGTGAAAATATCAGAGTCATTGATGCACTAATCATGATTTCTTTTGAGATGAATGTGTTAAGTGAGCATGCGGCTATGGATTGACCGCATCATTCTGATCAGCTGCAAACGTCGGGCGTACCTGCATACAACAGTTAGCAACAAATCGCACGAAAGTGTCTTTGATCACTTTCGTTGAATTGAGGTACACGGCCCACGGTTCCCCGTTGATCAGTATAAATACTGCCTGTGATCAGGTAGGATTCCTAAGAATCTCCTTGACAGGGTTTCGCAGCTGTTCTAGCTGTTCTCAAACCGGAACATCTCAAAGAAGACAACACGGAGTGAGTGAACCAGCGAATTTTAAGTCCACTGATTGATGAAAAGAGATTTGAAAAAACAATCGTGTATTGCTCAATAGAAATTGTTTTTGCAATACAACGAAGGTTTTATTGAAAATCAATTATCAATCATAAAAATACCTTTTGGTTTGAAAAATGAGTACACGGTCGATGTGCTAAAGAAAAGAGTTTATAAGCACAAAGACCGGTTTTTCAAAGGTATCCGTCAATCCCTAACCTGAACCAGGATTGATTCAAGAAATTGAATCGCCCCATTGTTTCTGTTCAGTTGTCACATGGTCGATCCATATAATAGATCTCACATGCCACCTACCAGGAGCTTGTTTGATGTAGGCTCCAGAAGGCTTTCCATCTTCATTGTGAGTGTGTAAACACATCACTCAGATGTTCTGGCAATACCACAAGGATAATGCGTAGGACTCATGATATAATCTCTCTTTCCACATTGTGTGAAACAGAGAGTCTTCATTGAAAGTGTCCTAATGAGATTTATTGATGATCTCGTGGCTCTAGACTCAATTTGTGCATATTTGGATCCTGTGTCGGAGACTAGGGAGAGGGTCTCCTTCTTCAATATCAACAATCTCTAAGAGAAAGTCGATAGATAATGTCGGTTCCCCGTGAGAATGAAACAAGCCCTTTTAAGAGGAACTTGAGTGGTTTGGAAAGTTGAAGTGCAGTGCGTCACTGGGTCCATGACGTCTTGTCTTCAATACCGATGTTACCATCAGTAGCATATGAAGTGAACCCGGTTTCTGCCCTAAGGTTGAATTAATGGAGGGCTATTTGTTTTCACCCTATTTTCATTCAATTCTTTTTAATTCTTCAACCCCTTCAGTGCTTACCGAGACTTCATAACTATTACCTTATTGGGTTTATTCCAGTACTAGCTCAGTCTTAGTCCGCACTCTTCCCATATCTCATTTTTCTCCTTTTCTCATCATACCTAAGGACTTCTACACTAACTAGTGGATTGTCCCTGGGTAGATCCCTCCGGTTCTGGCGGATCATGGGAACCAATACCTAACCTTATCATCCTTATATCACCGTACATAAAGTAGAGTTGGTCGGTCAATTTGGTATTGTTCATCTGCCATTGGATCCAATTGAAAACCATTTGAAAATCAATTCAGATACTTGTGATATATTATCAAAGCATTTTGTACCTGAATTGTTTTTGATATTTTTAGAACGAGAACTCCCCCTCAACATGTGCATCAAGTATTTTAAAATGTTTTTGCACACGGAGACAAGAGAAAGAATTAACTTCTTTTGATTACCATTTTCTAAAAGATATCAACACATTCTCCCCCGATCACAATTATCAAAGCATTTGAGATTTGTGATCTCGTATAGATTTAAATTGATTTTGAAAGCTTTTAAGGAGAATTGTGACAATATTGTGAAAGCGTTTGAACTGATAAGGATCGGATTTTAAGACTTTAAACTCCATTTATAAAACATGCATGTATATCTTTTGAAAACAATTTAATGCCAAATAACTTTTTTAATTTAATTGAAATCATTCTCCCCCTCAATCAATGACGTAGGTTGTTGATTGAGAGATAGAGATTTTGACAAATAAGTCCTGATGATTATCAAAAATAGAGATTGAGTTATTTTTCAACGCATTTAGTTTTCAGCGGATAGGAGTTTATAGAATCAGAGCATGGAATTTGAAAACATGTTAAAACATGGCTCTGTTCTTTCTTTTAAAAACCGGGTTATTGCCTGAAAATGACAATAAACCATTTCTCTTTCTCCCATTTTTTTTTTTTTTTTTTTTTTTTTTCATTTTTTTTTTTTTTTTTTTTTTTTTTTAAGAATTCGAACAACATCTAAAGCCCCGTGTCATTCTTTGAATGACAGCACAAAGACCGTAGATATTATCGAATCGAGAGAAATATGACAAAATGACAATTTTTTTTTTTTTTTTTTGAAGATATTTCGAATTTTTCAAATTTTTATGGATTTTGAAGGTTTTATATTTTTCTATTTGATTTTTTGAAGGTTTTATAATTTTGTATTTTGTTTTTCGAATAGATATATACAAGAGATAGATGAAGAAAGACCTTTACTCCTCGTCTTCCTCCTGAAGACGTTTGAGAGTTTCTGGTTGAAGGCTTTTCAAACCAAGTCGTGGAAGAATAAACTCAAAACGTTCTCTTGGAAGAGCTTTGGTGAAGATGTCTGCTAACTGATATTCAGACCTCACAAAATATAGTTCCACCACACCTTTTTCCACCTGTTCCCTGATGAAATGATGTCGAATGTCAATATGCTTTGCTCTTGAGTGTTGAACGTTGTTGCATGAAAGAGCAATAGCACTTTTATTATCACAGTACAGAGGGATTTTGTTGAATTCAAAGCCATAGTCAGATAATTGTGATCTCATCCATAAGATTTGAGTACAACAAGATGACATGGCTATGTATTCAGCCTCTGTAGAGGAAATAGAAGTACTCATTTGCTTCTTTGAAGACCAGCTCACAAGCTTATCACCCAAAAACTGAGCACCTCCTGACGTACTTCGACGAGTATCTTGACAACCTACATGATCAGCATCTGCATAGGCCGTTAGTGACATACCGGTGTCCTTCGGGTACCATAGTCCCATATTGATGGTTCCTTGGAGATACCGAAAGACCCGTTTAACTGCTTCAAGGTGCTTTTTAGTAGGCTTAGCCTGGTATCTAGCACACATGCAAACAGCGAACAAGATGTCTGGTCTACTAGCAGTGAGATACATCAGGGATCCAATCATACTTCGATATTTCGTTTGGTCAATCATGATCCCTGAGAGGTCCTCATCTAGTTTGGTTCGGTCAATCATGGGGGTGTCAACAGGGTCACTTGAATCAAATCCAAATTTCTTTAAAATCTCTGTTGCATATTTAGATTGATTAATGAAAATGCCTCCGGGACTTTGTGAAATTTGTAATCCCAAGAAAAATGACATTTGTCCCATCATTGACATTTGAAACTTTGAACTCATTTCATTTGAAAACCGATCACATTCCATTGGGTCAGTCGAGGCAAAAATAATATCATCAACATAAATTTGAACATGAATCAAATGTTTGCCTGACTTCCTGGTGAACAATGTAGGATCAACTGCTCCTTTGATGAATCCGGATGATAGAAGAAACTTTGACAGTGTATCATACCATGCCCTTGGAGCTTGCTTTAAACCGTAAAGAGCCTTCTTCAAACGATAAACGTGAGTAGGATGCTCTTGATTAACAAATCCTTCAGGTTGGCTGACGTAGACGACTTCTTTAAGATCTCCGTTCAGAAATGCCGTCTTTACATCCATCTGATAAACTACCATGTTCTTACTAGCAGCATTAGCCAGAAAGATTCTGATTGCCTCGATTCGAGCAACTGGAGCAAAAGATTCTTCAAAGTCTATACCCTCCTCTTGACGATATCCTTTAGCAACTAATCGAGCCTTGTTCTTCAACACATCACCATGCTCATCAAGTTTTACTTTGAAGATCCATTTTAGAGCTATAATCATAGCACAGTCTGGAGCAGGTACTAACTCCCATACATCAAGACGATCAAACTCATGAATTTCATCTTGCATAGCATTGAACCAGCTGTCTTCATTCATGGCGGTTTTAACATCTTTTGGTTCGATC
>BPTQ01000004.1:79651726-79868550 GCA_019973895.1 Chrysanthemum seticuspe
CAAGTCGCTAGAATCCCAAGTCGCTAACAGAACAGCAAGTCGCTAAGTAGTAACTCGCTACGAACCAAGTCGCTAACCAAATTTTGGCAGCAATTCGCTACTCAAGTCGCCAACAATGCAAGTCGCTAAAGAGCAACTCGCTACAGACCAAATCGCTACCACAAGTCGCTACCCGTAGTGGAGAGTCCACTACTTGTACTTTAAATCGCTAGATCTAACTCGCTAGATTTAACACTGTAACTCGCTACAATTTTGTGAAGCAAGTCGCTGTGAAGAAAACTTATCCGTGAACTAACTCGCTACCATGAAAAACCATATAAACATCACTTTTCAATCCAAAAACAACCCAACCAAGATGATTCAAGCTTACCAAATGAAAACCTAAACACTTTTGATGATTCTAAACACAAAAGTACCAACAAAATTCAACCTTTAACACACGAAATCAACCAAATGATGCAAAAACCACTAAACCTTTTCAAACTCAAAAAACCACCTAAAAACCACTATAAATCCAAAGATGTGCAAGATATGATCAAACCATGGCTCTTGATACCAATTGTTAGATATTAACTTTTCACATACACATCAAACCATAACACAAAGTAGCATATAGATGGAATTCTAGAGAGAGAAAGTTAGAGGTTTAGGGAACTTAGTGAGAGAAAGTGAAAGATATTATTATGAGCTCCAACTCTCTACCTTGGAAGGTAGAGAGTATTTATAGTCTTACATAACTCGCCACACTTTGGGCTGTGGATCAGGCATACAGTGGGTAAAGACCCGTCCGTCCTCCACGGTGTTACTTAACTAAATTACTACTTAACTTAAAAGAACTACGACTACGAGCTTTCTAACGATTACATATACTTGAGGTGACCGACTCTTTAATACCGGGAATTTCTAATTCCTAACAATTAATGTAGGGGGTCACGATATTCACCGCATGTATGTTGATGGAGGAGCATCCGCAGATATAATGTATGAACATTGTTTCAAGCGACTGCGACCTGAGATACGAAGTCAGTTAAGCCCGGCCATGACGTCGTTGACTGGTTTTACGGGAGAAAAGATATGGCCCATGGGGCAAATACGCCTACTCGTCAATATGGGTAATAAGGAATACTCCACGACAGCCTGGATGAACTTTATGGTGATCAGATCCCCTTCGCCATACAATGGCATTATTAGAAGGCCAGGGATATCAGCCATACGCGCGGTACCGTCTATAGCACATGGGATGCTCAAGTTCCCGGTGGAGGGAGGCATTGTTACTCTCTACAATACTACCGTACCACCTAGAGAATGTAACACGATTACATATGAGACATCACACATCCCAGAACAGCGCGCCACTAAAGTATCAAACGTGTGGCTCGCAATTCACCCTGATTACCCAGAGCAAGAAGTATCGATTGGGGGATCGCTGTCTGATAAAGGCAGGGCGGCCGTGTGCGCACTCTTGCAAAATAATCTGGATATCTTTGCATGGGAACCAAAGCACATGACTGGTGTGCCACTGATCGGTGCAAAACAGTCAAGTTTTCTCACGCAAGCTGATCACTTGTGAATGATCAGCCGTAAGGAACTCAAAACAGATTACACACCAATGCAATTTAAGATCAGGAGAATACAGTGGATTCCCGGGTCGTTAAGTCCCACGGAGGTTGACTGGTGTTTAACACTTGATCAGATGGTAGAATGATCACTAAGGATAGTGATCAGTAAGGATATCGATGGAAATTTACCTAAAGAAAAGATTTGCAAATTATAGCGACTTAAATGCAAATTAAGAAAATTAAAAAGTTAAAATCTATTAAATAAACGCTATCACTAATTTTAAACTAATGTTTTTGTGTTTTTATAAAACTAAATTACTTAAATAAACTATCTTAACTAAAACGTAACCTTAAATTATCTAAAAATGTTACTTAAAATGGAAACGTACGTTATTTGCAAAAATTACGCTGGAGCGCAAGCAAAAACGTAAAATTTATGAAATAAAAAGCCTACGAGTGTAAAACTAATTTTTTTACTTACTATATGATAAAAGAAATTTTTAGAAAAAAGATTTATATTTTTTTGACTTTTATATTTTTTATTATGATTTAATTACTATAAAACACTAATTAATTGATTAAAAATATTAAAACTAATTAGAAAAATCTCAACTTTTTACAGAAAATACTTAATACTAATACAGATTTAATAAAAATGCTAAACTGGAAAAAGCTATACTAAATAAGTTAGGAATAAGCTAATTAAACTTAATAAGCTAAACTGTAAAAACGTATATAAGAGATGAGTTGTGTAATCTTTTAACGAGAAAGACCCAAGGGCGCGTTGGTAAGGAGTGTGTGTGGTGAGCTGGGTGGCCAGAGATCAAATCCCAGCAGTGGCACTTTTTGTAAACTATTTTTTTTTAACTTTTTCTTTTTACAAACTTATTAACACCAATGAGATAAGCACTTTTCACAACTATCACTTTTTCTGAAAACAGCTTATAAGCACAGAAATAAGCTAATTATCTTAACAGTTAGCTAAATAAATGAAATGGACACTAGATTAAGCTAAATCACTAATAGGCTATTTAATAAGTACAAGGTAAGCTAGAAATAAGTTTAGTGACTGTAAATAAGCTAATTTAGCTACTGAGTAAACAAAATAACTCAAATAAGCACTGAATAAGTACTAAATAAGCACAAGTGACACTGTTAGGCACAGGACAGTTTTATGAATCACTAGGTACTTATAAGCTTAATTTTAAGCACTTGATTAAGTTACAAAATGAAAATAAGCACTTGCACAAACAAGCTGACCAAGTAAACTTTCCAAAAAACTAATTTTCAAGGATTGGCTTACACTAATAAGCTCTTGAGGAGCTTTTGAAAAACTATGAAAACTGACTTAACTGATGTACTAAGTAAAAATGGACAAAAATAAAAGCAATGAGCAGGCTTATTTAATAAGCTCAAAATGGAAAAATAAGACTTGGCACCTTGAGACAGCTAGGTGAGCTTCTCAAAAAGCTAAATTACATAAGCTAATGCTATCTAATGAACTCTCTAAGAGCTTGTGAACCAGGGTACCAATACTGTGAACATGACAACTTTTCAGACTAGGACTCAAAAAGAAGCAACAAAATAAGCACTGAATAAGCTGATAAAAACTGATTTAGTATTTTTATATTTTTTTTAAGCAACTAAATATTGATATCCTAAGAGCTTTTAAACTGAAACTCACTATTGAACACACAATGAAATTCCAAGTTTTATTCAAAAATGGGTATTTGGAAAAATTGACTTTTTAAGAAAACTACAAGTTTGACTTTTATGAGATTGTAACTAATTCCATGAGCTGAATCAGTTGTTTTAAGCTATAATAAGATGAGATTAAGCTAAATAAACAACTTTCAAACAAGCTTGTATGATTATGCAGTCTAGAAATTAACAGATAAAGGATAAGCTATGATCAAAAGCTTATTTTGACTTTTATGTTATGCAGGTGCAATTCAAAGACTCAAATTAGTAGACATGGACTAAGCAGACATGAGCCAACTAATTTCAACTTATGAGTACACCTATAATACAGATTGTACAGCAAACCCAAACATCCCTTTTCTTGACTGATTAGCAATTGAAACTAATCTAACTACTGATCCAACATATGACTATGATCAAACTATATTTAGCAAACCTAAATACACCTTAATGAAAAGATTAGAACTACTTATGACTACTGAATTCAAGATATAGACACAAATTGCAACTGACTAAAAATTGAAAATGAGAAATAGACTTACAAAGACCCAAGCTTATTTTGTGGTCTAAACAGAACCCAATACCACTAATCTAATCCAAGACCAATCCAAATTCATCTCTGCAACACCCTGTATTCATTTCCAACCCTGCTTAACCAAATGTCCTTCTCTGTTTGACTTTTGTTGACTTTTGTCCAAACTTGATTGAAACTGAAATACAAGCTTACAAAAAGCTATAGTAGCTTAAGTAAACCTGTTTAACTATTTAAATAAGCTTATTGAAGCTTGTTAACAAGAGTTTGAATTGGAGATTTGCAACAGTAAGCTAAAAAACTTGAAATGTAAAGGAAACATAGAATTAAACTTTGATACTGAGTTATAATGATCAAAAGATTTAGTATTAATACAATACAACTTGATATTACAGATTTGTGAGCTAATTAAAACATTTAAAGAAAATCGACATACATAAAATTTAAAAAAAACTAACTACTGCCTTCTACCCTTTCTTTCTCCTCTTTTATGCTTCCAACTTGTTCACACGTGTCCTTAGAGCAGATCCCACCACTTTTGAGAACCAATGGGAGAGTAATGAGTGTATTTCATGTTTTACCAATTTTGGCGGGAAGTGGTAATTTTGACTTGTAGCCCTGCTTTATCAACTAGGGGGGGGGGTGGCATTTATTGTGGGGGGTTGAGTGGGGAGGTGATGATGATGGGGGTGGAAAAGGTGATGGGATGGAGCAGGAGGAGTTGCAGGCAGTGGGTGAGGAAGAAGCATGAGGTGGAAGAAGGAGGGAAGAGGTTTGTTTGACTTTGGGTTTGACCAGGGGTTCAAAACAGAAAGTGACAGGGGGTCACAAAGGGTAATATGGCAGGGGTCAATTCATTTTGACAAGGGTTTGGTTTTAGTTAATAAGACAAGGACTATAGTTGCCAATCTGAAATATTGAAGGACTAATCCTGTAATTTTCCAAACTTTGTCACAAGGACTGAAATTGACAACCTTCAATAGTGCAAGGACCAAACTTGCCATTTTCCATTTTCAAAGGACTAAACTTGCCAAATTCCAAAGTTCAGGGACCTAAATTGTAATTTTGCAATTTTAAGTTTCAAGGACCAATTTTGACAACTTAGGAATCCCTAGGGACTCAAAATGATATTTTTCTTTATTTGGATTTACCAGGGACTGTTTTTGACAACTTTTGAAACTTGGGGGACTAAAACTGCCAATTATGCAAACTTTATACGTTTTTCACCAGATTTTGATGTTTTTGCATTTAAAACATATAAAACACTAATTTGTGATATTTTTATCATTTTGATGTATTTCTGAGTGTTTTCAGATGTTTTTGCAGTTTAAACAGTACAAAAATGATGAGTATTTAGACACTCATCAGCCACGCTCGATTACAGAACACAAGTTGAGAATCCGACAAGGATATTCCCCAGTACGACAAAAGAAGCGCAGCCAGGCTCCAGAGCGCGCAAAAGCCATTCTGGAGGAAGTACACAAACTTGTGGATGCAGGTTTCATGCGAGAAGTCTATTACCATGACTGGCTTTCCAACCCAGTGATGGTCAAGAAGAGCGATGGTAGTTGGCGGATGTGCGTGGACTTCACGGACCTCAACAAAGCATGTCCACAAGACTGCTACCCATTACCAGAGATAGATTGGAAGGTAGAATCTTTGTGCGGATACCCACTTAAATGTTTCTTAGACGCATATAAAGGGTACCACCAAATCCAAATGGCTAAAGAAGATGAGGAAAAAACGGCCTTCCATACAAGCCAAGGTGTTTATTGTTATACAAAGATGCCCTTTGGCTTGAAGAATGCAGGCGCCACCTACCAGCGATTGATAGATAACGCATTTGAAAAACAGGTGGGCCGCAACCTAGAGGTTTATGTTGATGACCTTGTCATAAAAAAGCCATACTGAGGACGAATTGGTGCTCGACATTGAGGAAACGTTTAAGACACTACGAGAGATCAACATGAAGTTAAATCCTAAGAAATGCACCTTTGGCGCTACAGAAGGCATGTTCCTTGGATATTTGATAGAGCCCTATGGCATTAAACCGTGTCCAGAAAAAATGAAGGCTGTCATCCAACTTCCTTCACCATGCACGTTGAAAGAAGTCCAGTCTTTGAATGGAAAATTAGCCGGTTTGAACAGATTCTTGTCCAAATCAGCAGATAAGTCACTCCCCCTCTTCAAAACGCTCAAGAAGTGTACAAAAAGGGAGACTTTCGCTGGACTACGGAAGTAGAAGAAGGTTTTATACAGCTTAAACAACACATAGCAGTGCTCCCCACGCTAGTCGCGCCCCGCCCAGGGGAAGAATTAATTATGTACTTATCTGCGACTCATGGAGCAGTCAGCGCGGTGTTACTGACGGATAGGAATTCAATACAAACACCGGTATATTTTGTAAGCAAAGAACTCAAGAAAACGGAGGTCAACTATAGCGCAATGGAGAAGTTGGTCTTGGCATTAGTATTCACCGGCAAAAGGTTGCGCAGGTACTTCCAGGCGCACCCAATTGCGGTGATCACAGACCAACCTATCAAGCAAATCATCTCCAAACCCGACGCATCAGGACGACTACAGAAGTGAAGTGTGTTGCTAGGTGAGCATAACATCTCCTACAGACCACGTACTGCAGTTAAGGGGCAGATACTAGCAGACTTCATCATCGAAAAACCAGATACTGATGATGCACCTTCACAAAGCGAGGTGGAACTATAAGAACCATGGATCCTATTCATGGATGGATCTACATGCGTGGACGGTTCAGACGTAGGCCTTATCCTCACGAATCCAGAAGGAATGGAATTCACTTACGCACTGCGTTTTGAATTCACAACCACAAACAATGAGGCAGAGTATGAAGCCCTGATTGCTGGATTACGCATTACAGCTCGAATGGGCATACACAACCTAGAAGCAAATGTGGATTCCCGTTTGGTAGCCAACCAGGTGTTGGGCGAATATGTGGCTAAAGAGGAAAACATGGTTCAATATCTCGACAAGACCAAGTCACTAATCCAGGGTTTCGACAGGTTTACCATCAAACAAGTTCCTAGAGGGGAAAACAGAAAGGCAGATGCACTGAGCAAGATCGCATCCACAAGCTTTGCGCACCTGTCAAAACAAGTATTGGTGGAGACTCTTAAGAGCAAGTCCATCTCAGAGATGGAGATATCCATGGTGATAGAGGAGCAAGGTCCTACATGGATGACTCCAATTGTCGAGTTTATAAGCAAGGGCATACTGCCCCAGGAGCAGAATTACGCCCGACGAATACGTCGCACATCACAGATGTTTGAACTTCGAGATGGTATATTATATCGGCGTTCATTTCTACAACCATGGCTTCGATGTGTCGGACCCCTTCAAGTAGATTACGTACTCCGAGAGATCCACGACGGTTCATGCAGTATGCACTCAAGACCACGGTCCGTTGTAGCACGCGCCTTATGGTCAGGATACTACTGTCCTACGATGCACCGTGACGCGCGGGATTTGATAAAAAGTGTGGCGACTGCCAAGTTCATAGACCCCTCCCACGCCGACCACAACAGGAGCTAACACCTATTACGTCGCCATGGCCATTCTATAAATGGGGTATCGACATTGCAGGCCCCTTCCCTGTTGCAGCAAGGGTACTGAAATTCCTTATTGTGGCTATAGACTATTTCACTAAGTGGATTGAGGCAAAGGCGGTCGCGATAATCACAGGTAATTAGGTAAAACGATTTGTTTGGGAGAATATCGTTTGCCGTTTCGGATTACCTGGGGAAATCATTTCGGACAATGGAATATAATTCCGTGACAACCCTTTCCAGGAATGGTGCGAGAAACTAAATATTGCACAACACTTCACGTCAGTTAAACACCCACAAACCAATAGTTTGGTCGAGCGTGAAAATTGTAGTCTGGGTAAAGGAATTAAAGCACGCTTAGACAAACACAAAGGGAGGTGGGTGGAGGAATTATTGCATGTTTTGTGGGCACACCGAACGACAATCAAAATTAGCACGGGAGACACTCCCTTTTCTCTTGTCTATGGGACAGAAGCCGTCATACCAGCCGAAATTAGGATGCCAACTATTCGTACTACTGAAGTTAATGTCACAACCAATGACAATGAACGGCGTATAGACTTGGACCTGTTGGAAGAAAGGCGCGAACGCGCAGCTATATGTGAGGCGAGAGCTAAGTCAAAAATGAAAGGATACTACGATGCTAAAGTTCGAAGCACCTCATTTAGACCAGGCGACTTTGTATATCACGCCAATGATGTGAGCCATGCAGAAGATAAAGGAAAACTTGGACCGAAGTGGGAGGGACCTTATGAGGTCATTGAAGTATTAGGAAAGGGCGTGTACATGCTGCGTGACATGGATGGCCGTGAGCTACAACGCACATGGAACATTTGCAATCTCAAATGATGTTATCTTTAGGAAAGGCTACGGCCCAGCGCACGAACACCCCCACACTTTAGTAAAGGGCTCAATAAGTATCCGTGTATTTACATTCTGTTTTACTTAGGCAAATGTCTTTTTTCTTTTTACAAAACTTGCAAGTATTAATAAAACGTCGTGGTTTCTAGCTAACTCCGCGACACATTTCACTTTGTTATTTACATATTATTTATGTCTCAACATGGTTATTATATTATCTTTTGCCTACATTGCGTGCATGCACTTACTAAAACCCACGATGGTAAAAGGATGAGTAAACCTACTAAATAACTCGTTGAGTAAGAGGGTTTCAAACCCATCAACATCGGATCATGCATCCTTGTTAAACACCTTATTCTCAAGACGTTGGAATAAGTTCAATATGCATCCGACGATTGATGCGCAACAATGCACACTGTGCGCGTTTAACAAACTAGGAATCAAGACTCTTGACTCCTTGATATGATATTTACAGTACGCTGCATATCAGACAATACATGATTATGATACAAGTACCCTTGATATGATATTTACAGTACCCTTGATATGATATTTAAGTCATGATTTTCATACACGATTATGGACTTCATATACTATTCGCGTTTATATAACCGCTCGATTCTTAGACAACGAGGAAGTTCTTTATGCAAAAACAGATAACTAAATACAAACATTATAATCACAACCATATTCGATAAAACATATGGATCAACACACCTTCAACAAAAAAGGAAAATTCCATTATGGACCACAAGTTCATACAGAAGGATATCTACAAAGATGATATAGCCTATATACTATTACAATGCCTAAGATGTGAGCTCTCAACACGATACGCAGCATCCCCAGACTCTTTAAGTCTCTTCAACAGATCAGAATCTTGGCGCGATACCGTTGCCACACTAACAGGTACCCCGTCAGATCTCGGGAGATGCGCTGCGCCAAGACCACAAAGAATGACATTTCCCTTCACGCCCTTCTTCTTTGCAAGCCTCATGGCATGGGCTTCGAAGGATTCTTTCAAAGGGATTTCCTTCTCAAGTGCAAAGGGGTTCAGGATATCACGTGGGCGAGCAAAGATAGGCACTTGCAGCTGTGACACGTCAGGCTTCAAAAAGTAGTTAGGCTGCGCCTCTGCATCATCAGGATGGTGTCGGGCCAAGGTTAACCCCTTCATAATCAAACCTATGGGATAATCCTGGTCGCTCTCCAACTGGGCAATCTGAGGAAGCTCCAACAGCTTCATTTTCTCCATCGCAGCGACCAGATCATCATAGGAACATTCATTATACCCGGGCACCTGTGTGGCAGGCAATGTCAACAAGCCGCTCTCTTGAAGCTCTTCTATGGCTTTCGCCTTGCCACGCTGATGAGCCACCTGCGCTCAGCAATCGTGGAAACCAGCTGAGGATATAGCTCTTCATCGTATTCGATGCTGAGCTTGCGTAGCTTCTCCAGCAAGCCTTCCACGGTTGCACGAAACTCCCCCAACCGAGAGAAGTGCTCGTTCTTCCCATTCTCCAAATATTTAAGAGCCCAGAAGCAAGTAGCCTTATAATCCTCTAATGCGGCACGCTCCTGGCTCACTTGGATAAGCAACGACATCTTTTCTCCAGCAAGTTTTTTGGCATAAGAGCTCGCCGCCTCTGCTTCAGCCTGAGCACCGGCCAGCTGCGCCTCCAGCAGCGCAATTTGTGTATCCTTCTGCGCGCTCTGGCTACTCTCCCCAGAATACCTTGACCTTAGCTGCGCAACCAATATAGCCTGGTGCGCAGTAGCCAACACCAGCTCCTCAACAAGACGGTCCATGGGCACATCCCCAGATACCAACGGCTCGGCGCCTCGGTTCTTTGCCTCAGAAAAGTCAGCGCAAAAGGGACTCGCCTCGGGTGGCGACTCCCCAGAACGCTCAACAGTAACCCCAACGGTTTCAACACTGCACGCAAAAGAAGAGCTTCAGTGATTATTTCATAACATAAACAAGGAATGTGATAAGTGCTTCAACGACAATACTTACTTGGGGGGAGCAGTCTCAGTTGCACGGGGGGGGGGGGGATGCATCGTCTGATGACGACTCCACGTCACGAACGACATGACGTTTTCTCCTGGATGAGCCTGCTCCATCACCACCAGGCGCTCTTTTACGCTTTACCCCTTGGCCTGCCTCCTCTAGCTCTACCTTGAGGACCCCCACGCTCTCTGCTACGTCTGAGCGTGAAAGCTCCACTCCAGGGGAGTGTACACTGGGGCTGGGCACGCTGCGCAGAGGGGTCGCCTCCAGCACAACGGGGGAACCACCCCCCGATTCTTCAAGATACATCTCCATGGTGCACCCCGCGGTAGCATCCAAAATGGGGACTTCTCCTTCTCTCAGAGGGCGCACCCCCACAGTGACCTGGCGGGGTCTTGCCAAGCGAACAACGCTGAACAAATCCATCTCTGCGCAGCAAGAAACAAACAAAAATAAGAGTTATATAAAATACAAAGGCGAAAAGAAATGCTCACACTAATAAAGCGAAGGAGAAGGAAGGACGAGCACCCACCCTGGTCATTCGCGTCTAGGAAGGTTGGCACCTCGTCAGGACTATCGAAATAGTTGCGACTGATGCCCATGTGCACCAAAAATTCATCTGGATAGGAAGTGATGGGAATACGATTGGCGTTTATCATTTCCGCATCATCCGCGCTGTACGTTCTAGGGAGTAGGCGCTCATCCTTCGGTAGCGAACTTTGGGTATAGAAGCCGAAGCCCCAGGGGAACAACGCCTCATTAACCCAGAAAAATTTCTCTCTCGAGTTCCTAAGCGCGTCTAATTTCTCAGTATAATACTGCAGCCGTCCTGCGCGCTTAGCAAAAGAAACCCACCCGTTTGACCACGATGTATGGTAAAACGCGCGGAAGAGATAGATGGTGGGGTATACAGTGCAGTTGGGATATGTGTAGTTGAGATATGTGTAGGCGATAGTAATTTAGAACGTCGCACAAGAATAAGGAGATAGGCACACGTTGATTTGCAAATTCAAAAAAACGTGTGTATACCCCCACTTTCCCCTCAGGGAAATCCGCTATAGACGCGTGCGCAGCCGGAACTACCGGATGCAGCGCGAGCGGGATATAATACTCCGAAGTGAACTCACGAAGTTCGTCCTCGGTTATATTGGATGAGAAGTGAGTTAACCCAAGAACCATGATGAGATCACGCACGCACTGTTACCTTTAAAAGTTTGTGGGTTTCTTGGTTGATATTTCGAGTTTTTTTAACAATAGCGGAAATGTTTTTTTTTACTGTGATAACCACAGTGGAAGGGAGGCGGTAGTTTATATAGGGTTCCACATCCATGCGATGATCGACATGTGGATCCCACTATCTCTAAACGTATGGATAGGATGTTAGGAATTAGAAAATTCCAGTATTGAAGAGTCGGTCACCCCAACTATTATCTAGCATAAGTTAGCTCGTAGACTTGTCGTTATTTACGTATTTATGTAGTTAATTAGTTAGTCAGTAGCGTAAAATAGTTTAGTGCAACACCGTGGAGGAAGGACGGGTCTTTACCCACTGTATCCCTGATCCACAGGCCGTCAGGAGGTCGTTTAGTTTGTAACCTATAAATACCCTCTACCTTTCAAGGTAGAGGGTTGGATGTTCTTTGGTAATCTAATATTCTACAAGTTTCTCTTACTAGAATATCCCACTTTCTCTCTCTCAAAAATCATCTATATGCCCATTGTGTTAATGTTATGATATGTAAGTGAAATCCAATATCCGACAATTGGTATCAAGAGCCATGGTTAGATCATATCTTGCACATCTTTGGATTTCTAGTGGTTTTTAGGTGGTTTTTTTGAGTTTGAAAAAGTTTAGTGGTTTGTGCATCATTTGGTTGATTTCTTGTGTTAAAGTGTGGATTTTGTTAGTACTTTTATGTTTAGAATCATCACAAGTGTTTAGGTTTTCATTTGGTAAGCTTGAATCATCTTGGTTGGGTTGTTTTTGGATTGAAAAGTGATGTTTATGTGGTTTTTCTTGCTAGCGACTTAACACACGGAATTCTTTCTTCGTAGCGACTTGCTTTACAAATTTGTAGCGAGTTACAGTTTTAGGCCTAGCGACTTAGAACTAGCGACTTAAAGTACAAGTAGTGGACTTTCCACCACAGGTAGCGACTTGGAGGTAGCGACTTGGTCTGTAGCGAGTTGCTATTTAGCGACTTGTATCTTTAGCGACTTGTGTAGCGAATTGCTGCCAAAATTTTTGCTAGCGACTTAATGCTTAGCGAGTTACTACTTAGCGACTTGCAATTGTTTAGCGACTTGGTGGTATAGCGAATTAGGTGTTAGCGACTAGAGGATTAGCGACTTGTACTTAGCGATTTGGATGTTGATTTAACGACTTGGGATTATTGCTATTTAGTTGCTAGCGAGTTGATTCAAAATCTCTAGAGACTTGGGGAGTAATTCATAATAACGACCAATGGACGCTACTAACACTGGAGCCCAGTACAAGTGGGCTAACATGGTAACGGTTTGGGCTCACAAAGGCCCGAACCCGAAGTTATTTATGGTCTTGATATTGGATATCTCTTATTTATGGGATATGTATCAACCAACCGACTTAGGCGGGATACGAAACCAACAAGGATTTCGTATGTATATAAAGGGCATCTCGGCCCTCATTAAAGGTACGATCACAAAACCTAACTCTCCACTAAACCTTAAAACCGATTACTTACTTTCACGCCGGAGGAGAATCGTAGGAGACAATCCCACAATAATCCTAACGGTGTTTTCTGTTTTCTTAGAGCGCAGGTCTCAAACATCAAGGTCTAATTGATACGAGAACTGGAGTCCAGATAAGGAACGCCCAACTTTTGTATCAACACCTACTCTATCTCACGGCTAGTAGACCTGACATTATGTTTAGTGTTTGTCTATGTGCTCGCTTTCAAGAAAATGCCAAAGCATCACACTTAAAAGCCTTGAAAAGAATATTTAGATACATTAAGGGAACGACATGTTTAGGATTATGGTATCCCAAAGGAACGGGTGTAGAAACTATAGTGTATGCCGACTCGGACCATGCCGGTGACTAGGTGGATAGAAAAAGTACAAGTGGTATTTGTACTTTTGTTGGATATTGTCTCACCTCATGGTTTGCAAAGAAACAAACGGCTCTAGCTATCTCAACTACTGAAGCCGAATACGTCTCAGCCGGAAAAACATTTCAACAAGCTCTTTGGATGAAGCAAGCTCTCGTGGATTACGGAATTCATCTCAACGATATCTCTATTCTTTGCGACAACAAAGGAGCTATTGATCTTAGAAAAAATCCCGTCCAACATGCTCCTACGAAGCATATTGAAATCCGTCATCACTTTCTTCGCGAGAATGTTCAAAAAGGAAACATCTCAATTGAGAAAGTATCCTCTGAAGACAACATTGCGACATCCTAACTAAGCCTCTCAAACGAGAACCATTTAATCTTATTAGACTTGGCTTAGGGTTAATGGAACCAAACATGTAGTTAAAACATAGTCTAAACCTTAGATCAAACAAAACAAAACAAATTAGCTTAAATCTGCTATTGTTCCCACGGCACCAAACGGCAACACGGACGGAACCAAAAATTTGGTGCCGTCTGGTCCGTGGTGACAACAATAGCAAAAATACCACTTACAAAACATCTTCTTCCTCACAATCCACTTTACCAAAACGTATCAACAACACACCTACCTCATTGTTAAGACTTTCTCACCCATTAATCATTGAAGAAAACATCATTGTAAGTATCCTAACTACATTACTTATCTTAATTCTGAGTCTAGGATTCTAATTTGTCCACAAAATCATTACATGGGGATAATGTATATTCTTGTACAAAACATGAATTCAATTGGGAAATTGCATACTAGTTATCAAAATTTGGTACTACATTGTCACATTGCATAAACTAATCATGTTTCCCACTACTTAAAAGATAATTACTATAAGGCCTTATTCTAATTAAACAAAAACCACATGTCAAAATTTTGAAAAGCTTCGCACTTGTAGGAAAACAATTTTTCATTGTTAATACAAATAGAAACTTAAATATTTCATCACTTGCATAATGCTCTTAAATACTAAAGGTAATGCATAACTAATATGCATGCCCGGGTATATTCAAATGAAGCCACATTGAATTAGGAGTGTTTGGGTTATCTCATGCCTTTTGCCAAACACCCCCATTGAAAACTATTTTATGCATAAAATGAGTCAAGATAACCGCTACTCCAAATTGTTTTCATATAGGCACACACTAGAACCAAAACGATAAGTTTGTTTCTTATTTTTAACATGAAAATTTTTACTCATAGGAACAACCATGGTAGCCGCAAAATTCTATGATCACAAGGATACTCTTAGCTACATCCCTAAACACCACAAAACCAAGGGCCTCACCAAATACCAAGTTGAAATATTTAAGAGTCTAGAGCAAAGGTGCTTCCATGAGGGTAGGACCATTCATTCCTCCTTTGTCGATGGAACTAATCTCCATCAAGAGCTTGCCACTATCAACTTCGATTGTCTCCTTGACATCGATGAACCCATTTGTCCTAGGTTTGTCTTAGAATTCTATGCTAGTGTTGTCTCTTTCACTGATGAGGATAATCAAATGGCTCTTAGGTTTAGGATCAATCAAACTGACTACACCATCTCCCTAGACCAATTTGCTCAAGAGCTATGAATTCCTAACCGTGGTACATGTGTTTACTTGGATAAGTGGTCACTCACTATCCTTGATGCAATTAATGACCGCTCTCTTCCCTACTAAACTCCTTTGGTGGATAAGGAAATCATCCGTGAGCACCTTTTTAACAAAAGGGCAGCTCCAACCCGTGTCACCTGAAAGGGAAAGGAAGTGAACCGAGATCCATATGGTATGGATCTCAATGAGCTATGGATCTCAATGAGCTTCCGCCCGAATTCAAAAAGTGGGAGGAACTCCTTAGAGACAATGTCATTAGCACTATAGGAAATAGAGACCATATCAATGCTTACCTTTGTCACATGCTCTATAACTTGTCCACTCGTCAACCATTCAACTTAGCCTACTACATTTCTAGGAGAATGGTAGATATTCCTACTCAAGGATCCATTGTTCTTCCATACGGGATGCTACTCACCAGTCTCTATAGAGCATTTGCACCCATTCCACCAAGCCCAAAAGGGGTGAAGCTAGACTATGCTCTCATCTCTCACATATTTATGCCCTTGAGTGACGAATGAGTGGCTACGACTAAAGGAAATAGGGCAAAACCTCTAACTCCTTCATCATCATCATCAAATAGCTACGAAGACGGTCTCCCAAATTCTCGACTTCCACCTCAAGAGTACTATGCATCTCTTCCTGAGATTGAGAATGAATCAGCGGAGTTCAAGCAAACCAAAGGGATGTTTAAGTGCCTTGGGAGGACGATGACAAAGATCTACAAAAAGTTGGATAAGTGAGGTTTTTAAAGGAGTGTTTGGAAAAAGCTTAAAACAATGATGTATGATATTATTTGGTCGTTTTTACTTTGTAGGATGATAAACTGACTTGAAACAATATTGTATACTAACCGGTTTATGAAGGTGGATAGCACAAGTGTGTTATCAAATTTTACCCATTTTCACTTTTATGTGAAAATCGTTAGCCCTTGATCAAAGTCTATGCTCCACTATGTTTGTGCATGTGTTATCAACTTTTACTAACTAGAAATAATTAATGTCATATGTTTTAAGAAAAATTTTAGGTTTCGAAAAGGTCCTCGACAGTTAAAAAATGGGTCTGTGATGAAATCTGATCACCACGGATCAGACGGCACCAATTTTTTGGTTCCGTCTGTTGTATTTTTTGGTACCGCCAACCTGAACAAGCGGACCAGGCGGCACCAAAATAATGGTTCCGCCTGTGTAAAAATTTGGTGCCGTCATACCTGCCGGTAAGTTTCTAAATTTTACTTATTTTAACATTCCATAGTACCATAAATTACCTCTAGGATTGTTTTTACTAGTTTTTACCCATATTAGAACTAGTTTAACATACTTAGGCATATAGGATATCCATTACCCACCATAATTCAAAAATTCCAAAAATTCACCCAAGGAACCCTTTTTCATAAAGGAAGGAACCAAAAATTTGGTTCCTTGCAAATCGTGGGTGATCAGATTCTAAAGATCCCACAATCATTAGAACACATTTATTGCATATCTTTGTCACTTCACTCCATCCTTCTTGTATGGCTTGACTTAGGTGATATGACTAGCATTAAAAACACTTCCAAATCATTAGAAACCTCATCTCTTCTATGGATTAACATCAAGTCAAACACATTTCTCCATAATTTCATAATCCTATAAATTAAGAGCTTCTAAGATGATCCTCCTCACACTTTCTCAAATCTCCTCATCTACTAGCAAAACCATAAGCAAAAATGACTAAGTCTTCTCCATCAAACAAGCCTTGCAATAGAACGGCTAGAATGAGCGTAAGACCATGTTGCTTTGTCAACATAAGCTCCTCTTCCGATTCCTCTCTCTTAACCATCTCATCTCCCATAAGAGATGAGAACTTTCTCACTTTGACTACTCCTACACCACCTCCAAAATCACCTATCATTGTCACTACTCCACCTCCAACAAAGACTCCCATCACTAGCTCACCACCTCTGGCTCTTATCCAATTATCCAAGTCACCATCACCTCCTAAATTTCCAACACTCATCCCATTAGAGTTATTCTCTACACCACCTACATCTCCAAACCCATTCTTGGAGGACTTAGAGGACTTGCCTCCTAGGCCCAATCATCCACCTCCACCACCATCCTTTGGTACTATTGAGCGAATAGCTCATGAGTCTCCATGTCCATCATTTGACCCAAACGCCCCGTTAGGGCCTAAACCTCTTCTTTTCCATCTTATTCACAAGGAAATTCATGGTCCTTTGTATGGGGATCATCCACTACCTCCAACATCCATGCCTCCTTATATAGAGGACATTAAGGAATCCATGTGGGATGATCACCCAACTAGAGAGGAGATTGAAGCCGAGCTAAATCATCTCTACCAATTTTCCAATATGGTAGACTTTCACCTTAGTGAAACCTTGCAAATGCAAAGTGCTTTGCTAGACTCCATAATCACCACTCCAACTACCAACACCAATAACTCCACCATTCTACCACCACAAAATCATGAACCATATTACCCTCCTAGACACGGTTGCTCAAATTGTGAGCGGACCTCCTACATTACCGAACGGACCTGGGTGATGGTCCATGAGCTTCAAGATGAAATGAGGTTCATCCTCAACCACATCCTAGAGCGCATTAATGCTCTTGCTCATCCACCACCTCAATAGGAGGATCCTAGTCTATCCTTTAAGTATTTTTATTTTTTTCTAGGATTTTCTTTGTATTTTTTAATTTTCTAGGATTATTTTTATTTTTCTAGGATTTTATTTATGTACTAACACATCATTGTGAATGGTGTTACTTATATTGTTATTATTTGTTACATGATGATTGGAAATGCTTGTGATGATGCTTATTACTAACATTTTTTTTGTAGTTTTTTCACAATCTATATATCTTTCTCTTGGCACCCAATTTAGGGGGAGCATTGGCCTAGGGGGAGAAAATGGCTCGGGCTCATTACTTATTCCGCCTCGCTTCTTCTTTTTGTTTCGACAAAAAAGGGGAGAAATATTATAGAACTTGAACTTTGACTTTCTATAAAAGTCAACTGCATACTTTGACTTTCTGAAAGTCAACATCACACTTTGACTAATGAAGACTTTTACTTTTAAATAAAGTCAACTGCATAATTTGACTTTCTAAAAAGTCAACATCATGTCTTAATTGGACATACTAGTATTATCATCTTTATCTAAATCTTTCAAGTTCTAAAATTAATTTCATATTTTTATAACTCTTGTGCAAACTTTACATCTTTTATAAAAATAAAATTTATGTTTTGTCCTCAACAAAAAAGGGGAGATTGTTAATAAAAATATCGTTATTAAACGTTATTTATATTTTATGATCTTTACCTAAGTTTTGTTAATGACAAAAGTAAATTTAATTTTTATAAGGCTTAAAGCTTGTCAAGTTTAATAGATATTAAAACAAGCTTTTCATCAAGTAATATCTTCATCACTCAAGCATTTACATTTTGTTTAATCATATTCTTATATGCTTCTAAACCATAATGTATGTTAACATTTTTAGATCAAGCATGTTGTATTTCTTAAAACAAAACATCACATATGTATTTACATATAACATATTTCTAAAAATAAAAAACAACACATGACATCATGTAGTGCATCATTGAAATCTCTAGAAGATTTCACTAGATATTTTATGTAGATTTATACTCTACATATCTTACACAATCTTGGATAGATATGGTTGAATTTGGTAAGATTTTGGTAATCTTTCCGTCAGACCCCGGTGGAACCCTTTTATGGGTTTCGTGGTCCGTGGTGCATGCTGATCATTTTGGCTATAAATAGCAAAGCCAAACCAAGTTGTTTTCTCATTCCTTTCTAGCATATTCACATACATTCCTTCTCTCTAACATTTGTAACTCAGTTTCATATCATTATAGTGATCCTCTTTTCTAGCAAAGAAGATCAAGGCATATTCAAGCTTCAACAAATAGTTAGAAGTGTTGTTTGTTTGTTGTTGTATGATCTAGTCTTGATTCATACATCATTGTTGTACCAAACCATCATAAACTTGTGAGTGTGAGTGGTTAGTATTTTAGTCCTTAAAATACATTGTGTGTGGGAGTTGTTGTACCCTTGGAAAAGAACTCGACATCTAGCTTAGTGTCGGAAATAGTGTGTAAGCGAAGTGTAAAGGTTTCTCCACCGGTGAAAGGAGCTTGTTGACTAGTGAAGCTAAACTCTCGAGTGTGAGACTCGAGGAGTGGATTAGGGCAAGGAAAAAGAGTCCTTCTAGACCGAACCACTATAAACAACTTGTCGTGGTTTGATTGTTTCTTTCCTTTTTTACTCTTTATATATATTGCTTGCATATTGATTATTATTCACTAACATATCTAAGATTAATATCAATTGATCTTTCAATAAGTTTCAAAACAAAGTTTTAATCGGTAAACTATTTTCAGAAATACTCCCCCTCCACATGTGCTTATGAGTTTTGACTTAAATCTGCACAGTGAGGGTAGAGTGCGCACTTTTGAGTTGATCAACTCAAGATAGACAATTCCCCGCGAGACACGGTTACGTTGTATAGTTAAAGAGATACATTGTCAGCTTTTAGGTGACAACTAGCTCTAATAACTACCTTGAATATGTGAACAAACCTTGAAAAGGTTGCCAAACCCGTCAGAGTACATGTCTATCAAGAGTTTCTTGAATTGGTACAATCTACTAAGATAAATCTTGGAAGACAAATCTTTTTGATATATGACGTTTTAGAGCTTGTCAATTCAAGAGTTAAGTCTTAGCCCACTGAGATTCTATTTACATTCCAACATATTTTGATCACATAATTTTTCTCCCCCTCAAAATGGCATATTAATGTTATTTTTGATGAAATTTTGATTTAAAATATGACCATTTCGAGTTTTTTAGGAAGATTTCCATAAATAACTTTGATTTGAACAATTTATTTGCAAATAATCCCCCTCAACAAGTGATATTAACTTTTGAGGTTTTGGAAAACACGAGAGGGAATACTTGTTCTTTTGAGCAAATTATGAAAATATTGAAAGATTCGATTAATTTTACTCAAAAGTAAGAAGCTTTCGCTCCTTTTATAAGGATTGTGGCACTGAGGCGTACCACAAGGTCCTTTCTATACAAGATCGGGTTGTACACTACTATTTATGTACAAACCATAATGAATATATAAATTAATAAATCAAATAATCAAAATCACAATCAAGTTAAGAGTACCCAAATGATTTACACATGACCAGGAACTTATCTGGACGTTAGTATGTCAAAATAGAGAAGCTCTATCTTTCGCCAACGTAGCTTTACAAGCGTCTCATCTGATCCCTGTGTATCAACTGTTCATCCAGCCTAGTGATAAACCTACGAACATCCTTGCGATCCTTGGAGTTCCATATCTTTTCCTGAACCATACCCGTCTCAATAACCTTTAACTGATAGGCCAACCCATCACGAACCATCTTCAACGTTGCGTCACAGAACTTATGAATTTCGTCAAACGCCATGAAGCATGTATGATGATGCTCACTTCTGTAGACGATTCCAAACTTCGGTTTACGCAGAATTGTGTACTAAGGTTGTTGGTTGAGCTCGTTAAAGTGTAGGAGCGGTTTGGTGAGATTGATCTGCTTCGGGTATGATTCAACACCGAGTTGCAGGTCTTCAACACGTTCCTGAATAACCTTGCTGTGGATGAAGATTAGAAGTGCAGTGATGTACTTGAGTTGAATTTCTGTCGAGAACTGTCGCATCCTTCCTTGTACCTTTAGAAGATACATGTCTTTGATGTCGTTGAGCGACAAGTTCGGGAAGTCTGCTTCAAAGAATTAATACTCTTGTTCATCTTGTTTTTTGACCTTGATCTTGGACAAGAA
Source organism: Chrysanthemum seticuspe (assembly GCA_019973895.1). Lineage (NCBI taxonomy): Eukaryota > Viridiplantae > Streptophyta > Magnoliopsida > Asterales > Asteraceae > Chrysanthemum > Chrysanthemum seticuspe. The sequence continues at coordinate 79,672,563 of BPTQ01000004.1, forward strand.
TGAGTAGTCCCACTTAGTTTCCAATGTTACCTTCATCACAACAACTATTCTTTTGTCATTCTTCACTTCTGTGTTCCACTTTCTTACTCTGCAGCTCCAGTATAGCCTCCTCCTCTCTGGCCAATGATGAATACCAAATTTGGCATCAATGTCATACTCCACAACCTTGTTGACAAATAGGTTTGTGGCGTATTCTTCAATGTCTATGTTGATAGAGAATACTACAACAGGGATGCTGAATGTTAGCGATGTAGGATACTTCTTGCTGACACTGCTTATGTGTTGAAGGAACTCCAAGTCATTGTTGAAGAAGAAACGAAAAGGGATATTCGGTTGTTCTGGTTTGCCAATTTTCGGTAGATGTTTGGTCCAATCCGTGTAGTAAGGTTCATTATCCTTTCTTGTAAAGTTGATTTTTGATTCCGGGTTGAGCCAGTTGATATTGTTGGACATTGCACGGGCAATATTGTCCAAATGGTATTCCAGCTCGATTGCACTGCATGATCTTTCTTTGAGTAGATTGAAGGCATCGTTCTTGATTCTGTGAAGCTCCAGTTTCGTCATCTTTTTAACCTTGAATTCATCTTGGATAATTTTAACCTACTCCATAGTACGACCATCTATCGGTTCTTAGCCTTCAGGTAGTCCGGGTATTGCCTCAACCATGTTACTGAACCATTCATACTCCTCAGTGTTGTCGTCATCTAACCAAGAGAGGACTGACGGTTTCCTCTTCTTTGTTTTGGAGGATGATTTTGGTCGAGGTGATGGTCGCGGTGTTGGTTGACGTCGGGGCTCGGGAATGTCATGATCCTCACCACCAGTATACGTGAATTGATCATCAATTTTTTGATGTGGTGGTGGAGAATCTGAATCCCGAGGTTGATCAGATGATGGTTGTTTGGTAGCATTTTTGTGAGGGTGTCGTGGTTGTTCTAGCAGGTGGTGGTGGCATGGATGACGATGACTCTCCGGTCTTCTTTTGTCTTTTTGCATTCAGGTCCTCGTCCTTGTCATCATCATCTCTCGGTCTCTTGTCCTGCTCAACAGCTTCCTTGCAAGTGGTTTTCAGTTGACGTTCCAGAAGTAGATCATATAGCTTGACGTCATCTAGATCTCGAGTAGCCATTTTAAGCACTAATTTTGAAATCAAATCATCTTCAGAGACAACTGGGGGCTGGACAGGTCTTGTTTGCATGACCACCGATGGAGTTTTAATCACATGCTGAACCATTGTCTTAACCATTGAGAAGAATTGATTCTTGAACATCTCCCTTGTAACGCCAGGAACAATGTTGAGGAGAAAGTGGTGACTGTAGTTCCTGATTTTTTGATTAATTTCACCTTGGACGTTTCTAGAGAGAATTCTTGAATATGTGCTCTTTTGCCTTGAAACTCGTCCATTTGTTTGGAAAGATCGATGACCACGTCGGCTAGTGTGTTCAATCTTGTTTCAAGAAGATTTTGTTTGCATTTTCGAGACTGAAGCACAGTTTTCTGGATCTTTTCCTTGGTACGAGATGCCCACGTGTCGGCTTTCTTCTTGATGGATTTTGATGATGATTTAGTTTTTTCCTTTGTTGGTGGTGGTGATGAGTGTGAAGATGATTTGGGTATGGAGGTGTCAAGAGGTGGTTCCGAAGATTGTTGGGGTTTATGTTCAGGGTTGTCAAGAATGTAGGAGTCGACTTCCCTTTTCAAACATTCCTCTTCAGCCTTAGCAGCTTCTTCGTCAGCCTTTTTCTTCTTAAGTTCCTATTCAGCTTCCAAAATGTAATCATCTGTTACTCTCTCATATTTATCCTAATCATCTTCTCCATAGTCGACCAACTCCTCATCTTCTAGTTGTTGTTGTTCTTCTGCCGCTTTCTCTTTCTGAAGGGTGGTTGTGGTGATATCACCCTTGCCCTTACCGGGTTAATTAAGCGGATCGGTAACGAGTTACGTGAGTGGAGCACCACCACTGGAACCACCTAGTCCTTTGGGTTGAATACGTGAGAATTCAGCAGCAGTTTTCTCGATCCTCTGTTGCTTCAGAGTTTTCTAAAATTGTTTCTCTTCAGCCTTAAGATCATACTCCCACTCTGAGTCTTCTTCTTCTTCTACCTCAAGAGGTTTCTTCACTTTGTTGGATTTGATCTCGTCATCAGAAGGTTCGAACATGTCAATCTCTTGATCCAGTTGTTCATCCGTAGGACTTGCAGGTTTGTCCTCTGTCTTCTTCTTGATAGTTGAGTCATCTGCACGTTCCTCAGTGTAGACAGTAATGACTCAGTTTCAGAATCGTCATCATATAGGGATGTTTGGATAGGTTCAGGTTCTGCTTTTGGCTTGACGATGCTGACGGGAATTTTCCTCTTGATCGTTCTACTGGTCTTCTTTTTCTTAGTCATGGTAGAACTAGCAGTGCTTCAAGCTTTCTTGGCGCTTGTTTTGACAGTTGAAGTAGTTTTTTCATCTATAAAGCCAACTTTACCCGCAATCAATGCCTCCCTGTAGCGTCTGTAGGATGCAAGATCCTTGATTGCATCGGTCACCAAGCATGTAGGGAGTTCCACCCTTTGTTTACGAGTAGTGGTTCCTTTAAACCTAACTAAATTTAGTGTAGGCTCATTAAGCATAGAGTGCATGTTTGGGTCGTTCAATCTCATTGGGATACTCTAGTGCTTCCCGAGAAGGTTATGTATTAGTATCTTTGTGTATCGGATGAAAGGAATCTTGGAACCAGGTTTCCTGTAGTGTTGCATCATGTCCTCGCAGATTAGGATTGCATAATCAATGTGGTTCACATGAACCATACCCCAAAAGGTTTGAAGATGCATCAGCTTCGGGTGTTCATGACCACTATCTCTTCCTAAGACTGATTTGGCAATGATAAGATAGATAGTCCTCCAGGGTTGTGGGATATTCTTGACGTTGACTTTGGAGTGCATGGAAATGACCCCAGATTCTTCATTGTACCCTATGTTGACCAAGAAGTCCAATACCTCCGTCTCATTTGGAGTTCTGACATATTCTGTCGGAGGTATGACTGGTAGTAGAAGAATGGTGTGAAGATCAGCCACAGTGACGGTGACCTCCAGAGTGCCAAGAGTCACTTTCACTGCATCTTGTCCATCAACTTTCTCCATTGTGTTCCAAAACTGATGAATATAGAATTCTGGTGGAGAGGCTGATTTGGTGAGCATGAGGTTGAAGGGGTGTAGCTTGCGAATGTCAACAGCAACTTTACACGAAGATTCGGAGCACGTGAAATTTTTGAAGTCGACACGGAGATTATTCTTCCTAATTGTTTTGTCATAACCGGCAGGGAAAGTGTTTGCCATTGTGAGCTCATCAGGGGCATTGATGTTTGCTTGATTGTCAGCCATTTTGTGATCTGAAAGTTATTAGACTAAAGAACAAACATATGGAAACACATTGTGTAACACCCCAACCCGACAAGGGTAGAAGTGTCACATTCTGGTGTCACATCAGAACATACAAATAAAATTTTACAAGCGAAAGCCTTAAAGAATAAAGTACCAAGTCATATAGACGAATGACTTACAAGGAAAAATACAAACTCCAATATGTCTAAAATAAAATGAAATCTCCAACAATAGCACAACAAAATAAATCCAAATAATAAGGTATCTAGGGTTGGTCCACTCAAATAATCCAACTCTCAGCCCATCAAAGCCCATCTTCAAACCTAACACCTGCCGCAGGAAAAGAAATGCGGCTGAGCTTAAAAAGCCCAGTGAACAGATATAACAAAACGAAAGCTAAATAAAATCTTAAATGCGAAATGAAACAAAGGAAACAGATAACAAAGTCGCAGAGAAATGAGAACAATGAGTCAATGAGGATCCTGCAGAACACAATTATACAGATATCCAAAACGAACAGATAACAAGAAGAACAAAGCAAAGCAAAGCATCGATGACATATAAACAAGCACATACAAACCAGGCATACAATAACTGAAACATAATCAAACATAGCAGGCGTAGCATCCACACAACATATATGTCATACAATCAATTAAGGAAATCAGGAGACATACAAGCCAAACAAAAGTCTATAAGAAAGCGGAAGCAATTAATAAATCAGTGAGCATGGAAATTCACACAGGTCAAAACTCTTAATTGAAGACATGATCAGTATCATAACGGTAATCAAACATGGCAGTCACAAGTAACAAGTAGGAATACAGTAAGAACATTATAATTAAATGAAATAAAGGCATAGAAGTAATTAAACAAGTTAATAAGCTAGACGTCATAAGTTGAACCATTTACCCAATCAAACCGTAGCATAAACCGAAATGCAACATGGCAGGTCAACAACAAGCAGATAAGGATACAACGGATAGTCATAGTCCACGGGATCAACTGAACGTAGTACACATAATAAACAGACAATACTATCGATTACATATTAGCATGGTCACCAGACAATTCAAAGGATCACATAACAGTAAGATAGCATATCATCAGATGACAACAGGTAAATCTTATATCGCATACATACATATCATACAGAAATAATCAGTAGTCGTATATCCATGAATATCATAATCAATCCAATGACATATAATAACCCGGTACGTGAATGGAACCATAGTCTGAAGTAACGGAATGAAAGTGTGACAGATCAATGAAATGGAGTATCTATATCTTGGTAAAAGTAAATCATATAAGGGTATTGAGTAATGAACACGTAATACAGATTATGGTGCGTTGGGGAATACAGAAGGTACACTATAGGTTTATCAAAAGTGTAAGGGTTATCAGAAATCTACCCGAGCCCAGAAACATATCATATCATATCATATCATAAGTAGCCATTGGATTCGGAGGGGTGACCTCGGAATACCATACATAATATGAGGGGAGACCTCAGTAACAAATGGAGTAGCTAACTCCCAGAATTGTGAAGACGCGGATTGCACCCGACATCATTCACCAGACAAAGCTCCAATCAGATCAAATCCCTCGAAACATATCAAATCTAGGATGCATCCATACGCCCCCCAGAACATATAGTGGCCAAATCATATACATATAGTGAGCTCATAATCATATCAGAATGGGGACGGTGTGTAACATCACTCGTACACACTGGAGTCATGCCATTGGTGCATCAATGACACGGTCAGGTTACCTTCCTGACTAGGAAACATATTTGGCTCGGGTATCAAACTGAAGGGTCAAAACATATTCATATCATATCATAAGGGTTCATATCAAAATTCATATCAGAGTTCATATCAAAGTTTCATATCAAATGGTTCATATCAAAGTTTCATATCAAATGGTTCATATCAAAGTTTCATATCAAATGGAGCATAGCAGAGTCATAGGGAAGCCCTAATAAAGAGGCTTAGAGTAAAGCATAACATATCAAGCTAGAATCGAAAGATGAATACGAATCATGAGAAACCTTAAGAGGTAAGGTCAGAATATCTGTACCTTATACCGCAAACGAAACACAACAGAAATACCAAGGTCGGAAGCAAACTCCATCTTCGGCGAATCTACACGAATTCATGACTGGTTTTATTAAAAACTTATTTAATTCAGATTACTTATTTTAGTCGGCTTTCCAGTTTTAGCAACTTTCCATTTTTAGTATGTTCCACGAATTAGTAATTTAAGGTTCATATTCACAATTAGTCAAATTAAAGTTAATGTAACAATTTATCGTACTTTAAGTTTTAAAATGTAATTAGTCCAAAATTTGGGTTTAAAGTATGATTTATCAAGTTTTAGAGTATAAATAAATAACTTCAAGGTTTACTATTATAAATCTCATATTTTAGGGTGTACTTAGGCCAATACATAAAAGTTCAAGGTTTGCATGCGACAACGACCAAAGCTTTGGGTATAAAGTGTAACTAAACTTAATTATTCAATATTCTCAATATGATATGTACGTATCTACAGATTCTTTTAAAGTTGATGAAAATGCTTCACAATTCATTTTACATATACATGTTTCGAACCATATTCAAGCTCGATCGCGGTTCAAATGATTAACATTTACCACCAAGAAAAAATATATTATGATTAACCCCCGGCTTGACTACCCCGACACACCATTAAAATGTAAAACGGCTCACCCATTTGCCCCGCGATCACCCTTAAACTTACCCCCCGACAAGACCAAGTACATGTTTTACATATCATTTATTATTTTCATTCTATGACTCTTACTCTTTAACAGTTAGTAACTAGATATAAAATCATGCACAATCACTTTCGACCAAATTAGGATGTCACGCATACACAACGCATCCATAAAACATAAGAATTTGCAACACACAGCTTGATAACACATGCAAGAGAACATAAGTTTGGCAACCATTTTTGTTTTTAACGAGCACAAACACACCCTCTTGGGACTCAACGCGTAACATTCACATGACACAAAATCCTAACGAGACCCGAACATGATCGCGAGCCAAACACACCATGACACCGAGACATAATCCTATGTAGTCCTTTTTCATGTATACCACATGCATGCTTCATGCTAAAAATTTATGTTCAATATCCAGGTTATGCATGTATATAATATAGATGTTTTGATGACCACATCAAATGTAAATTGCACATGTTCGAATATTAGTGATTACATACTCGTGCAACATTAGTCTACGGTTTCTAGATCTCATGACATCTAACCGTATATAAATTCATCACAAGCAGGTTTAAAAGGTTTGATTGTAACTCAAATATATTAACAAAGCATGTTTAGATTGAGTGGTACTGTATAGATTGTATGGACACCAGGACGAGTCGTATACCTCGAACGAAATCAAAACGGATCAAAAGAGAACCACAAGAGCAACCTACGATTAGCATAACCCACTATCGCCACCGCTACTTTCACGATCAGGAGCCCACGCCTTCGAGTCATGAACCCACGATCACCACCACGTTCACAGCACCTTCAAACCACCTTCTTGCTTGGATCCGAATGGAATGGGGAATAAAATGTTTTGCCGTCATTTCAGATGAGAGGATTAGGGTTTTGAATTTTGTAATTGGTAAGTCACTAATGAGAGTTAAATGGAAAATAAAAAGGGGAGTGGGCGTTCCACTTAGTCCGAGTAAAAGGGGAAAGAGATAATATTCATTTAATATTTTTTTCTAAATTTACAGAATACATATTAATATAAGTTACCATTTAGTGTATAAATGACATCAATAAGGAGAGAATTATGGGCGTGAGTTTTGGCCAAGATTAGGAAAATAAGTGATCAAATCAATCTCTTCTATTTATTTAGTTTATATGCTTAACTTAAATTTATAGCAACTTGTATATATTATTAGGTCCAAGTGACTTTATATTGTGTTATATTTATTTTGCAAACATAAGTGTGAGTTAAGTTTATTTTCTTTCATAAATAAAAATTTAAGTTAAGTGTCAATATTTAATTAACGAGCTTGACATATTTTACGTATACCACAATCATTAAGCTTGAGGGCAAATTGGTCATTTAACGCATTTACGATTTTTAGGGTTTTACAACTCTTCCCCTCTAAAAAGAAAATTTTCGTCCTCGAAAATTGAAGTCGCAGAGGTACACAGAGACGTACCGGCTTAAGGCAGACGTAGCAATCCATAGTTTCATACAGATCATAATCGTATCAGTTTCAAAGCGTACAAATCTTACACGTAACAGATATCGGTGAGAATCCCACAAAGAGGTACAGAATTCAAATCGAACATGAGGAGTGACAAATAACGGTTTTAAGTCTTAGTCCATTCACGTACCAACCCCAGGCATTTCCCAAGACGTCGTATGATTCTAATAAGTTCAAATTATATGATCTCGGTATTATCACGTTGATCAGGCGTCATAATACTTGCATCACATAACAAGTCCTTATTGTCACCATGTTCTGTCCCGGGTCATGACAAACCACATAGCCAATAACACACAAAACATATCACATATAGATAACAAGTAACATACCAGAGCAGACCAGAATCGCGTACATACAACATATAACACATCAAACAACTTACCATACCACAAAGGAGAGAAAGCCACCAACTTGCGTAAAACGGTTCCTCATGACTCATTACTGAAGATTCAAAGGAAAAGCTGAGATATTACCAAAATGCCAAAAGATGACGCTTCACGATTCAAACCGAGTTCTGAACAAATCAAGGAAGAGCAATGCCGATCGAAATCACATAGCAAAATATCAAACCGCCACAACGCATGACAAACAAATCGGAGTAACACAAGTCGCTCCCAAATCATATGAAGTAGATGAACCTTCTCAGCCACCGGTTGAATCTTGTCTTCGTCGTTGCGTCTTTGGTTGATTCGTCCAGCTTCCTCCAGCAACATCCTGATGTTTCCAACAGCACGGCAGTCGGGTGTGGCTTCTGCTTCACGAACCTCTCCAGCACAGGGACTGTTGCAGCAACGCAGGTTCGGCACCATCGTCTTCGGCTCCATGGGTAGTCTCCATCTAACGATCGACAAACGGATATGCGAATACTCAATAATAAAATCAAATGTGAAGAGAAGAAGACCCAAAACAGTGAAGACAAAAGATTATCGAAGTCAAAGCTGAACGACAATCAAAAGGAATCGGAATATATCGGAACAGACGGAAGCCTAATGTCTACCCAATCCTCACAGGTCAATCCTAAGGTCAACAAGACGAAACCAGGTCTCTGATACCATAATTGTAACACCCCAACCCGACAAGGGTAGAAGTGTCACATTCTGGTGTCACATCAGAACATACAAATAAAATTTTACAAGCGAAAGCCTTAAAGAATAAAGTACCAAGTCATATAGACGAATGACTTACAAGGAAAAATACAAACTCCAATATGTCTAAAATAAAATGAAATCTCCAACAATAGCCCAACAAAATAAATCCAAATAATAAGGTATCTAGGGTTGGTCCACTCAAATAATCCAACTCTCAGCCCATCAAAGCCCATCTTCAAACCTAACACCTGCCGCAGGAAAAGAAATGCGGCTGAGCTTAAAAAGCCCAGTGAACAGATATAACAAAACGAAAGCTAAATAAAATCTTAAATGCGAAATGAAACAAAGGAAACAGATAACAAAGTCGCAGCGAAATGAGAACAATGAGTCAATGAGGATCCTGCAGAACACAATTATACAGATATCCAAAACGAACAGATAACAAGAAGAACAAAGCAAAGCAAAGCATCGATGACATATAAACAAGCACATACAAACCAGGCATACAATAACTGAAACATAATCAAACATAGCAGGCGTAGCATCCACACAACATATATGTCATACAATCAATTAAGGAAATCAGGAGACATACAAGCCAAACAAAAGTCTATAAGAAAGCGGAAGCAATTAATAAATCAGTGAGCATGGAAATTCACACAGGTCAAAACTCTTAATTGAAGACATGATCAGTATCATAACGGTAATCAAACATGGCAGTCACAAGTAACAAGTAGGAATACAGTAAGAACATTATAATTAAATGAAATAAAGGCATAGAAGTAATTAAACAAGTTAATAAGCTAGACGTCATAAGTTGAACCATTTACCCAATCAAACCGTAGCATAAACCGAAATGCAACATGGCAGGTCAACAACAAGCAGATAAGGATACAACGGATAGTCATAGTCCACGGGATCAACTGAACGTAGTACACATAATAAACAGACAATACTATCGATTACATATTAGCATGGTCACCAGACAATTCAAAGGATCACATAACAGTAAGATAGCATATCATCAGATGACAACAGGTAAATCTTATATCGCATACATACATATCATACAGAAATAATCAGTAGTCGTATATCCATGAATATCATAATCAATCCAATGACATATAATAACCCGGTACGTGAATGGAACCATAGTCTGAAGTAACGGAATGAAAGTGTGACAGATCAATGAAATGGAGTATCTATATCTTGGTAAAAGTAAATCATATAAGGGTATTGAGTAATGAACACGTAATACAGATTATGGTGCGTTGGGGAATACAGAAGGTACACTATAGGTTTATCAAAAGTGTAAGGGTTATCAGAAATCTACCCGAGCCCAGAAACATATCATATCATATCATATCATAAGTAGCCATTGGATTCGGAGGGGTGACCTCGGAATACCATACATAATATGAGGGGAGACCTCAGTAACAAATGGAGTAGCTAACTCCCAGAATTGTGAAGACGCGGATTGCACCCGACATCATTCACCAGACAAAGCTCCAATCAGATCAAATCCCTCGAAACATATCAAATCTAGGATGCATCCATACGCCCCCCAGAACATATAGTGGCCAAATCATATACATATAGTGAGCTCATAATCATATCAGAATGGGGACGGTGTGTAACATCACTCGTACACACTGGAGTCATGCCATTGGTGCATCAATGACACGGTCAGGTTACCTTCCTGACTAGGAAACATATTTGGCTCGGGTATCAAACTGAAGGGTCAAAACATATTCATATCATATCATAAGGGTTCATATCAAAATTCATATCAGAGTTCATATCAAAGTTTCATATCAAATGGTTCATATCAAAGTTTCATATCAAATGGTTCATATCAAAGTTTCATATCAAATGGAGCATAGCAGAGTCATAGGGAAGCCCTAATAAAGAGGCTTAGAGTAAAGCATAACATATCAAGCTAGAATCGAAAGATGAATACGAATCATGAGAAACCTTAAGAGGTAAGGTCAGAATATCTGTACCTTATACCGCAAACGAAACACAACAGAAATACCAAGGTCGGAAGCAAACTCCATCTTCGGCGAATCTACACGAATTCATGACTGGTTTTATTAAAAACTTATTTAATTCAGATTACTTATTTTAGTCGGCTTTCCAGTTTTAGCAACTTTCCATTTTTAGTATGTTCCACGAATTAGTAATTTAAGGTTCATATTCACAATTAGTCAAATTAAAGTTAATGTAACAATTTATCGTACTTTAAGTTTTAAAATGTAATTAGTCCAAAATTTGGGTTTAAAGTATGATTTATCAAGTTTTAGAGTATAAATAAATAACTTCAAGGTTTACTATTATAAATCTCATATTTTAGGGTGTACTTAGGCCAATACATAAAAGTTCAAGGTTTGCATGCGACAACGACCAAAGCTTTGGGTATAAAGTGTAACTAAACTTAATTATTCAATATTCTCAATATGATATGTACGTATCTACAGATTCTTTTAAAGTTGATGAAAATGCTTCACAATTCATTTTACATATACATGTTTCGAACCATATTCAAGCTCGATCGCGGTTCAAATGATTAACATTTACCACCAAGAAAAAATATATTATGATTAACCCCCGGCTTGACTACCCCGACACACCATTAAAATGTAAAACGGCTCACCCATTTGCCCCGCGATCACCCTTAAACTTACCCCCCGACAAGACCAAGTACATGTTTTACATATCATTTATTATTTTCATTCTATGACTCTTACTCTTTAACAGTTAGTAACTAGATATAAAATCATGCACAATCACTTTCGACCAAATTAGGATGTCACGCATACACAACGCATCCATAAAACATAAGAATTTGCAACACACAGCTTGATAACACATGCAAGAGAACATAAGTTTGGCAACCATTTTTGTTTTTAACGAGCACAAACACACCCTCTTGGGACTCAACGCGTAACATTCACATGACACAAAATCCTAACGAGACCCGAACATGATCGCGAGCCAAACACACCATGACACCGAGACATAATCCTATGTAGTCCTTTTTCATGTATACCACATGCATGCTTCATGCTAAAAATTTATGTTCAATATCCAGGTTATGCATGTATATAATATAGATGTTTTGATGACCACATCAAATGTAAATTGCACATGTTCGAATATTAGTGATTACATACTCGTGCAACATTAGTCTATGGTTTCTAGATCTCATGACATCTAACCGTATATAAATTCATCACAAGCAGGTTTAAAAGGTTTGATTGTAACTCAAATATATTAACAAAGCATGTTTAGATTGAGTGGTACTGTATAGATTGTATGGACACCAGGACGAGTCGTATACCTCGAACGAAATCAAAACGGATCAAAAGAGAACCACAAGAGCAACCTACGATTAGCATAACCCACTATCGCCACCGCTACTTTCACGATCAGGAGCCCACGCCTTCGAGTCATGAACCCACGATCACCACCACGTTCACAGCACCTTCAAACCACCTTCTTGCTTGGATCCGAATGGAATGGGGAATAAAATGTTTTGCCGTCATTTTAGATGAGAGGATTAGGGTTTTGAATTTTGTAATTGGTAAGTCACTAATGAGAGTTAAATGGAAAATAAAAAGGGGAGTGGGCGTTCCACTTAGTCCGAGTAAAAGGGGAAAGAGATAATATTCATTTAATATTTTTTTCTAAATTTACAGAATACATATTAATATAAGTTACCATTTAGTGTATAAATGACATCAATAAGGAGAGAATTATGGGCGTGAGTTTTGGCCAAGATTAGGAAAATAAGTGATCAAATCAATCTCTTCTATTTATTTAGTTTATATGCTTAACTTAAATTTATAGCAACTTGTATATATTATTAGGTCCAAGTGACTTTATATTGTGTTATATTTATTTTGCAAACATAAGTGTGAGTTAAGTTTATTTTCTTTCATAAATAAATTTAAGTTAAGTGTCAATATTTAATTAACGAGCTTGACATATTTTACGTATACCACAATCATTAAGCTTGAGGGCAAATTGGTCATTTAACGCATTTACGATTTTTAGGGTTTTACACATTGTGTTAGTCTTAGTTTGATTTATTGTCCAATTACTTGTTTGATTTTATCATGTTTATGTTAGTTACAAATCCTAAGTCACTTTTGTCCAATTGTTTGAAGTTGATGTGATAAGTTACGTGAACGTGTTAATTTTGACGTTTCAAAGTCTAATTCACACTTAACACACAACATTTAAACTTTTGTAAGCTTATGCGTAACATTAGGTTTTTGTGACTTATTCGTAACATACAATAGTAGTCTTATGCGTAAGCATGAATCCTTATGCGTAAAGAAAGAGCTTATGCGTAGGCGTAAGCTAAAGCGTAAGACCAAGTCTTATGCGTAAGAATTTCTTATGTGTAGAACAAGTTCAAAAGCTTTAACCTTACGCATAAGAATAAGCTGAATGTTACGCGTACGGTTTACTCGTAAGAGTACAGCTTATGCGTAACCAGCCTTGTTTACACATATCTTTCCAAAATACACGCAATCCACTGTAGATCTCTTATCCGTAAGAGTTACGCGTAAGATTTCTCTTAGGCGTAACCTTTACGCGTAAGAGTTTTCCCTTATGCGTAATATTAGAACACCTTTGGTCAGAGTTTTACGAGTAAGAAACATGTAAATCACAAACACGAAACCTTGATTACTGATAAGGTTTTAAAAGGTACCATTTTGAGGGGTCGTTTAAGTCCTTATTTGATCACTTTTGTATCCGTTATTGCTTAATATCGTTCCTTTTCACTTTTTAGGTCTCGTGAAGGCAAAATGCCGGAATGGCACTTATTTGGACGAAAAGGCGCGAATATATGAAGAAAATGGCCAAAGTCGAAATCGAGACACTCACAGTTGCTGAAAGTAGAAGGCGACGGCGTCAGGTGCTATTGGCGACGCCGTCCCAAAATTATTGTGACGGGCCAGAACCCAAAACTCGTATTTTCAAGAGACGGCGTCTAGTTGTGAAAGAGTAGGCCGTCGCTACTCAGACGGCCTAGATGCAATCCAGACGACGTCAGAAGCTGAAGAGGACGGCGTCACGGACATAAGGTGACGCCGTCGCAAGGTTAACGTGGCCAAGACGAAACCCTAATGGAGGCGACACGACGGCGTCACTAAACATAAGGTGACGCCGTCGCAATTGTAATCTTATATATAGAATCCGAATTTTTCAGTCTTTGTGTGGAGAGTCTTTGGAGTAAAAACCTAAAACCGAACCTAAGGTGTCTTGTACAGTATTTTAGGGTTTTAAACCCTATCTTACATCAAGATAAGTCTTTACTTCATTAATTCAATTATGTCTTTGATTATTTGTGTGTATGCTTGCATGTTCTCCATGTCCGGCTAATTTATTTGTGTGTTTGCTTAGGAAGTATGAAACTTAATTATTAAATATTGATTGGTTGTTTCTTATCTTAGTTGATTAATGATCTAGTAATGCGATAGGTAATTCGTTGTGTACTTAATGCTTGATTCATCTTTGTGAACCTTAGAGTATAATTACCTGAGTAATTGTAGGCTAAACCATCCAAAGAGAGCCTTAGAGTAGGAGTTTATAATCTCTAGTGGGTTTGTAGACAAGACCCTTTGGTAAGTTCGAAGAGTTAGGGAGAAACGCATACCCTACAACTTTAGACACACAACGCAACTAGGAATAAGACGTGACACTCAACCATCAATAGGAGATAATTAAGGAGTAATACAAACTAAGTAAACACATCTTTAAACTATCATACGAGCACACATTAATTAGACATAGACTCCCACAACCTTAGTTTAGATAATTAGATAATAGTAGAGTAATCGGTAGAAATACCAACCCCCCAAATCCAATACCCGAGATTCGTACCTTTCCATTTTTCATAAAATATAAAAAGATAAAAAATAATCTTCCTCAACCTTAACCTTAGCGTAGTAACTCCCTACTAGCATTCCTATTCCCCTAGAGAACGATATTAATACCCGTGGCTTACCCTAATTACTACACTACAACGATTAGGTTCACTGCCTAGGGTGTTATAAAACTTGCTCGAAGAAAAGGAAGTTCCTTTGACCCCGAACGACGCGTGTAGCGTTATCAAGTTTTTGGCGCCGCTTCCGGGGAATAGAATAGCTAGTTAGTAGTCCACCTCGTTTAGGTTTCTTTGCTTGATTCCTATCAAGTAAACTTTTTTCTCATTTTTAGCTTCCTCTTAGTCTATCCCCCTTCTTCGTAACATTTGTTCGTAACCTCATCACTTTTCATCATGAAAGGTGATAACCAACAACCACGTCCCCATAAAAACCCCCTTAAGCAACTTAGAACTCGCAGTTCCACAAAAACTCTTCTTGAACCATTTGCAGAACCCGAAAGAGAGCTCAATAGGCGAAGAAAAGCTCTCCATGATTCAGAACTTCAAGGCACTTCCATCAATTTTGATGAAGTTACATCTGATGAAGAATCCCTTCATTCCCCACAATCTCCTGAAACCATCATTAGTGACAATCTGAGTCAAAATGGCGAGGAAGTTCTTGCCACTCCAGCCAATGAACCCATGAATCCTCCTAAAGCGAAGACCCTTGGGGAATACTCCTACCCTTCTGCATCTGGATTCACCAGTGCCATTGTCTATCCCTCGGAACAGATCAATGAGGTATTGCATGCATCTGAAATTTGGCTCATCCAAAAGGCATGTCAATTCCATGGATCCCACAGTGAAAACCCAATTCACCACATCAAACAGTTTCTAAAAATTGTTGATGCTATCTATACCGACGGAGCATCTAAGGAGACATCTAGACTCCGGTTTTTCCCATTTTCCCTTCAAGGGCGAGCCAAGGAGTGGCTCGATAAGCTCCCTCCAAGGTCCATTTTCACATGGGAACAACTTACTACCAAGTTCACCAAAAAGTTCTTTCCTCCTGGAAGAACTGCAGTAGTTAGGAGCAAAATTCTTCACTTTCATCAACCCGATGGAGAATTTATCACCAACTCCTGGAATCGTTACAAAGATCTTATTCAACAAGCTCCACACCACGGTATCAGCCTTTGGTTGCTTGTTCAAATCTTTTACGACAATGTCTCCCGAAAGGATCAAAAAGGGATTGATTTCTCGACTGGCCGAAGAATCGCGAACCTCACCGCAGAAGAAGGGTGGAACCGAATAGAGGAATACATCCAATATCAAGACAGCCATTGGAATGAGCAGGAAAACGCGTCAAGCCTTTCCACTTTCTCAAGTGAAGAGTTATCCTTAGATTATCGGATTGAGAAAGCACAAAAGAAACTAGCTTACCTCATAAAATCACCAGAACCAAAAAGGCTGACTAACCCATATGTCATATGCGATATATGTGGAGGATCGCACGAGAGCGATGAGTGCGATGACCCACACCGAGAAAGCGTCTTCCTCTCTAGTCATGATATTTATGATCACCCTTCACTCCTCGCATTTTATCAAACCGATGAATGTGATCCTTGGGGCAATCTGAAATGGAGAACGGAAGGAAAGGACGGACCTGAGTACACCATCCGTGATCCTTTTGAAGAAAAACTCGGGCAGTTTACCATGGAAGGGGCTGCAATCTTGAAAGGTCTTGAGGAGTTTATCCGAGAGCAGCAAGCTGAATTAGAAAGTCAGTTCACCAATCTCCACGAAAGAATGAGTGGACCTGGCCTAGCACTTCACGATCCAACTTGCGCAATCACTACTCGATCAGGAACTACTACCAAGGATCCCCCACATCCCAACCGGGACCCCATCACAAGGGAACCCGAGTTAGGAAATGAGGCGATTCCCACACCTCTTCCAACTCCTCACGATCCTCCCCCACAAACACCAGCACCAGCCCAGCGACCAACTTTCTCACGGATTCCCTATCCCTCTCGTTTAAAAAATCAAAAGGCTGAAGAAGACAATGAAAAAATATTGTCTTACTTGAAACAAACATCCGTCAACATACCACTCCTTGATGTATTCTATCATATCCCTAAATATAGTAGATACTTCAAGAGGTTGATATCTAATCGGAAAAAGATTGAAGGATTGATATCATTAGGGGAAGAATGTTCAGCTATCATCCAAAAGAGCATGCCCAAGAAGAAGGAAGATCCGGGCAGTTTTACTATTCCTTGCTCTATAGGGGCGCTTTCTATGAAAAACGCCTTGGCAGATCTTGGGGCAAGCATTAACCTGATGCCTCACTCCCTGTTTCTTAAGCTCGGATATTCAGGGCTTAAACCAACTAGGATGAGTATCCAATTAGCTGATCGATCAATCAAATATCCCATTGGAGTTTGTGAGAACGTTCTTGTAAGGGTGGGGGAATTCAAATTTCCAGTCGATTTCGTAATTTTAGAGATGGAGGAAGATAATTCCGTCCCAATAATCCTTGGAAGACCATTCTTGGCTACAGCTCGTGCCATCATTGATGTTCATGATGGTAAGCTCACTTTACGAGTAGGATCCGAGAGCTTGACCTTCGACATTAAGGATTCTATGAGACATTCTTCTTCCTGCGGTCGCCCCGTATATTTAGTTGAAGAAGTTGATGAATTTGTTGACGACATAGACGGCTGCATTGACGAGTATCTATTAAACGAATTCATGAATAATGATAACAACGTAATATACGACGACCATGAAATTGAGATGGTTGGAGCTGTGTCCTTTTATCCTCGTTAGGATGAAATTGAACCTATTGAGCTTCAGAGGCCGGGAAACCAGCTAAAACCATCGATCAAAGAGCCTCCTACCTTAGAACTGAAAGATCTCCCGAGTCACTTGGAATACACCTTCCTTCAAGGAGAGGACCAACTCCCTGTCATCATAAGCTCCTCGCTAACCACTATTTAGAAAGAGAAGCTCTTAGAAGTTTTAAAAGAATATAAAGGGGTGATTGCGTGGAGTGTTGCCGACATTAAGGGAATCGATTCTACATTCTGTACTCACAAAATCCTCATGGAGGAAGATTACAAACCAACTGTTCAACCGCAAAGGCGGGTTAACCCTAACATCAAAGAGGTAGTGAAAAAAGAGGTCATTAAGCTTCTGGATTCAGGACTCATCTACCCCATATCAGATAGCCCATGGGTCAGCCCGGTCCAAGTGGTTCCAAAAAAGGGAGGGATGACAGTTGTAAAAAATGAGAAGGGTGAGTTGGTGCCACAAAGAACGGTTACTGGGTGGCGTGTATGTATTGACTACAGAAAGTTGAATGATGCCACCCGGAAAGATCATTTTCCTCTACCGTTTATTGACCAAATGCTTGAAAGATTAGCAGGGCACGAATACTACTGTTTCCTTGATGGCTTTTCAGGTTACTTTCAAATTCCAATTGCTCCTGAAGATCAGGAGAAAACTACATTTACATGTCCTTACGGAACGTTCGCCTACAAGCGAATGCCTTTCGGGTTATGTAACGCACCCGCAACCTTTCAACGATGTATGATGGCCATATTCCACGAGTTAATTGAGGACAGCATGGAAGTTTTCATGGATGATTTCTCGGTGTTTGGAAATTCTTTCGACCTTTGTCTTTCCAACCTTAGGAAGATGTTGAAGCGATGCGAGGAAACTAATTTGGTTTTAAATTGGGAAAAATGCCATTTCATGGTAAAAGAAGGAATTGTCTTAGGGCATAAAGTCTCGGGGAATGGAATTGAGGTCGATAGAGCAAAAATCGAAGCAATTTCCAAACTCCCCTATCCTACTACCGTTAAAGCCATTCGCAGCTTTCTTGGTCATGCCGGTTTTTATCGAAGGTTTATTAAAGATTTTTCGAAAATTGCCCGGCCTATGACACAGCTTCTTGTTAAGGATGCCCCTTTTGATTTTTCTGGAGAATGCAAGGAAGCATTTAACCGACTAAAGAAAGATCTCACTCAAGCACCTATAATGGTCACCCCTGATTGGTCTCAGCCGTTCGAAATCATGTGTGATGCTAGTGATTATGCTGTCGGCGCAGTGCTCGGCCAAAGGAAGGAAAAGCATTTTCAACCAATCTACTATGCTAGCAAAACCATGAATGTAGCACAAGAGAACTATACAACCACTGAGAAAGAACTTTTAGCCGTTGTTTTTGCCTTCGACAAATTCAGGAAATATCTCGTTCTCTCTAAAACTGTCGTCTTCACAGATCACTCCGCCTTACGCTATTTGTTTTCAAAACAAGATGCTAAACCTCGCCTGATTAGATGGATCCTATTACTTCAAGAATTCGACATTGAAATTCGAGATAAAAAGGGGGCTGAAAATCTCGCTGCTGATCATCTATCACGCTTGGAGAACCCCGATCTTGAGAAGTCAGATCACACCAATATTCGTGACTCTTTTCCCGAGGAACGGCTAATGGCGATTAAAGAAAGTGAGCTATGGTATGCTGATTATGCTAACTACCTGTCCAGTAGAGTTTTGCCAAATTACATGACCAGACAAGATAAAAAGAAGTTCTTCACTACGCTAAAACATTACTTCTGGGATGAACCCTTCCTTTTCCGTATATGTCCCGATCAAATCATTCGACGTTGCGTGGCCGGTAGAGAGATTGATCGAGTTCTGAAAGAATGTCATGCGGGACCATCTGGAGGACATCACGGTGTGAATATCACGGCACGAAAGGTTTTCGACGCCGGATTCTATTGGCCTACTATTTTTCGAGACGTTAAGAGATTAGTTCAAATGTGTGATGCATGCCAACGATCAGGAAATATTTCACGACGGGATGAGTCACCTCAGAACTATATCCAAGTCTGCGAAATATTTGACGTTTGGGGAATAGACTTCATGGGACCCTTTCCATCTTCCGGAGGAAATGAATACATTCTCGTAGCTATCGACTATGTATCCAAATGGGTAGAAGCTCAAGCCCTTAGAACTAATGATGCAAGGGTAGTTATTCATTTTCTTAAAAAGCTCTTCGCACGATTTGGGATTCCCAAAGCATTAATCAGTGATAGAGGGACTCACTTTTGCAATGCTCAAATGGAAAAGGTGATGAAGAAGTATGGCGTCCCACATAGATTTTCTACTGCATATCATCCTCAGACAAATGGACAAGTAGAAAACACAAACAGGGCATTAAAGCGGATACTTGAAAAAACGGTCCACCAAAATAGGAAAGATTGGGCATTCAAACTGGATGAAGCACTTTGGGCATTTAGAACTGCTTACAAAACACCTATCGGGACAACCCCTTTTCGCCTGGTATACGGAAAGGCTTGCCACCTCCCTATCGAACTTGAGCATAAAGCATATTGGGCCCTTAAGGCCTGTAATATGGATTATTCTGAAGCAGGGTCAAATCGGTTCTTACAACTTCAAGAATTGGATGAGCTGAGGCTGGAAGCATACGAATCATCAATCACTTACAAAGAAAGGGCAAAAAGATGGAACGATCAACGAATAAAGAATCCTAAAGAGTTTTTGGAAGGGGATAAAGTGCTCTTGTATAATTCGAGACTAAGATTATTCCCAAGAAAACTCAAATCTAGGTGGTATGGACCCTTTTCAGTAAAAAAACAGATGAGCAATGGGGCGGTGGTGCTACTAGACCATGATGGAAGAGAATTCACAGTTAATGGGCAACGGGTGAAGCATTATCAATTGGATAATATTGAAATGGTGAACGATGAGGATATTGTTTTAGAAGAAAAGGGCGATGGTGAGGAAACATAGGAGCACGACTACGAGTCTAGCTACAAGACTCTTTAATAAAGAAAAGCGCTTCGTGGGAGGCAACCCATGCTTAATTGTTTGCTTGTTAGTGTCTTATATCTTTTATTAATTGTTTATCCTCATGTTTAAATTTGTAAAAATGCTTTATTTTGTTTTTAACCTCGTCTTAATTGCATATAAAGGTATTTTACATAAGGGATAAGTGTAGGGAGGATTACACACGTTTTCAAAAGAAACGTAAATATGAGAATAACAATTAACTAAAAGATATTTATGTTTGTTTGTTTGAGTCAAATGCTTGTATCGAGTCATAATGGATGTTTTTGCAGAAATTTTTCCAGATTCTAAAGATGTAAATTTTCCAGAATTTTTTCCAGAAAATCGCAGACCAGTTTTTGTCAGGATAACCTGACGGCGTCAGGATTGCAACCAGACGGCGTCAGGAAGGAGTAAAAACATCAGATTACTTTTTCTCGTTTTCTGAGCTACTTATAAATTTTTGGAATTTTCCAGGTCTTAATTTTCTTAGAAATTCTGTAAACATCCATTCCACAAGCATTATATCCTAGTTTAAATCGAGTCTTATATATATTATTACCGCCGATTTTACGCAAAGGTTTCGTTTGTTTTCTTCAAGTGTGCAGGTTTAGTTTGTCAAGAAGAAGTTACATAAGATTGGAAGGAGCTTTTCACGCAATAATTCTTCTTGGAAAAGAGTTTAACCACCACTCTACACGGATCCTACCGAGCTAATCAGGGGAGTATTAGTTTCTTTCGTTTTTAATTACCTTCTTCTATCATAACTTTGATACTTTCGGGGAACATTGGGGACAATGTTCAGTTTAAGTGTAGGGAGGGAAAATAAAACGGGAACTTTGAAACTATGCTTATCCTTGACTATTTGCTTTGTCCAATTGTGATTGTGTAATAAACCATGAGAAAATGTCGGTTAGTAAAATGGGAACTTTGAAACTATGCTTATCCTTGACTATTTGCTTTGTCCAATTGTGATTGTGTAATAAACCATGAGAAAATGTCGGTTAGGGTAATTTTGGCACCAAATTTAAAATTTTTCATGACATATAGGAGTGGGCCATTAGTCTTAACATAAAGCGTCTCACGGATAGGAAGTTGCATGACTAGCACAAAAACCCTTACCACCCAAATTCCACCCAAAATGTGAGGATCGCCCCTAGATTAGTAGGAATTAAAGGCATTCATCTTTAATGCTTAGAGTGTGAACCGGTAGTATAATAGATTCTAGAACTTGTTTTGTGATGCATTCCGAGATCGCAAGTGAGGCTACACTTGTGTAGTTAGGAATAACTAAATGATAAGAGGCATTAGGATAACCCTTGTTTGATACCTGTAATATAATTACTTCTTCCATATCGGTTGAGTAATTCCCCCACACCCTTTGCGTTGTACTCATCTTTAGTACACGATACCCTTAGTTAACCCCTCAGAGCCTATCCTTTTCGCGGTTCTCGTGATGTTTCGGTTTTTCCGGAATATCAATGAAGAGCATTGTTTACACCTCACCCCCAAATATACACCCAAATCGCCTTAGCCTACCCCTTATGCACTCACTTTTAGTGCAAATGTTTGTTATCACCCTAAACCCTTAGTTCAATTATCTAGTTGCTTGCATAAGTTGCTAAGTCGAGTCATATCCTTTGTATATAGTTTTGGGATGATTGGGATTCATGGGAAAAGTTAAAGTTTATGAAATGACGGGAAGGGAACGTTAAATTCAAATTCCCTTTGTTTGCGTAATAATGTACCCCAAGTGTTTTGATCTTTTCAATTCGGGTCAAATTAGTGTTAGAGTAATAAAAACTCAAGTGTAGGGATATGCCTGTAAATCCCTAGTATTTTGATGTTATCATAGAGGATGGTAGAGTAAAAGTGTATGAAAAAAATAAATAAATAAATAAATCGAAAAAAATAGAAAAAAGAAAAAAAATAGAGTGATAAAAAAAAAAAAAAAAAAAAAAAAAAAACGGGCTACCATCCTACATCTTTCCTTTAAATTTATGTTTGTTTATTTCAGTTATCTAGAGTTTAGAGTGTCGAGGCTTGGCTTAGCAACGCCATTCTTCATATGCATTTAACATAGAGATTTTTGACTTACCACCACTAAATAGCCTATCCCACCAAACCCTTATTTCCCTACCGTAAGCCTAACGTTACAACCCTTTAAAAGACCTCTTTGATAGTCTTTCCTAGGTGCTTACGCCAAAGCGATGGAGGTTTGATCTATTCTCAAGCCTATGGTAATCTATGTACTAGGACCGGTTAATGAGTGTTTATCTTCCATTTCCTATATTGTTATATTTCATATATACACCCGAGAGAGATGTGAGTATCCAAACACCCCATGTGAGGTGCTAGTATGTAATTTTCGTGCTTGTTATGACTTTTGCGGGGCTTATATGTGTTGTGGACCGTTTTGAATTAATGCTTCATGACCCCTAACTTATAAATTAATTGGCTAAAAGCACATTTGCTTGAGGACAAGCAAATAACAAGTGTAGGGATATTTGATAAGGTTTTAAAAGGTACCATTTTGAGGGGTCGTTTAAGTCCTTATTTGATCACTTTTGTATCCGTTATTGCTTAATATCGTTCCTTTTCACTTTTTAGGTCTCGTGAAGGCAAAATGCTGGAATGGCACTTATTTGGACGAAAAGGCGCGAATATATGAAGAAAATGGCCAAAGTCGAAATCGAGACACTCACAGTTGCTGAAAGTAGAAGGCGACGGCGTCAGGTGCTATTGGCGACGCCGTCCCAAAATTATTGTGACGGGCCAGAACCCAAAACTCGTATTTTCAAGAGACGGCGTCTAGTTGTGAAAGAGTAGGCCGTCGCTACTCAGACGGCCTAGATGCAATCCAAACGACGTCAGAAGCTGAAGAGGACGGCGTCACGGACATAAGGTGACGCCGTCGCAAGGTTAACGTGGCCAAGACGAAACCCTAATGGCGGCGACACGACGGCGTCACTAAACATAAGGTGACGCCGTCGCAATTGTAATCTTATATATAGAATCCAAATTTTTCAGTCTTTGTGTGGAGAGTCTTTGGAGTAAAAACCTAAAACCGAACCTAAGGTGTCTTGTACAATATTTTAGGGTTTTAAACCCTATCTTACATCAAGATAAGTCTTTACTTCATTAATTCAATTATGTCTTTGATTATTTGTGTGTATGCTTGCATGTTCTCCATGTCCGGCTAATTTATTTGTGTGTTTGCTTAGGAAGTATGAAACTTAATTATTAAATATTGATTGGTTGTTTCTTATCTTAGTTAATTAATGATCTAGTAATGCGATAGTTCATTCGTTGTGTACTTAATGCTTGATTCATCTTTGTGAACCTTAGAGTATAATTACCTGAGTAATTGTAGGCTAAACCATCCAAAGAGCGCCTTAGAGTAGGAGTTTATAATCTCTAGTGGGTTTGTAGACAAGACCCTTTGGTAAGTTCGAAGAGTTAGGGAGAAACGCATACCCTACAACTTTAGACACACAACGCAACTAGGAATAAGACGTGACACTCAACCATCAATAGGAGATAATTAAGGAGTAATACAAACTAAGTAAACACATCTTTAAACTATCATACGAGCACACATTAATTAGACATAGACTCCCACAACCTTAGTTTAGATAATTAGATAATAGTAGAGTAATCGGTAGAAATACCAACCCCCCAAATCCAATACCCGAGATTCGTACCTTTCCATTTTTCATAAAATATAAAAAGATAAAAAATAATCTTCCTCAACCTTAACCTTAGCGTAGTAACTCCCTACTAGCATTCCTATTCCCCTAGAGAACGATATCAATACCCGTGGCTTACCCTAATTACTACACTACAACGATTAGGTTCACTGCCTAGGGTGTTATAAAACTTGCTCGAAGAAAAGGAAGTTCCTTTGACCCCGAACGACGCGTGTAGCGTTATCAATTACAGTGTATTCCAAACATCTTATAGATCACAAAACAAGCATTAGACCATATCAGTTACACATAGAAAAGCTTAGGCGTAAAATCACGTAAACCCTAAACCCTTATTCTATGCTTAACAAATTTAACCACACAAATCAAGAAAGATTGTTTCTGAAGTGTCTTAGAGGTCATGTGAGTGATATGCACAAAGTTTTAACATGTTATCACCAAAGAATAAAAACTGTCAAGAATGACGAACCCTAAATCTTTGATTCTAACAAATTATGTGTTTCTGGACTAATTAAAGGTTCACAACATGTATACAAACTCATTCTAACACTATCTTGACCACCTAATCATAGCAGAAGTCACAAAATAGAAAACCCCCAATTAGAACACATGAACCCTAAATTACAAATTCATTCAATTAGTGTTTCTGGCTTGGTTTAAACGA
This sequence comes from Chrysanthemum seticuspe, assembly GCA_019973895.1. NCBI lineage: Eukaryota > Viridiplantae > Streptophyta > Magnoliopsida > Asterales > Asteraceae > Chrysanthemum > Chrysanthemum seticuspe. The sequence goes on from BPTQ01000004.1 coordinate 79,697,399, forward strand.
TTGAAATAGGTTTAAGAATCATTAAGAAACATTTTAACACAACCCATTACAACTCAAACACATTTAGGCGTAAACCCCTAATTCATACGCATGAACACACATTCAAAATCATTTATGGAAAGATTTAACCGTTGGATTTGAAAGATTTTTAAAACCATTGTTTAAAATCTGGATAAAAACAATTTACAACTTACAGATTTTGATTTGAACGAACGGATTTGTTGAATGGATTTGGGGCGTTGATCTTGGTAGTTGTAGAGAGTAAATGCTTACAAGTAAGCATTAAATGTTTTTGTTGTGTTGTTTTGGTTTAAAAATTCTTTGCAAAAGTGACACATTCAGTCCCTCAACTTCAATGAGGTTTCAACCAAGATCCTTTAACTCCCATTTTGTTTAGACAAAACACTTTTTAGGCAAGAAACTTAACGATACTCCCCTTTGACTTTTGAAATAATGAATTTTGTAAACATTTGAGCCTGAGGAGGGTATATTTCAAGATAAAATATCCACCACTTAATAAGAAATAATGTAGTTTTGGGTTACATGCAAGTATAAGGTTTTATGAAACAGAAAAATATTTACTTCCCCCCCCCCAACACTTGTTCGGGAAAAATGGTGAAATGTTTGATAGAACACTATGTTGATGGAAGTTTTGTGCGTGCAATGTTTGTTTTTCAGATATTTTTTAAAAGAAAAAATATTTTTTGATTTTATAAGATTTTATATTTTTGTATTTTGTTTTTGAAATATATTTACAAAAGAGGTTTTGGTGTTTGACTTTTCAAGTGAGTTTTAAAAGTTCATTCAGTTCTTCTGGAATCAAACACCTCATACAAATTAGGTGAATCAGGTCAGTAAATCTTGCAGGAGGCAAGGCTTTAGTGAGAAGATCAGCCAATTGGTGTTCTGTAACTACAAAGTATAATTCAACGGTACCCTTTTCCACGTGCTCTTTAATAAAATGTTATCGAAGATCGATGTGCTTTGATTTTGAATGTTGAACGGTGTTGCACGAGATCTCAATAGCACTTCTGTTGCCGCAGTACACTGGAATCTTGTCGAATACATAACCATAATCCTTGAGTTGGGTTCTCATCCAAATGACTTGAGTACAACACGCAGACATGGCCACATATTCAGCTTCAGTTGATGATAGTGATGTGCAATCCCGCTTCTTCGATTGCCATGACACCAATTTATCACCAAGGAATTGTGAACCTCCTGAAATACTTTTTCATGAATCTAAGCATCCTGCATGGTCAGCATCTGAAAAGGCTATTAGTTCAAAACCAGAATCCTTCGGAAACTAGATCCCCAAGTTAATGGTTCTCTTGATGTATCAAAGGATTCTTTTAGCCTCAGAGAGGTGTTTTTCAGTTGGCCTTGACTGATAACAGGAGCAAAGATATACATAGAATACTATGTCTGGTCTACTGGCTATTAGATACATGAGAGACCCAATAATACTACGGTATTTGGTAGGGTCAACCAATTTCCCATGTAAATCAGTATCCAGTTTATTGGTATGTGCCATTGGTGTGTTATAGGTAGGGCTGTAATCAAGTCAAGCATTTATCAAGCAACTCGAGCTCGAGCTCGAGCTTCACTTGATCAAACCAAGCTTTTATCAAGCTCAAGCCAAAGCTCAATCCGAATAAATTGGCTCGAAACATATAACAAGCCAAGCTCAAGCTTTTGATAGCTTGGCTCGAGCTTTTATCAAGATTTTATCAAGCCTTAGTATATATATTTTTTTAAATTAAATTCATATAAGTAACTAACGGCTAATTTGAATATTATTATAATTATAAGGATTTACTTCATAAAGAATTATTTAATATACTCTCGGAGAACTTTTATATGGTAAATAAAGTTGTAACTATCTGTAACATCGATATCTTAGACCGGTGATGTTACTTACTTGCTTTATATCTAGAAGCGAATACAAGTTTCTAGTTATGAACCATGAATATTAATAGACCAAAATATATACTACTATTAGATAATTTTAGCTTTTGTTTATACTTAGTATATCATTGACAACATTAATTAGTACTTTGGCTTATGTTTTATTCTAATGTTGGACTTAGTACGAAAATATTGTTGTTGGTTTTATTAGTGTTAAATTAGTTTAATTTGGTTTTCAAATGTGGTTTTAGTTTATATTACTTTATAAATATATATATTTTGATGACTTTGTCTATCAAATACAATATTTTTGTATACATTCAAGCTTTTCAAGCCAAGCTCAAGCTTTGCTCGAAACCTATTCAAGCCAAGCTCAAGCCTGGATGATTAAAGCTTGACAAGCTATCAAGCCAAGCTCAAGCCAAGCTCAAGCCTACTATTTTTGTTTCAAGCCAAGCTCAAGCCTTGTCGAGCTCGAGCTCGGCTTGACTCGATTACACCCCTAGTTATAGGTGTCACAACTTTGCATTCCATGTTTATTCAATATTTCAAGAGCATATTTGGACTGACTTAGGAAAATACCACGGGGTGATTGATGAACTTGTAGTCCTAAGAAGAACGTAAGTTCACCCATCATTGACATTTCAAAATTTGTTTTCATTTGTCTTGAAAAAGAGTTTGAGTACTTTTTGTGGGTAGAACCAAAGATGATATCATCCACATAAATTTGAACAATTAAAATGTGTGCCCCATGATATTGAATAAAGAGTGTTGGGTAGACCGATCCTTTGATAAAATGATTAGCAAGGAGAAAGGAATGACAACTTATCATACCATGCCTGAGGGGCTTGTTTGAGACCATAGAGAGCCTTGTTCAGTTTGTAGACATGATTAGGGAACTCTGGATCAACGAATCCTTCCGGCTGGCTAACATACAATGTCTCCTTAAGTTTACCATTTAGAAAGGACATCCATTTGGTAGACGGTGATGTTCAACTGAGCCACAAATGTCAGAAAAATCCGTACAGCCTCATGTCTAGCAACCGATATGAATGATTCTTCGAAGTCAATACCCTCTTCCTGTCTATAACCCTTAGCCACCAGACATGACTTGTGTCGAATAACCGTACCTTCAGTATCTAACTTATTCTTCCAAATCCATTTAAGACCAATGACATTGTTGTATTAAATCCAATTGTCATGAGTCATTGCATCCTTAATGTTTTTGGGTTCAGATTGACTGATAGTGAGTGCATAAATGCAATGTTCTCCATCAGTCTAAAGGCGTTGTCTAGTTACAACTGGTTGATTTGGGTTGCCAATAATGTTAACAAGAGGATGGTCTTTAGTCCATCGGTGTGTGGAAGGTTGATGTTGGTATACATTGTGCAGATTAGGTGGATTCAGATGGCTGGTAGAAGATTCAGAAACATCTGGATTTTCCATTTCAGTTGCGAAAGGGTTGAAGAATGCATTTCCATCATAATCCGTAGGTGCAGGTACATCTTGATTAAGAATATCATCAGCTGGGTCAGTGTCATTAGAAGTAGTTTGTTCAGTTGTTATTGGAGATTCAATCGGAAGTGCATCAACAACAGTTGTTTTTGTTTCAGGTGTATCAAGTATTGGAGTATTATCAGGTTGAGCAGCAGGAACAGTTTATACATCTAGAGCACGTTGATCAAAGTCTTCATTGAACAGAGGAGCAAACAATGTTTCCATTTGACGACGAGTGAGTTGAAAGGTTTGATCAGCTGATGATTGAGGGAAGTTGAGACAGTTATGTCCGGGTTCCAAGCTATTACCAATGTTAGGATCGATTTAAAGGTTGATATGGTGAATCGGGAGGTCGGGGAAGATGAAAGAACATCATCTTTATGTTAGAGAGAGAAGTTAGAGAGAGAAGGGAAACTAGTATGTGTTTATTGATAAGAAAAGGTGAATTACACAAATGAGTCTCAACCTCCTAGTGAAGTCTAGGAGGGTATTTATAGCCTAACACAACTCAACTATTACAATATCACATATCTACTCCATGTGTTTTGGCTAAACAAGATAGATAATGTAATCCCGTGAATGTCGTTCCATTTACATGTTAGGAGCGATTCCAACAATATTCCCCCAATGGGACGACATAAGGGATTACTTACAACATTTCCTACAAATACAAAAAATAAATAAAGAAATGTCTTCATAAGCTCTTCAAATTCTGAGGATGATGACAGTTGACGCTCTTAATCTTCTTCTTGTACCTCGACTTGAGAACTGTTTTCTTTACTTGTAGGCAAATGATGTAATATGCAAGAATTGGATTAACTTCCCCCAATTCATGCTGCATGTCTTTAGCAGCTTCTCCATACACTTCTTTTTGGTGAAGTTTCTGAATCAGCTTCCCCCCAAACTGATAACCGTCTTCATCAGATTCGAAACTTTGATGTAGTAGACATTTCTACTAACTTTTGAAGTTTTCAGTACGCAGCGGAATTTGTAGATGAGCAGTAAACCACACAAGGTAAATCTGTCTTATTGCAGAAAACCCGTTCGGGGGTAAAATGCAAGAAATCAACAACATCTTCTCACTCATGTAGATGCTTCACACCAAACAAACCACGAAAGATGAAATGAAGCAACGTCCCCCTGATTGTTGCGGTATATCAGAATAATAATCACTTGTGAATATGCAAATTACTCGATAAAATGACCATGTGTGAGGCATCACAACATCCTATTTAGGTATCTTCACACAAGATAACCCGTGAAAGTTGAGACGATAACCCTGAATTAAGACGTTTGAACCACATATCGTCTCATTTCTTCCCCCTAATTGAAGAAATTCATGAAGGGAAATGAGTTTTCGAAAAAAAAAGTCAAAGAAAACAGAGACATGTACGCTCTATTCCCCCTGATGTTTTCAATGAATCAGAATCATATACCACGTATGTTGATGATGAAATGGAGACATCGAAACCATGTATGTACAATTAATCGAATAAGTGTGAAGTACCATAAATATCTCGTGAGAATCAACTGCTGATAAGAATTCTCTACTCGTTTATACTCTTCTTAGCTAACTCTTTACCGATCCCATTATCATTCTGACGGCTTTTTGTAGTGACTACTGATGGAGAAAACCCGATATGACGAACTTGAGACTAAAGTAACATAACCCGAACTTGTAACTTAAACTTGCACTATTGTCAGACGAAGAACCCTTTTCCTTACCGGGTTGATTAACCGGATCGAAAAGAGGTAAACGAAAGTTTCTCGAATTATTCACAGATTGTTGTGACACTTGAGCACAACAACGTAACTCCTTAAAAGTGATAGCTATACGCTGTGAGCACAACAACGTAACTCCTTACATCAGGTATAACTAGACAACTCAAGTCTTTGTCATTCGTAACGGTTAAAGCTCGAACAAGGATCTCGAAAAATCATGCATCCAACCAACCCCGATATCTTCATATACAAAGTAAACGCACCCGTGATATCCCACTTCAACCTCAAATAGATAATAAAGAATTAACGCCGTAATCACATCTTGCGGTTACATGCCTAAAACTAGCTTTCATTAACGGTTTAAATGAATGTGATAATGGTTTCCCGATCTTGTCAAAAACGTATCCCCGTGAAAATTTATCATTACCTAAATACCACTCCTTTTCACCAAAGAATTATACCAACAATTATCTCAATGTATTAAAATACATTTGAATGATAAAAATTTTGAAACCCAATTATGTTGATATAAATTTCGGATCAAAAATGATATAAGCATAGGCCATTGTATATAATGCTTATGATATAACTTTCAATTCTGGATCCATCTTGATAATTCTCGCAGCCCAAATCAAATGATATCTCAAGCAACCCATAATGTCTTATAGCCCCAAATAAACTTGATGTTTAATCTAGGCCCAACACAACTCTTTACCCGGTCCAAGCCCATACGGTAGTGATAAATCACCCTAATTGCCCCGTATAAAACTCACTAAACACACAAAATAACCCTAGTTGTCAAATGGTAAAAATCTGACATATGACTTAACCCTAAGCCTCAACTATCCGCCCCCCACTTATATCTCAACTCAGCCACCCATCCACTCCAATTATCCAAACGCATCATCCAATTATTCAACCAAACATATCATCCAATGATCTCAGATTCGCCACTTTTCATTTGATAATCATGAATTATAAACACATGATCACTCCCTTTTATTATCTTGTTTATCCAACCGAGCACAAAAACCTACTACCTTTCTTATGTTCAATCAAATCTCATAAAAACATGAATCACACGAGATGGCTTCAAGATCTTTTCCAAGGTCTAAGGTAGGTGAATGACTATTTGTTTTCAGTTTGAGTAACTGAACATAAAAGATGAATGAGACCAAATGGTTTTGTTCTTCTTTTAATATAGTTCAACTATTATCAAAGGTTAAGCCTTGACATAGATCAATGAGGATGTGTTCTTGTCGAACATAGATCTTTTAAGATCTACGAGTTCATTGTACCTCACGAAAAGAACCAACTGAGATCATTCAAAATTAAATTTGTTTTATGAGTCGTGTTCAGATCTAGGAAGGTAAAGTGTGTTTGTTATCTTGAGGAGTTGTCGCTGGGATTAGGATAGTGAAGTTGATTTTGTTGTTGGGTTACCTTTGGTTGTGGCTATGGTGTACTCATTTAAACATCAGTCTTGTATACATATTTTTTATGGTTTTGGTGACTTGTGATGTTCTAAACTGACGTCACAGGAGTCCTGGTATAATTGGTATTTGGTTTGGTCAAGTAGTCGTGGTCTTTTTCCAGTTTACGCATAAGTTTTGAGTTTATGCATAAGATTTTCTTGTTCGTAACAGTTTTATGCGTAAACTATTCTTGTTCGTAACCTTACGCGTAAGAAATACTTACTCATAACGTTTTCTTATGCGTAAAGATTTACTCGTAAGGTTACTCGTAACATTGGTTCTTACGAGTAACTTTCCAAGTTAATCGTAAACAAATCTGGAGATGATTGCTTAGGCGTAAAAAAGGGGTTTTGACTATGTTGACTTTTTCCGATGACCTTTTTCCGACCAAAGATTCTGTTCAGCTTGCAAGGAACCCAGAAAATGCATAGAAAAGTTATTTTGACCAGTTTAGACCTCCTAAAATGACCACTTTGACCACGAATATTTCACAAGTATTGGTACCAAACAGTCACAAAAATAATGAATATATGAAACATGTTTGGACAAAGATTGACACAAACTAGTGAACTGTTTTGACCATAGGATACAATCAAACTTGTAAGAAATCTGTTAAACACAAAAGCATAAGTGAAAGGTTAAAACTTTGTTAAAACAGATTTACAAGAAGAATTTTGACAAGATACATCACCAAAAAATCGACCAATGATAAAATCAACCTTGCTCTTGATACCAATGTTAGGTCACCATAATATGAACACAAGAGTATAGATGTATGATAGAACAAGAGATAAAGAATGATGGTTGATTCAATCACACGAATGATAATAATGAAAGGATAAGTGTATTATGAAAGAGATCAACACCTCTCAAATGAGAGGTTACATTGTATTTATAGGCAAGGGAGCTAGGGAAACAAGTCTAGTCCCTTCCCTTGGCCTTTTGGGCCTTTGCATAGGCTTATGGCCTTTCTACATAAGCCTAGCTCTAATTACAAACATAAAAGTCATAATTAAGCAACCTATTACATTGAAATGACTAACACTTTATAATACTAGCTACAAGTGATTCCAACACTAGCAGTAGTAATAACCTTCTCGGACAAGCTTAGCAGTAAAAATAACTTTAAACGAACAGTACAAACTGAATACTATTGAAACAACTTGTAACAAACAACTTTACCCTACGTCTTTATCATGAATAAAATATGGGATCAAGTGCCAATATACAAATACTAGGGACAACTTTATTCATGAACAGAATAAAGAAATCCCACCACTGACCAATGAATCAAAAACAACGTATCATGTCATCAACCCATGATGTATAATAAGCACCAACCAATTTATTCTTTCATCAAACAAGTTGTTGTTCATGCAATAAAAATAAACTTACTCCAGCCAACAGTAAGCAGTACCAACCTTCTTCAATGGCAGTCATGTATGAGCAACATAGAAATAGAAGCAGTACTAACTGCATTCCCACGAGCAGTAATATCCAAGATAGCAGTAGGAACAAGTTAAGTAGCAGTAGGAACTTACATTCGAGCAGTAGTAACATCAAGAAATAGTAAGTGAAGCGTAGAAGCATTAACTATTGATTATCATCAGTAACGTAAAGGCTAACAGTAGGAACGTATGAAGATAGTAGTAATGTAAAAACTAATCTTCAAAAATCCTTTAAATATTCAACTGTTATAACCGACCCATGATGAACCTTAACTAATAATATTTGAATGTAGTATGAGGTTAATAATCCCCATCATGCCTTCATAGGTTAACCAATGATATAAAAAAAAAATCCGCACCGTCCCATGATAAACAGAAACTTGATTGCTTACTCTAATACTTCACCGATCCACAATAATAATATAAACTCAACAACTTTAATAATCGAGAATGAATTAATTGGTACTAGGTTACTTTAATGACCAAAGTTTAGTTGTGTGTTAACTACAGCAACTGAAACCCTAAAAATCGATTTGTACCTGCTGCAACCCAAAAAACAACGATCATGTAAGCTTCAAAGTTGCTTTCTTTTAGGAATTTTAGACACCAAACAATTATAACCAACTTCCATTATGAATTTAGAACAAGTATGCACGAAATCAAAGAAGTTGAGATCATAGAAACCCTAAAAATCGAACTTTAAAAACCGGTTTTGCAGCAGACGTTAAGCACTTGTATCTTTTAGTTGAAAGCTCCGATTGTTGATCCCTCCGGTGAAACGTTAGCTTGATATATAGAGACCATCCACCAAAAGTTTTGCCCCGATCCAACAGTTAACGAAAACGCTATCGCGTTTTGTAAACAGTGTTGCAGAAAAATACGAACATATGCACCCGATTCGAATTTTCTTCCTTTTCTTCGACTAAAAACCTTGTGAATCCCTAGGTAAAGAGCCCCCTTGGCTTTGATACCAATTTTTGAAACTAAGAACATGATAAAGTGTAACATATTGGATTTCACATACACATCAAACCATAACCAAAGTAGGCGTACAAGATGAGTTCTAGAGAGAGAAAGTTAGAGGTTTAGGGAACTTTAGTGAGAGAAAGAAAAATCTTATTATGAGCTTCAACTCTCTACCTTGGGAGGTAGAGAGTATTTATAGTCATTACATAAAATTCCACCTGACGGGCTGTGGATCAGGCGTACAGTGGGTAAAGACCCGTCCGTCCTCCACGGTGTTACTTAACTAAATACTACTTAATCTTAGAATCACTACGACTACGAGCTTTCTAACGATTACATATACTTGAGGTGACCGACACTTTAATACCTGGATTTACTAAATCCTAACAATCTCCCCTTAAGGGAGGTCACCTCAAACACACATTGAAATTACATAGAATACAAACAGATATTACATTGAGATTGTTCTTGGATTCTTGTTCATGTTCTTTGTTCTGTAGCTCGTAGACTTTGATTCTTCTCATTGCATGTTTGGTTAATCCAAGTGGAGGTCTTTTTACTGATCCACATGATAATGAGTTTTGAGCTAGTTTTGAGATCATCAGGAAACATCAATCTCTGACTCATCCATTGTGGTGTTGGTATAATGTGATGTTGTGACTTTCGGACCGACATGCTCATATTCTGGATCATGATATCTTCTCATCAGAGTAGCGGAATCTTTTATTGATTCATGATATTGGCAGCAGCGTAGCAGAAGCATGGAGTGATAATATCAGAGTCTTTAATGCACTAATCATGATTTTATTTGGAAATGAATGTGTTGTGTGAGCATGCGGCTATGGATTGACCGCTCCATTCTGATCAGCTGCAAACGTAGGGTGTTCCTGCATAAAACAGTTAGCAATAAAGCACACAAGAGTGTCTTTGATCACTTTTGTTGAATTGAGGTGCACGGCCCACGGTTCCCCGTTGATCAGTACAAGTACTGCCTGTGATCAGGCATAATTTCGAATAATTTCCTTGACAGGGTTTCGCAGCTGTTCTAGCCGTTCTCAAACCGAAACGTCTCAAAGAAGACAACACGGAGTGAGTGAACCAGCAAATTGAGATTCACCGATTGATAAGAAGAGATTTGAAAAACAATCGTGTACTGCTCAATAGAAATTGTTTTTGCAATACAACGAAGGTTTTGATGAAAATCAATTATCAATCAAAAACACCTTTTATTTTTGAAATATAAGTACACAGTCGATGTGCTAAAGAAAAAAGTTTTTAAGCACAATGACCGATTTTTCAAAGGTATCCGTCAATCCATAACCTGAACCAGGATTGATTCAAAAGATTGAATCGCCCCATTGTTTCTGTTCAGTTGTCACATGGTTGATCTATTGAATAGATCTTACATGCCACCTATCAGGAGCTTGTTAGATGTTGGCTCCAGAAGGCATTCCATCTTCATTGTGAATATGTTTACATATCACTCGGATGTTCTGGTAATACCACGAGGATAATGCATAGGACTCAAGATATAATCTCTCTTTCCACATTGTGTGAAACAGAGAGTCTTCATTGAAAGTGTCCTAATGAGATTTAATGATGATCTCGTGGCTCTAGACTCAATTGTGCACATTTGGTTCCTGTGCCGGAGACTAGGGAGAGGGTCTCCTTCTTCAATATCAACAATCTCTAAGAGAAAGTCGATAAATTATGTAGGTTCTCTCTGAGAATGAAACAATCCCTTTTAAGAGGAACTTGAGTGGTTTGGGAAGATGTAGTGCAGTGCGTCACTGGGTCCATGACGTCTTGTCTTCAATACCGATGTTACCTTGGTAACCACCAGTAGCATTGAATTGAACCCGGTTTCTGCCCTAAGGTTGAATAAATGAAGGGCTATTTCTTTTCACCCTTTTTCACATTCAATTCTTTTTCATTCTTCAACCCCTTCAGTGCTTACCGAGACTTCATAACTAGAACCTTGTTGGGTTTATTCCAATACTAGTTCAGTCTTAGTCTGCACTCTTCCCACATCTCATTTTTCTCCTTTTTTCCAATATACCTAAGGACTTCTACACTATCTAGTGGATTGTCCCTGGGTAGATCCCTCCATTTTTGGCGGAGCATGGGAACAAATACCTAACCTTATCATCCTTATATCACCATACATAAAGTAAAGTTGGTCGGTCTATTTGGTGTTGTTCATCTGACATTGGAACCAATTGAAAACCATTTGAAAATCAATCCAGATACTTATGATATATTATCAAAGCATTTTGTACCTGAATTGTTTTTGATATTTTTAGAACAAGAGCTCCCCCTCAACATGTGCATCAAGTGAAATCGTTTTGCACACGGAGGCAAGAGAAAGAATTAACTTCTTTGATTACCATTTTCAAAAAGATATCAACATCACTTCCCTGATCAAAACAAGTAGATAAAGCATATAAGGGAGGATGAGCTTTTCATAAGCTTGCTCGCCCTCAATATGTGCCTTGAGGTTTGAAAGAGTTTTGCACATACAAGAGGGAACAGACTGCACATTGAAACGAATTGATCACGTTTCAGATCTTTGTGGTTTAAGATAGATGCTCCCCCTCAACCTGTGCATGGAAAATTTGAAATAGTTTGGCACATGTGGGAAGGAGAGCTTGTACATCCTTATAAAACTATTTACCGAATTATCAGATTAAATCCAATTTAAATCACAAGTTCTCCCCCAATCAAAATTATCAAATCATTTGAGATTTGTGATCTCTGTATATTTAAATTGATTTGGAAAGCTTTTAAGGAGAATTGTGACTTGATTATGAAAGCGTTTTAACTGATAAGGATTAGATTTTGAGACTTTGGACTCCATTAATTAAACATGCATGATTATCTTTTGAAAACAATTGAATGACACATAACTTTTTTAATTTAATTGAAATCATTCTCCCCCTCAATCAACGAGCTAAGTTGTTGATTGAAAGATAGATATTTTGACACACTTTAAGTCCAAATGATTTCCAAAAAATAGAGTCCGAGTTATTTTTTAAAGCAATTAGTTTTCATTAGATAGTAAGGATTTGTTTAAAAAATCAGAGCATTAGATTTGAAAACCAAGATAAAGCATGGCTCTGTTCTTTCTTTGAAAAGCGGGTTACTGCCTGAAATGACAATAAACCATTTTTTTCTCTTTCTCCCAAAAAATTATTATTATTATTATTATTATTATTATTATTATTATTATTATTATTATTATTATTATTATTATTATTATTATTATTATTATTATTATTATTATTATTATTATTATTATTATTATTATTATTATTATTATTATTATTATTATTATTATTATTATTATTATTATTATTATTATTTTTTAAGAAAATTCGAACAACATCTAAAGTCCCGTGTCATTCTTTGAATGACAGCATCAAGACCGTAGATATTTATCGAATCGAGAAAAACATAACAAAATGACAATATATTTTTTTTTGAAGATTTTTCGAATTTTTCAAATTTTTATGGATTTTGAAAGTTTTATATTTTTCTATTTGATTTTTGAAAGTTTTATAATTTTGTATTTTGTTTTTCGAATAAATATTTACAAGAGATAGATGAACAAAACCTTTTACTCCTCTTCTTCCTCTTGAAGACGTTTGAGTGTTTCCGGTTGTAGGCTCTTAAGACCAAGTCGTGGAAGTATAAACTCAAAACGTTCTCTAGGAAGAGCTTTGGTGAAGATGTCTGCTAACTGGTATTCTGACTTCACAAAATAAAGTTCCACCACACCGTTTTCCACTTGCTCCCGGATGAAATGATGTTGAATGTCGATGTGCTTTGCTCTTAAGTGTTGAACGTTGTTGCATGAGAGAGCAATAGCACTTTTATTATCACAGTACAGAGGGATTTTGTTGAATTCAAAGCAATAGTCAAATAATTGGGATCTCATCCATAGGATTTGAGCACAACAAGATGACATGGCTATGTATTCAGCCTCTATAGAGGAAATAGAAGTACTCATTTGCTTCTTTGAAGACCAGCTCACAAGCTTGTCACCCAAAAACTGAGCACCTCCAGACGTACTTCGACGAGTATCTTGACAACCTGCATGATCAGCATCTGCATAGGCTGTTAGTGACATACCGGTGTCCTTCGGGTACCAAAGTCCCATATTGATAGTTCCTTGGAGATACCGAAAGACCCGTTTAACCGCTTCAAGGTGATTTTTAGTAGGCTTAGCCTGGTATCTAGCACACATGCAAACAGAGAACAAGATGTCTGGTCTACTAGCTGTGAGGTACATCAAGGATCCTATCATGCTACGATATTTCATTTGGTCTACCATGATCCCTGAGTGATCCTCATCTAGTTTAGTACGTTCAATCATGGGAGTGTCAACAGGGTCACTAGAATCAAATCCAAATTTCTTTAAAATCTCATTTGCATATTTAGATTGATTTATAAAAATGCCTCTGGGACTTTGTGAAATTTGTAGACCCAAGAAAAATGACATTTGTCCCATCATTGACATTTGAAATTTAGAACCCATTTCATTTGAAAAACGGTTACACTCATTGGGGTCAGTCGAGGAAAAGATGATATCATCAACATAAATTTGAACGTGAATTAACTGTTTGCCTGACTTTCTGGTGAACAATGTAGGATCAACTGCTCCTTTGCTGAATCCAGTAGATAGAAGAAACTTTGATAGTGTATCATACCATGCTCTAGGAGCTTGCTTCAGACCATAAAGGGCCTTTTTCAAGCGATAAACATGAGTAGGATGCTCTGGATTCACAAAACCCTCTGGCTGGCTGACATAAACCACTTCTTTCAGATCTCCATTAAGAAAGGCTGTTTTCACATCCATCTGATAGACAACCATTTTCTTGCTAGCAGCATTAGCCAAGAAGATTCTGATAGCCTCGATACGAGCAACTGGAGCAAAAGATTCCTCAAAGTCAATACCTTCTTCTTAAGCTTATTTTTCAACACATCACCATGCTCATCAAGCTTCACTTTGAAGATCCACTTTAGAGCAATGATCATAGCACTGTCTGGAGCAGGTACTAATTCCCATACATCTAATCGATCAAACTCATGAATTTATTCTTGCATGGCATTGAACCAGCTGTCTTCATTCATCGCAGTTTTAGCATCTTTAGGTTCGATCTTAGAGAGTACGGAATTGAAGAAGCACCATAAGGCATCTGTAGCAAGTTGTTTACGAGTGGATACAGGACGAGAAGGGTTTCCAATGATGTTGTCCAATGGGTGATCATGTGTCCATTTTCTAAGGTGTTCATGTGGTAGTTGTTGTGGAACTGAAGTAGCAGAGTTGATGTCTCCTGAAGAAGATGGTTCTGATGATGATTCAGAAGCAAATATGTTTTCCAATGGAGCATCTTCAAGAGTAGAAAAGGGATTAACTTCATCATTGATGCCAGAAACAGTTCCATGATGTACATTTGAAGATTGATGATTTGTTGATGAGACAGAGTGATCAGCAGAAGGCGCTTCTTGACTTAGTGATATTGAGACTGAAGGATTGACTTCATTTACAGGGATATGAGCAGCCTCTGTTGTGGGAATTGACAAATCATTAGCACTTGGCTCATAGTGTTCATCAAACATCGGATCAAACAATTTCTTCAAATCATCTTCAGTTGGAGGTACATATGGAGTTGCTAGAGAGGAATTTGGTACAAGGGATGAACCAATGGGACTGTTTTGAAGTGCGGGTCCAGAACTGGATTGTCCTGGAGCCATTTGACCGGTCAGCTCATCGAACGTAACGTGATTTGTTTCCATGATATTTCGGGTTCTCTTGTTGTAGATTCGGTAACCCTTCTTGTTTGGTGCATAACCAACAAAAATTCCAATATCTGCCTTTTCTCTTAATTTACCTAGGTCTTGACCGTCATTCGTTGGATAGCACAAAGCACCAAACACACGAAGGTAGGAGATATCAGGTTTTCATTTATGAACAAGTTCATATGGAGTTTTTCCATGAGAGGTATGAAT
The DNA here is from genome assembly GCA_019973895.1 of Chrysanthemum seticuspe. Classification (NCBI taxonomy): domain Eukaryota; kingdom Viridiplantae; phylum Streptophyta; class Magnoliopsida; order Asterales; family Asteraceae; genus Chrysanthemum; species Chrysanthemum seticuspe. The sequence continues at coordinate 79,712,427 of BPTQ01000004.1, forward strand.
AAGGGAACGATTTTGGGTGAAGCAAGAAGTGGCAATGGCTTCAGCCCATAGAAACATTGGAACCTTCGAATAAATTAGCATTGTTCTTGCGGCTTCCACAAGAGTTCGATTTCGTCTTTCAACTACGCCGTTCTGTTGAGGAGTTCGTGGAACACTTCTTTGATGACTGATTCCAACACTTTCATAAAACTGAATTAAGTCTTTGTTAACAAACTTTGTGCCATTGTCAGTTCGAACAATTCTGACTGTATTGTTGAGTCGAACCTGAAGCTGTTTGATTAGTTTGATGAGGACATATGGAGTTTCATCCTTTGTCCTCAAAAACTTTACCCAAGTAAATCGAGAGTAGTCATCAACAATTACTAGAATGTATTTCGTCCCATTTATCGTTTGCACTCTCATTGGTCCGCACAGATCCATATGAAGGGTATGAAGAACTTCCATTACTAAATTTGTGGGTTTTGGTTTGTGGGCATATTTCATGCTTTTACCCAATTGGCAAGCTGAACAAAGATGATCTTTTTCATATTTTAATCTGGGTAAGCCTCTGACAAGATCCTTTCTGGAAAGGTTATTAATGGTGCCGAAGTTCAAGTGATTGAGACGACGATGCCATAACCATGATTTTGTTTTAGAAGCCTTTGACAGCAAGCAGATTGGAGAAGACTTCATCATGTCTTCGATAAAGATGGTGTATAGGTTAGAACCACAAGTACCTCTTAATAATTCCACACCATCAAGTTCTCTAACGAAGCAAGTATGTTTTCTAAAGGCCACCTCCAGATCGGAATCACAAAATTGACCAACAGAGAACAAATTATGACCAAGACCTTCCACATAATATTCCCTGGAGATTACACTTTTCCCGACAACATAATCACCATAACCCACAATTGCTCCAAAATGGTCGTTCCTGAATCTAACAGTCCCGATGAATTTACTCACGAAGTTCATGAGCCGCGACCGGTCTTCAGTCATATGCTTGGAAGAGCCTGAGTCCAGGTACCACAGAACTATTTGAACGATCTGCAGTTGAACACAGACAAGAATGGATAACTGGATAATTGGGATCCCCATGAAAGAATGGGTTCCATTTGGTTAGTAACAGTGATTAGAACACCCACATCAAAAATAGAAGCAATGGAATCATCAGAAATAGATGCAGTGCTAGTATCCGTATTTGACCTATTCAAAGTATGTTCACTTCTTAAGGGAATAGTTCTACCAGTAGGCATCCATTTTCTAGTGGGCATTGTCTGATTAACCTTATAGCCAAGAGGTTTCCATTGATAACCTATCTTCCTAAATGTTCTTCCAGTGGGTTTCCACTGTTTTCTAGCTTTCTTACGTCTTTGCCTTATAGCCTTCTTAGCATGATTTATTGCATTAATAATTTTAACTGGGCCATTTATAGCATTAGAAAACCCATTCACAACACATTCATGATTAGTACCAGAAATCAAGCATTCATTACATGTTTTGCACGTTGTAGCAGAATTCGAATTAATTACAGTACGCTTATAACTAATACTATAATCAACACGATTCGTTTTATTCAACTCAAACATAGTGTTCCTAGGGTGATCTTCTACTCTTTTCCAATGCACATTCTTAGCTTGCAAGGTCCTGTCATTCCTTTTATTGCCTTAAGACTTTGACCTGCTCGCTTTAATGTCACTGATTACTCCTGTAGAGGGAATGGGAACATTAGTTGGTTTTGCTACTTTTTGCATTTCCTGTTTAGATGTGCTGGGATCTGAACTACTTGAAGGTATACTAGAGTTTACATTCATAACATTGGGCATTGGATGAGTTGTATGCTTGGCACTAGGCATAGAACAAGGTATCAAGGGATTGACTTGTTCACCTAAGGTTTTAGGGCATATAGTAATTAAGCATTCTAGAAGTTCTTGAGATCGTTTGGCATATAAGCATGCATGGCCAATTGTGTTATCAAGTGGTTTCTCTAACTTATCCTCTTTTACAATCTCACGGAGACATTCTAGGCTGTCCTTAAGGTGTGAGAAATATGTTTGAATAGCAAGTTTGTTATTCCTAAGATGAGGAGGAACATATTTCACAGAAAAAGCATATTTATTACAACCATGCACCTTTGATGCACCATTCTCCCCATTGGTCATTGGCATTTTCCCTTTTACCTGACTCTTCAGATTCTCAATTTCCTTTTGCAACGAAGTTATTTGTTCATTATTTTTGTTACGAGTGACTTTTATTGACTCAAATAACTCATTGAAATGACGTTTAACCTTTTCTTTTCTTCTATAAAACTCTCATTTTCCTTTTGTAAAGCATTAACCAAGTTTTGAAGATGAAAGTTTTGAGAATTCTGAGAATCTAATGGAGGAGGCATTTGGGAGCCAGTCACATTGTTCATTTCACCCTTTAATTGAGAAATTTGGGCTTTCAGTTTTCTGATCGTGTTACAGTGAGCTTGAATTTGTTCATCACGTTTGTTTATTTCAAAAACTGCATCAAACTCTGGAACATCTGAGGATATCTTGATGTTTGAGGTTTTAACATTTTCTTTGAGATGTTGATACTTTAGTTGTAAATCAAAATGTTCAACTTCTAGTTTAGAAAAATGTTTTACCAAATTATCGTGATCATCCTGTTCAATTTTCTCACTTAGTTTAGCGTTTTTGATTTCAAGCTCAATGACACGATCATGGGAGACTTTCAAAGCAACAGATAATTCATGAAATTGTGAAGCAGTAATAGAATGATTAGTGGCTGTATAGAACACATCTTGAGAAATACAATCAGAAATCAGATTCTCATTTAAGGTATGCAAGTTCTTCCTCTCAATTTCATTATATTTTAATTCTCGCTCATAGTCACTAACCTCAACAATCATGGCATCAAATTCCTTTTCCATTCCTTTAATATCTGTATCTATCCCCTTTTTAAGACTCTCAAATTGATCTTTTAGTTGTTTAAAGAAAGGCATGACCTCAGTTAGATAGCATTCTTTTGTTTGCTCAAAACCCCTTTCCCCTTCAGTAATCCCAGTAGGTGTGATCCTTTTCTTACAAGTTTTCTCAAAATCGACAAATAGTTGAAAAATAACATATTGACTGATTAAGGTCTTGCTCTTAGTGGCAATAGTTCTAAGAACTAAATGCATTGGTGTATTTGGAGGATACACAGTAGCTGCAGGCATTTTCCTAAGGGGAGGGTTTGTTTCAACAAGATTTTCAGCTTTTTGCTTATCTAAGTCCCTTTTCCAGAAAACTTGTTCAGGTGTTAACAACGTTTGAGGCTTAAATTTGTTTAAGGAGATCCAGTTTTCCTTCTTGTAATCATGGGGTTTGATCATTATGTTAGTCTTTTTACATTCAGGATCTTCTAGCTGCTTATTCATTTTCTCCCTAGATGGATCATCTAATTTTCTATCTTCCTTAGTGCACTCAACGCAACTAGGTTTCTGTCTAGGTTTAAGAATCTCATTGCCATCATAGATTACATTATGGGCAGCTCTAGTCTTTTTAACAACCTCTGGATTTGGTTCCCCAACAAGGGGAGTACTATGCTTATCACTCAAAACTCTGTGCTTAGTGATTAAGTGAGCAGTCTGAATGGTATTTCCTTGTACGTACAACTTATTTTCAATCTTGTTTTTCAAGGTTTTTAGATTAGAAAAATCATTCAAAAGTTTTGATTCCTTAGCACTGAATTCTTGCTTAAGCATTTTAACATTTTCTTGAAGTTCTTGTTTTTGCTTAGCAGTTTTAGATAATTTCTTGTAAGGAGTTTAACTCTTGTTTTAATACTTCTTCTCTAAACTTACTTTTTCTAATAGTTGTACGCATTTGGTCATCCATTTTCTGCTCACGGGTGGTTAATTCAAACTTAGCTCGTTGTTCATAAATAGCAACACGTTCTTTATATGCATTAAGTTCAGAAATAACAGAATCATCAGGGGCACGTGCAGTGTATTCATCAAAAGCATAGTCATCATTGACTACATAAGATACATCACTTGGTACAATCTCACTTTCACTTTGTTTCACATATTGATCGTATGGGACAACATTGATATTACCCATATTTTCAATATCTGACTCAATAATTACAGTTGATTATACTTCGTCATGCATCTTTTGCTCATCAACTTCATCGTATAGTTTTAGTACCTCAGAAATGATTTTGTCTTTGGATGGACCAGCTTGTGGTGATGAAGAGACTTTAGAAGGGACCATTGGAGAAATGCTAGCCATGAAAATTGTTTGTGCAGTAGGTTCATCATCAACGTCAGAGTCGTATGCATCACAATCAGTGACTTGAAAGGCATTCTGATGATTGTGGCCTATCTCCTGAATTGGCTGCTCATCCACATCTGTATCATATGTCTTGGCATTCCCTTCAGCAAGAAACAATTAACTCCTCTTCATCCAATGCTGCTCCATTATCCTGAGCTTGAACAAGTAACATCTTATCCCTGAAGTACTCTGCATTCTGAGGGCGCTTTGGCGATGTGCAGTTCCTTGCAATATGTCCCTCACCACCACAGTTGTAACACTTGATCGACTTTGCTTGTCCCTGATTTCCATTCCTTCCCCTATTCTGATTTGCAGCAAAACCTCTACTAACTCCACCTCTTCCTTGTTCATACTGCCTTTCTTGAACTAGTTGTACCATAACCTTTCCATCTCTGATCGAAGCATGATTGTGTAGATTGGATGCAGTCCTGATTTCATTATTAGTGTGAAGTCTGTTAGTGTGAGGAGTGAAGGTTAAGTTTTGTTTAACCATAAAAGCCAGTTTATTGATAAAGTGTTCCATGAATGCATTGGCATCAGGTTGTTTGAAACTTGAATCTGGAATGACTTGAGATGCTTTGGTAGTAGTTCCATCATTGGTGTAGAAGGCTGTTGAATAATTTGATGAACTTGTTTCTCCCTGGTTGGTTTTGAACTGATTAAGAATCCTTTTTTCAAACATAGCATGTCTCTCATTCTGAAGAAGGAATGCATAGAGTTGCTCATAGTTTGTATTCTTCAATCCTTTGGTTAGCTTCACAGAAGTGACAAACTTGTGCCATTCGGGATTCATGTTGTTCACGAACTTTGAGTTCAACTGAATGTTTGGCATGGTCATTTTCATGTTCCTCATATCATTGACAAGCTTGTGGAATCTCACGTAATACTCATAGACACTCTCATCAGGTTTCATCTTGAAGTGCTCAAACTCATCATAGAGTTGTGATTCTCTGTCTTCCATAGTTAATTCAGAACCAGAAAGAAGCATCTTGACATTATCCCACACTGCCTTGGCTTCGGTGTTGTGATTGATAAGTTTGTAGATATCTTTTGGAAGACCTTGAAGTATGATGTTAGAAGCCCTGATATCAGCATCGAATCTCTTTTTCTCTTTATCATCGAGCTCATCATATGTCTTTGGTCTGTCTATTCCATAGATCATTGTTCCATCTGTAGCTGTATCAATTAAGTCTCTTGTAGTCTCAATCAGATAAGGTCCCTCATCAATCGATTTGAGAATGTTGACCCCATTTTCCTTTCCAAGACAGTACAATCTGATTCTTTGAGCCCAAGAGTCGTAGTCAGTTCTGTCAAGCATGGGTGGACGAGTATCTTAGCCAGCTGCTTGAACGTCCTTGGCAACAGTGGAGATGATATTAGGTACGTTGGTAGACATGTTTAAAGATTACACGAGATTTTATAACTCAATGATTAAACCGGGAAATAGATTCTTTCACGGGATTTTACTAAATCAAGAGAAAACCGTATTACAACCAAAAGTCAACCAAGTCGCTAAGAATCCTTGAATCAAGTCGCTAAAAACCAAGTTGCTAAGACAAGTCGCTAAGTTCCAAATCGCTATGAATTTTAACAGCAAGTCGCTATGCACCAAGTCGCTAAGAAATCAAGTCGCTAAATAGCAACTCGCTACTGGTCCAAATCGCTAGCACCAAATCGCTAAGAAACTTAAGAACAAGTCGCTATCAAAATTGAAAGCAAGTCGCTACCTTACCAAGTCGCTACCCGTAGTGGAGAATCCACTAACTGTACTGTTTGTCGGCTTGTCTCTAAAGTCAAGTCGCTAGTACCAAATCGCCACCAAGCAACACTACAACTCGCTAATTTTTTCTGAAGCAAGTCGCTAACAAGAAAGTTACACCGAGAGCCAAGTCGCTAACATGAAAAACTTCCAAAACACACTTTTCAATTCAAAACAAGCTCAACCACAGTGATTCAAGCTTACCAAAAACAAAACCCAAGCACATACAATGATCCTAAACACAAAAGTACACCCAAAATTCAAACTTTAACGCTAGAGATGAACCAAATGATGCAAAAACCACTAAACTTTTTCAAACTCAAAAACCATCTAAAAACCACTAGAAATCCAAAGATATGTAAGAGATGATCTAACCATGGCTCTTGATACCATTTGTAACATATTGGATTTCACATACACATCAAACCATAACCAAAGTAGGCGTACAAGATGAGTTCTAGAGAGAGAAAGTTAGAGGTTTAGGAAACTTTAGTGAGAGAAAGAAAAATCTTAGTATGAGCTCCAACTCTCTACCTTGGGAGGTAGAGAGTATTTATAGTCAATACATAAGACGCCACCTGACGGGCTGTGGATCAGGCATACAGTGGGTAAAGACCCGTCCGTCCTCCACTGTGTTACTTAACTAAATACTACTTAATATTAGCATCTAGGGTTCAACAATAACATAGATAAAATAAATATGCAGCGGAATTAAAACAAACTATGTTATTGACACAAGGTTTTTCCACATCACCTCCAATTTTATTTGATCAGAATAAAATGTGTTATCGACCTATAACAAGGATTAAAGATACCTTTGATCTTGGGGGTTAACTGATGAACTACTAACCTAGGCATTTACAATGAACTACACGCCTAGGATACACACACACACCCCTTTAATTGACTACATTATGAAAGACTTATTTATAAAACATGTACCCTTGATCTCTTTATATAATAGAGATTTAGGGTTTACAAAATACTACGAAGGACTAATACTTAAATCTTTTTTTGCAAGCAAGTCCCTCCATCTTTTTGTAGATTTCATTTTTGTCACTTTAAGTCCCTCTTGTTTCATTCTTCTTATTTTGTTTCATCAAATCAATAAACCCAACAATTGAAAAACATAAAAAAATGTTCTTTCATCAGTTACCTTTTATTGTTTGCATTACATGTTAAAAGATTAGTAAAAAAAGAGTTCTTATATGCATGTATAGAACTAATCTGTGACCAAACGGGTTTGACTCGTAACCCAAACGGGTTCGCACACGACCTGAGACCAAAAGGAAATCAAGCAACCATCATTATTTTGAATCCACAAGAAACCGATTATTTGACTACACAAAACGATTTTATACCAGGTTTAACTCAACACGATTCACCATTTAAACCAAACACCAAATCATAATTCTTAAACCACAAGAAAATGTTTTCAAATCGTTTTTAATCCGTTTTATCCCACGAAAACATTAAGTGATAAGTATTAAATGATTTATGATTGACATACCACAGGACGAACGAGAAAAAGATATAACAAGTTGGAGACGATGGTGGCAACGGTGGTGTTTCACGAACCAAAATAACCAAAATCCAAAACCCTAGTGTGATCTCTACTATAACCAGTAAATAAACGTACCCTAGGCTCCTTGTTGATGGCGACAACCCATGGCGGCGTTGGTGGACGGAGGTAGGCCGGAGGATGAGAGCATCGACTGGAACAGTAGGATGAGAGGGGGATGGTTGTCTGTGTGAGATTAGGGTTTGAAAACCCTAATGATTTCCTTTTATAGTGAAAATACCATAGGACCAATTGTGTAAATTTTTAAAGTTTAGGGGGCGGTGTAGTATTATCTCTCAAGGATCTCTTATGTAATTTTTGTAATCTTTTATGATTTTGCGTTTCGGGACTCGTTTGGACTAGCAAACGTTCGATTCAACTCACGAAAGTTACGTCGTTGCGTTCTAATTGATTTTTCCAATAAAAACGAGTATTCACACGACTAGTTTCCCGTAATAATATAATGGTCAAACCAAATTGTTCAACAAGTTTATGGTTCTGCCAGTACACGTTATGTGCAGTTTCCATGTTTCGCGAGATAACTACTCGTTTTAAAGTCAAATGAGCTCGTAAGAGTTCTTAAACAAAAACTAAGGATAATTCCTTGCAAAAGATATGTCTAGAAAATTGCCGGATGTTACAGACTACCCTCCTTAAAGGAATCGCATCCGCGCGATTCAATTCAAGTTAACTGTTGGGATTGAAAACAAATGAGAATACTCTCGCTTGATTTCACCTTCACGTTTCCACGTGAACTCAGGACCTCTTTTAGAGTTCCATTGAACTTTGAAAATAGAAATACGACTTGGCTCAAGTCGTTTGACTTCACGGTCTACGATTTTGATAGGTTCTCCTATAAAGTTTAGATGTTCATCAATCTGGATCTCTACTAGAGGAATAACAATTCGAGCAAGGATTTTGAAAGGACCAACATAGTGAGGATTAAGCTTTCTACATTTACCAAAACGTAACACACGTTTACCAATTCGTAACACACTTTTACCAAAACGTAACATACATTTCCATAGGGAGACATAAGGCATAACCTTGTCTTCCACTTCAATTCAAGTGATTTACGTCGTTTGTCGGTATAGCTTCTCTGAAGATCGCGAGCATCTTGCATTCTGCTGTTGATCTGAAAATCTTCTCAGTAGTTTCATGAACAAATTTAGGACCAGTAAGTTGGGTATCTCCCACTTCAGCTCAACAAATTGATGATCAACATTTTCGACCATAAAATGCCTTGTACGACGTGGCTATTGTTATAAGAGAATTCAACAATGAGAGGTGTCTATCCCAGACATTGCCGAAATCGATCACCCAGCATGCAGCATGTCATCTAATGTTTGAATGGCTCTTTCACCATGGCCATCAGTCTGTGGATGGTACCCAATACTTATACCGAGATCGGCTCCTATGGCTCTTTGGAGTGATTGCCATAAATTTGATGTTGATGATGTATAGTATGTACATCAGGTCTACTAGACCCAATACATACTATACGCACACTCTGAGCTCAGGCCCAATGATTGCGAACCCTGGACTCAGGTCCAAGAATCATAAACCCTGGGCCTACGGTAAGCCTAATGACTAAATTGGCTATGGTCCAGGCCTCGAGATGCGCGCAAGGTACATAACGGGCTAAACCTTCAACCGTTAAGCCTCTTACGTCCACATCCGCGATTAACACGGAGCCCTTATCCGCCAAGGGTCCGACTCCGGCAACTAACCACTATATGCGATAATCCAGGAAGCCCCAACAGCAAACCTCTCCTATAAAAGGGTCTCTAATCCCCATAAAAGGTACAACAACTTTCTCTCTCATAATTACACACACATACTTCTACTTTCCCTCTCAAGAATGTGTACTTACTTTCACGCCGGAGTCTAATCGTGGGGTCTGTCCCCACGGTAAGACTAACGGTTTACCTTTCTTGTGTAGGAACGTCACTCTTATTACTTGGATTAGTACAAAACCAACCCATCAAAGGCTTGCTGGCCCAGTACGGTAAGCTATGTCCAGACCCATTATAACAAGTCGCACAAATTGTACTAACAAGTTGGTGCCATTCGTGGGACCCAGTACACAACTGCGTTCCAGAAAATACTCACCATGAGCACTAGATCGGGACCAACTCCTGCCTTCGTGTCTACGTTGCGGAGTACGGTAGAAAGAGAAAACCACACGGTCTCGACGTACCTTGAGGGACCTGCGTCCGACGCAGCCCTCTGGAAGTATTGTGATAAATATTTTGATAAGATCTTGCCTATTGTGACGGAGAAAGTTCAGATGCGAGAAGAAAGAGCCAAGGCGGCAGAAATCCGGAAGGATTATCATGACATCCAACATTATCATAGAGCGGAAACGCCAAGTGGAGACCTACGGAAATAGCTCGAGGCAGTGAAATGGCGGTATACGCAAGATGGTGGTAGCCAAAGACGTACCCGGTCTAGGTCACCCAAAAGGAAAGAAGATGCAAGGGAAACAGTGTTCAAAAGGCTACACGAAAGTGTGTTCCACCGACTCGGAGATAAGGAGAAAAGTGTTTCCGTATGTTCCAAAGACCACAGGAAACAAGTCCGCCACAGTACCAGAAGAAAAGAGAGGAGCAACAGCAGGGGTTCTCCATCGCGACTGATAGGATCAAGGTTGGGATGTCGTGAAACCGAAAAAACTGGGTCGCGAAAGGTGAATAACTGTTTAAACAATGAACCTCATGGAAGCGGATGCCAAGGGTCCGAAGTCAAAAAGCGAAAACCAAATGATCATGATTGTGACCTGGCCAGACCATGGGTCAACAAGGAGACTGATCCGTTCACTCCACGTATCCGCTACTTCGAAATGCCCATAAAAATGTAGATGCCAACCAACGTGAAAACATATGATGGTGTTGGAATCACTCCTAAACTAGATTTCAAGTGTTAGTAATTAATATGTAATAGTTAGCTTAATATGGCTTTTATGTTAGTAATCATGCCAAGGCTTATGTAGAAAGCCCATGAGCCTTGGCTCAAGCCCATAAAGGGAAGGAAGGGAACCTGCATGTTGCCCTAGTTCCTTCCTATAAATAATGCTTGTAAACGCTCACTTGAGGGTTGGTTGTTCAATTCATACATTCACTTTATGCATAACTCTTCATATATTATCATACGTGTGTGTGTGTGTGTGTTTGTTCATCCGATCTCTTCTTATCTATTTCTTCTATTGATGCTTGTGTTACTAATATGGGAACCTAACAGTGGTATCAATCGCCAAATAGCTGGGTGAAAAGCTTTTGTTTTTGAAGTTATTTGGTTTTACGCGTAACACGGGTTACAAACTTTTCACGCTTAAAAAATTCGATTTTTTACACTTTTCAATCCAAGATTCTTGTACTTTCAAAGTTTTTAGGTGTTAAAATTTCAGTTTTAAGTAAAAAGTTTCAAACTTTACGTGTAATTCTTCGTTTTTAAACTTGGTTTCATACGTGGGTTTATTTCTACGCATAAGGTGATTAGAAGTTTTGGATCATCAAGTTTCACACTTTTGTGTTATTTTGGTGATATTAAAGCTGTTTCATCACAGAAATCTGGTTTAGAATTACTTTTGGCTAAGAATCCGTTTTGGTTACATTTTAAGCGTAACAAAACCCTAGTCTTACGCATAAGACCTCCTTGGTTTGATCTTCAGTTTTCGTGTTTTACTCAGTGTTTTCTAGCTTGGATAAGCCTAAAAACACTTCGAATTTGGATATCATTTACACTGTGATAGTGTAAAGGATTTTTGGGCAAAAACCCTAATTTTACGCATAAGCTTAAACTTACGCGTAGAACTCTTTACGCCTAAGATTTTTCTTATGCCTAAGCCTTGTCTTACGCATAAGCTAATCCTACGCATAAGTTTTCTACGCCTAACTTTCAGTTTACGCCTAATCTTAGTGTTTCTCAGCTCTTACGCGTAAGCTAATCCTACGCGTAAATATCACTTTTACGCGTAAGTTTGGTGTTGTTACGCCTAAGCATTACTTTGCCTTAACGTGTTTTCTACACCTAAGGATACTTCATCAACAACGTTTCATTCGACTACAAAGATCCATTTAACAACACAAGTTTTCAACATGTCTCAACCACCATACTCTAACTACTTTCCTTACACGTATACTCAACAACAACAACAACTAAGTCCACAACATCAACAATTTAATCAACAACAACAAATTTATCAACAACAATTTAATCAACAACATTATCCACAACAAGGAGCAATTTCACCTCAAATGGTTCAACCACCACCTAGTCTTCAAGTACAACCTTACACAAACATTTACAATCAACATCCATCCAGGAATACTATGAAGGAACCGACTTGGTTTGCAAAGATGTGTGAAGCTTTAAGTAGCCAACAATCCATTCATGAGGCAGGATCACTTGATAGACCTGTAAATGATCGATATTTATTGTGTTAGATGATTCGGGTGGTCTTGGGAGATCAAAATACATGTTTTCCATTTTAGAGAGAGAAAGTAGAGAGAGAGAGGGTGTTCTTGCTAGAGGTTTACACAAATTGTAGAGTATTAGATTATGAAGCACCACCCCTTCCATGGATGGAAGGGGTATTTATAGTTACAAATACACGACCTCCTATCGGCCTGTGGATCAGGGATACAGTGGGTAAAGACCCGTCCTTCCTCCACGGTGTACCACTACGCTAAACTAAACTAATAACTAACTAATAAACTGATAAATAACGTAACTAACGACAAGTCTACGAGCTAACTTAAGCTAGATAACATTTGGGGTGACCGACTCTTCACTAAGAAATTTTCCAATTCCTAACAATCTCCCCCTAAGGGAGGTCACCCCATGTTTTACACTTCGAATCCTAGCATTCTATTCTTGACATTGTTCTTGAGCTCGTAGACTTCAATTCTTCATTTCAACAATCTTTGTGCTTTTGTAGCGATTCTTCAAAGTCCGCATTGATTTGTACTTTTAGTGGAGGCCTTTAACTGATCCACATCTTTGATGATCTTCGAGCTTTCTTTGAGATCATCAGCCACAGTAAATCTCTCTGGATCATCCATAGTAGTGTTTCCTTCATGTGAAGTTGTGACATTTGGACCGACATGCTCACACTTTTGAATCATGACATCTTTCCATCAGAGTAGCGGAAGCCTTACTGGTTCATGATATTTGCAGCAGCGTAGCAGAAGCATAGTATAGAAATATCAGAGCCAGATTATGTAGATAAGCACAAGTCATGATTTCTTCAATTAAGTGTGGATGCTATGAGCATGCGGCATTGGATTGACTCCTCAATTCTGATCAGCTGCAACCGTCCAAATGTACCTGCAAACAACAGTTAGCAATAAAACACACGAAAGTGTCTTTGATCACTTTCGCTGAATTGAGGTACACGGCCCACGGTTCCCCGTTGATCAGTATAAATACTGCCTGTGATCAGGTAGGATTCCTAAGAATCTCCTTGACAGGGTTTCGCAGCTGTTCTAGCTGTTCTCAAACCGGAACGTCTCAAAGAAGACAACACGGAGTGAGTGAACCAGCGAATTGAGATTCACTGATTGATGAAAAATGATTTGAAAAACAATCGCGTATTGCTTAGAATAAAGAGTTTTGCAATACGACGAAGGTTTTATGAGAAAGATCAATTTTCAATAAAAACACTTTTTGTATTTGAAAATAGTACACAATCGACGTGCTAGCGAAAAGAAGAGATTCGCACATCGAACGGTTTTTCTAAAAGTATTTTTCAATCAGATATACTTTTTGAATTTGAAATGAATACACATTCGACGTGCTAGAGAAAAGAAGATTTGCACATTGAACGGTTTTTCCAAAAGTATTCGTCAATTCCATTCCTGGACCAAGGTTGATTCAAGACTGAATCGCCCCATTGTTTCTATCCAGTTGTCACAAGTTTGATCTTACGAGAAGATCTCACATGTCACCCACCAAGAGCTTGTTTGATGTTGGCTCTAGAAGGATTTCCATCTTCATCGTGAATATTTTCATATCACTCGGATGTTCTGGCAATACCACAAGGATAATGCGTAGGACTCTTAATATATACTTACTTTCCACATTGTGTGAAAAAGCAAGTCTTCAAGAATTTAGTGTCCTAACGAGATATTGTGGATGATCTCTTGGCTCTAGACTCAATAGTGCACATTTGGTTCCTGTGCCGGAGACTAGGGAGAGGGTCTCCTTCTTCAATATCAACAATCTCTAAGAGAAAGTCGATAGATAATGTCGGTTCCCCGTGAGAATGAAACAAGCCCTTTTAAGAGGAACTTGAGTGGCTTGGGAAGTTTAGTGCAGTGCGTCACTGGGTCCATGACGTCTTGTCTTCAATACTAGTGTTAACTTAGTAACCACCAGTAGCATATGAATTGAACCCGGTTACTGCCCTAAGGTTGAATTGATGGAGGGCTATTTCTTTTCACCCTTTTCTCATTCATTTCTTTTTCATTCTTCAACCCCTTCAGTGCTTACCGAGACTTCATTACTAGAACCTTGTTGGGTTTATTCCAGTACTAGCTCTGTCTCAGTCCGCACTCTTCCCAATTTCTCATTTTTCTCCTTTTTATCATCATACCTAAGGACTCTACACTATCTAGTGGATTGTCCCTGGGTAGATCCCTCCGGCTCTGGCGGGATCGTGGGAACGAATACCTAACCTAACCATCCTTATAACACCATGCATAAAGTAAATTGGTCGGTCTTTTGGTATTGTTCTTTCCTTCATGAAACCAATCGAAAAATCATTTGGAAAAACAATCAAGGTACTTGTGATACGTGATCAAAGCATTTTGTACCTTAATAGTTTTGATCATTTAGAAAATGCTCCCCCTCAACATGTGCATATGATTTTGAAATCGTTTAGCACATGGAGGCAAGAGTTCTTTGAAATAATTTCTTGATCACAATTTCCATGGAAAAAGCCATTTGATTTTCATGGTAAAATTCTCCCCCTCAATATGTGCATAGGATAAGTGAAATCATTTTTATCACATAGAGGCAAGAGTTCTTTTGAAGCACATCCACAATCACAAAATCCATTAAGAAAAACATTTGAAAACACAATCAAGGTACTTTATAATCTCTTTTTTAAAAAAACTTTTGTACCTCGATGGTTTTGCTCCCCCTCAATATGTGCTTCGAGATTCGAAAGTGTTTAGCACATACGAGAGAGCAGCCTGCACAATTGAATCCAAACGATCACCTTTTATCAAATTTCATTATTAAATCACAAATTCTCCCCCGATCAAAAATATCAAACCCTTTGAGATTTTGGATCCCAAGTGATTTAATACGGTTTATAAAACATGGGAGAATATGTGGCCTGGTTTCAATACTCATCATGTTTTTGGATAAATCCTCCTCCTCAACATGTGCATTGTGTATGAAATCGTTTGGCACATGGAGGCAGGAGTGCCTTTACAGGACTAAAACCAATTCCATTTAAACATATTTGAGATTTAAATCACGATCTCTACCCCGATCAGAAATATCAAACCATTTGAGATTTGTGATCCCAACTGATTTAAATCATTTAGCAAAATTTGGGGAAAGACGTGGCAAGATTCAATTATGAAAGATGACAGATACGGACCATTTTAAGACATTAAAGATTGTTAGTGTCAGGTATGATAGTTTTTAAGAGATCTTTTAAGTAAAACAAAACAATTTCACAATCAAACAAGAACAGAAAAAATTTCATTTTGTAAGATCTTTGAGTTTTAAAGAAAATCATACCATGACATAACATTAAATCTTTAGATCACCACTTTATTTCGTACAATCCGGACTTTTATGAAGCAATATTGTTTGAAAATATTTTATTCAAAATCACTCTCCCCCTCAATCCATGACCGTAGTCGATAATTGAGTGACTCAAGTTTTGATAAAATGAAGTCCGGTGATTTTCAAAATTTAGTCCAATATATTTTCAAAACAACATTTTTCCATTTTCAAAACAATTTAATTCAATTATTCAAAATTGTTTAAAAATGGTATCCTGCACAAAGATTCGTTAGGTGGTTGAGAAGTTTCTGTTGTTGCTGTAGGGCATTGAAGAAAAACCGTCTGCAAATGCAGTGAGACTTCTTCTTACGTTGCATTTAGAATGCCAACTGAGGTCCAATTAAGCTCCGTTTCTTCAATCACTTAGAAGAAAACCATCTGCTGATGCAGTGAGACCTCTTACGTTGCATATATGTCAACCCAAGATATAGTTACCCTTTCCTTTCGGCATCCAATCATCATCAATAGTGGGATCCGGATCAGGAACATTCTTATACCAATATACCTGCATACGTTAGTGAACATACATACAGATATATGGTGGTCGACATCACCCAAACAGTAATCGACTAATAAAAGTCAATCCAACATATCAATCAATTCATATATGGCATGGGGTTTATGTGTTAATCAAACTCTAATCATCTAATCCTAGCAATCATATCCTAGGCACCTAGTCCTTCAACATAGGTTAACATCATTTTTAATTAAGCATATTAGGATAATTAAGAAAGCCCGTTAGATGATGTAGATTAAAAAAACATTATCCCCCTCAATCCATGACTCATTTTATGAAAGGTTTAAAAGCGCTGAAGTCATTGATTGAGTTTTCAATTTTACAAAAACTCTGAATTTGATTGTTTTAAAAGCAACTCATTTACCACCATTTTTTGAAAACACCAAATATTTTTCTGAAGAATTTTAGACGGAAAAACATTTGTGTAGGAACAGCAGTCCTTCGACATACTTTCCTTGTCTTGTTTTAAGGATAAGTGCACGAAATATTTTGAAAATAGTTTAAGCGTAGCACTTTCCTTCTTTAAAAAAACGGGTTACTATCTGAAATAATAGCAAACCATAGTTTAAGCACGGGTTACAGTCCGAAATAACTGCAAGCCATTTTTTTGAAGCCCGGGTTACAGTCTGAAATAACTGTAAGCCATTTGATTTGTGACATGTTTTGAAAAAGAATATTTACACCTCCTGCTCGAACTTCATCTAAAATCCCGTGCCATTATTGAATGACATTTCTAAGACCGTAGATGTTATCGATACCAGAAGACATGTCTAGAGAAAACATATTTTTGGAATTTTTCAAATTTTCTGATTTTTATGGGTTTTTGTTGGTTTTTTATTTTTCTATTTTCTTTTTCTTGGTTTTATATTTTTGTATTTGGTTTTTCAGATAAATATATACAAAGATAGAGTAGATGATATAGTTAAAGAAGATGATGATACGAGTACCTAGATAAGGATATCGAACAGCCCCGTTGTAGAAGATAGAAGTCATCATCCCTAAAACTTTCACCACCAAAGCTTCCAGGGCTCCAGAATAGAAGATAGAACATGAGCCTTTGAGAAAGAGAGACTTTGGCAGCTTCCCCCCAAACCGAAAATCCTTTAGCTGAGCAGATTCAAAGCTTTCTTTCAAGCTTCTCTTAGCCAGGTGCACAAAGAAGCACACCATTATCATCGAACTTGCTGCTCCTTTTAAGAATAATCACCGTGATTCTTCGTTCGAGGTTATATCATCCAATAGAATACCAGCAACGTTTTCATCCCACACTTAAATAATCTTCTCAAATTTCATAACCACTGAAGTCTGAAGCGATCCATTCCAAAAGGTGTCAAGAGAGCAATTCCCCCAAGTAGTTGAATTGATGCAGTCAGCCTCTTTGTATAATGCTCAAGAACTCTCCCAAATACACTTCATGAGGGGAATGAAGAACACCTTCCCATGTTCACATTTTTCTTCCCTGATGAACGTGTATGAAGCTCAAGTATCCGAAGTACACCAATACACAAGGAATGAATAACTGATAACATTGAAGAAGCAGGCCAAGTCACTGATTATCTCTGCGGGTGACAATCTCTGCGGATGTCAACACCGGAATAAGTGATTATATCTCTGAATCACTGATTAAGCACTCAAGTGAAACAGCTGAGCATCCCCAATGTACACAATCTCTCTCCCCTGATCATTGCGATACCATCGAAATCACCACACACTAGTGTACCTCTTTTATCTTCAGAAACTTTTTCTAACATCACTTCCCCCACGTAGATGAAATACTAACACTAAACGCCTTGATGAGTAAAACCTTGAGTTTCTCTGCGGTCATGACATTTGTTTTCCCGGGATAACTTCAATCACTTAGAAGTATTAAGTCCATCAAGTTTACTCGCGTTTAGATGCTTATCTCCTTACTCCTTGCTGGTTTTTGACACTTCAGAATCAGCAACTCTTTGAATGCCCAAATACTTGAAATTTGTTGAGAAGATCGCTTGAAGTCTTTGTGAGAATCAACTTGCTGAAGACTCACTCTGACTATTTTTATCAACCCTTATGTAGACAATTTGAAGTGACCACTGAAGAAGAAAACCCGATATACCCTACTTGAAACTGAAGTCAACTTCCCCACATTTGTATCTTAAGCTTGCACCTAATGATGGAAGAACGGTGTAGAGAATTTATGCTTCAAGCAAATCTCTAAGTACTCACTACCCAAACAAAGTATGAGACATTAACACCTCTTGCGATTATCCACACCGTCATATGCGTGTGACACTGAGTAAAACAAAGTAACTCCTAATAGTGATAGTTAACCAGGTCTTCAACCATCCACCTCGACTGCTGGTAACTAGATAAACCAAGTCTTCAACTCAAATTCTTAAGCCCGAGCAAGTTATCGAATAAGAACACGCCTTTGTGAAAGTCAACTTCAATCTCAAATAAGTGATAAATGATTAACTCCGAAGTAATCAACTTGAGTCAAATGTCCAACAATAGTCAATATCAACGTCTCGAGCAGTCACTGCTAAAGAATATGAGCAAGTCTAATTGGGAATTGAATCTGACTTATAACTTTCTCCCAATTAGTGCTCTCCCCTAAACCGACAATCTGTTTGATAAATGCCCAGATTAAGAAGAAGTCTTTAGATCGTTAAATGCAACTCGTCTTTAGTCTTCTAACATGTAGCAGAAAATGTAGAACAGACTGTAGACTCGACCTTCTTCAAGATTGTGCAGTTGGGGAATAGATAGTTAACATCTTCAACTCACACCAAAAAGCATTCCACCAAAAAGCATCCCAATTAACTTACATCTTGCAAATCCGCTTAACTAAAATCTCTCCCAATCAAACAAGAACAGAAAGATGTTCATCAAGGAAATCAGCAATAAGGCCGCAACGAACACACAAGATGGTAACGCCAAACTACCAATCACATCAAACAAGAACAGAGAGATTGTTCAGAATCATCATGTTGATGTATACGTGAAGCATTAACCGGAAGCACTTTGTCGATAAACTCATCAATCCAAGTGAAGATGTCAACCAACGGCTCTTAGAAGAACAACTCCATGTGAAGATGACCCGATAAGAAGAAGTTCGGTTCTTACATGAGTTTAGAGCCGTATGACCATTTATATTCTCAAATATCAATCAACAATGCAAAAAAATTCACACTTCTTCTCCCCCTCAAGAATTGCATACGGAGATGCCATTCTTGACTAAATAAGTGAAAATCATCCGAATGTTCTATTCACACTTCTCTCCCGCAAAATCAGCACATGATGTCGCCATCTTCATTATAATCGAGCAAGTGGAATGAGAAAACAATCAGTGGTAGCCCGGTTCACTTGATGACTTAAGCGCATGGAAAAAGTATGAAGCATGTTGATGAGAATGGTCATAATAGAGAAGATTTCTCTTCTTCATAAGATAAAGCGCACTGACACGTACACTTTTCTTTCCTTTGGAGAACGAGGCATGAACTGTTGTGTTCATACGTCATAAGAAGATTTCTCTTCTTTCGAAGATAATGTGCACTGAAACGTACACATTTCTTTTCTTTGGAGTACGAGGCCTGAACTGAAGTGAACAGACGTCATAATCTCTCTCTTTTCAGCTCTCTTAGCAAAACATGTAATCAACCCCATTATCATTCAGTAGGCTCTTTGTAGTGACAGTTGATGGAGATAACCCAATATGATGAATTTGACCTTGAAGTAAACTAACCCGAACTCGTGACTTAAGCTTGCACATGTGTAACAAAGAGCGGTGCCGAGACTTCATGCCCATTTGAATCTCTAAGTACTCTATACTCCTCAACCAACCAACCATCAAGTATAAGACGTACATCACCTCTTGAGAATCCACAATTGAATGTGACACTGAGCACTACAACGTAACTCCTTAAAGTGATAGTTATTTTGAGATGATAAGAGCCCAATTCCCCCAAGCGGTAAAAGAAAAGGTAAAAGTCACTCAACAATAACTAGATTTCCAAGTCTTCGTTTTTTTATAATAAGCTCGAACAAGGATCATGAAGAATCTTCATCCATCCATCCCCGATACCTTCAGATACTAAGTACACTCGCCCGTGATAATTCACTTCAACCTCAAATAAATAATACTGAATTAACGCCGATGTCACATCTTCTGAACTGCTCAAATCTAGCCTTCTTTGACATTTAAATGAACTTTGATAATGGTTTCATCCCGACCATGGTTAAAAGCACGTATCCCCGTAAAGCCATATAATAATAACCAAACTGCCATGAAGACAACCCAAACACCCACCCAATTCATGAAGTACACCCTTTTATCCCTTCTTGGAAGCAGAAACCGTAGCATCAGCATCAAGTAAGATCCAAATTTACACTTTCTCTTCTCCAAGATGGTTCTATCATTACGGGATTTTACAACTCTATGGTTTAAACCGAGAAATAGTTTCTTTCGCGGGATTTTACAAAACCAAGAACAAACCGTAAGATAGATCCAGAAATGCACTTTACAAATACCAGGATGTTTCCATTGTCACGGGATTTTACAAGTCTATGATTTAAACCGAGAAATAGGTTCTTTCGCGGGATTTTACAAAATCAAGACACAAACCGTAAACAATGTCAGCTTGAATGTGTTACGACAACTTTGGTTTCAGTGAATATCTGTTTTAGGGGAACATGCAGCGGTTCATCAATGGTTCATTATCCAACATCATCAACATCATCAACCATCCAGTAAATACTATGGTAAACACATCATTCACATATTCTGTCGGCTATTTCTGTGACCACTTGGTGAAGTAAACCCGATATGCCAAATTTGATCATGAAGTAGAATTCTCCAGATTTGTTACTTACTTGTACTAATCCTCGTGAAAAAGAAACAGTGTACCCAATGTACAAAACCTCTTGACGTATCCTCAACTGCGTGAGACACCGAAGTGATAGCTACGTTGTGGGTTAATCGAGAAAGAATCACAACCGTAACTAAATAGCCAAGTCTTTATCACACACTATAACAGCCCAAACAAGTCATCTTCGCGGAAGGGTAGAAAGAAAGAAGACGAAAATAAGTAAACGCGCCCGAAAAACTTCACTCCAAATCCAAATGAGAAATATCGTACAAACAACCTCAAAGTCAACTTTGTACATCAAATCAAGCCGTGACGTGATATTATTCGTGAAAATGTATACACCAAACTATCAAACTTCATAACCCGTCGAATCTCATCATCATAGCTTATTCTCACAATTCACAAAAAATCTCATATTATCAAGTCTCATATATATACGATCTAATTATGAGAAGCATAACCACAACTTTGAATCCGATCCAATTAGGCATTAGAGGGCTCATGTCCATAACTCAAATTGCATTACCCGGTCCATTGAACACATCTCATCAAACAGTATTCTCGTTCTATTCCATTTATGAATTGTCCAAGAAAAACCGATTCTCATTAAGGTCTCTTCCAGCAGTCGTTAGCAAAAATAATCTCATGTAAGCCCGATAAGGATTCCATTTATTAAAACGTGAAGCGTAGCCCAAACAAGCATTTAAGCGAGTTTAACTCACAGAGCCTAAATCCATGTACACAATCTTTACTTAACGTATCAATTCATGCATTAACGCATTAGTAAGTGATCCAGTAAATCATTCATGCATTATTTTCTCATTAACATATCATGAGACACGCAATATCTTTATGATATGATATCAGCCCATTGAAACTCCTTGGCCCATATCCAATCCAGATCCATCAGACACAAACGCCTCATATCCTAAATATTGGGTATAAGATGCAGCAAAACTCACTTTTATTTCAACCCTAATATCACTCCTCTTACCCTAATATCTCTCATCATCAAACGCCCCCATCAGTTATTATCCCAACAAACCCTAATCACCCAACAACAGTCGCCTCCATCATCACATGAACTCACTTACTCCTTCAAACCCTAATCCCAATTGACAAAAACACATCCGCCACAATCAAAACCATGTTCTCTCAAAAGCATACGCCTCCCAACTTCCTGCAAATCAAAACTCTCCTTTTAAACCTTACAAAATCACATCACTCTTCTTATATCTAATCAAACTTAATTGATCTCATAATCATAACCGATCAAATAACAAATCATCTCCATCCTTTCGAGTACCAGGTTCGAAGACCACATGTGAAGGCTTCAAGATCTCTGTTGAGGTCTCGGGTAGGTATTCTTATCATTTTTGTATGAGTCTTGAACGAAGTTAAAGAAGAGATAACATAAATTGTTATATTCTTTCTTTAGATTTCGGATAACAAATGAAGCTAAGCTTCAATAACATAGATCGATGATGATATTCATTTCTTTCGTTTGAATGACCTCTGGTCTTGATGTATCTTTGAATACTTTGAAAGAATGATAAACTGAGATCAAAAGATTTATCGTGTACGTGTCGAGTCTAGGTTAACGAGATTGCTATATATTGATGTTATTGTCGTTAGAATGAGATGGGATTTGTGATTGATGGTGTTAAGTTTTTGATTGTGATAGAATCGTGATGAGTTAGGATAGTTGAAGTATTGGATGTTGGATGTTGAAGTTTGTAGGATGTTGGCTCGTTTGCAAATTTTGTTTATAATGGACTAATGATGTTTGATAACTGAGGTCAAGAGTCTTGAATGGAATTGGTATTTTGTTGCATCAGGTTTTGGTCTTTGTGTCGATTCATCATCTTCCTTTCTGTTCATAAGCCGTAGTCAAGAGTCAAGTCACGAGCACTTAGTCGCTAGCACTAAGTCGCTAGCACTAAGTCGCTAGCACTAAGTCGCTAGCACTAAGTCGCTAGCTCTAAGTCGCTAGCACTTAGTCGCTAGCACTTAGTCGCTAGCACTTAGTCGCTACGACTTGTTCAGTAACAAGTCGCTAATTTTGTCCTTAAGTCGCTAGCATAAATCGCTACTCAAGTACACTGAATCTAGACGACCTGTAAAGACAAGTCGCCAGGTCTGTTATTGGGTTCATCAAATCGCTAGCAAGATATTACAGTTTTCCGATGAATTTTCCGACTCAGTTTTCCGACCATATTCATAACGAACCCAGAAACATGCAGAAAAATGTGCATATTTGACCCATATAAACACGTTATGACAACCCAGAAATGACCAAATGACCTTAAAACACCATAGTTTAGAACCAGATATTCAAAAAATGACACATAAAACATTTAGACTTAAACCATATGACCACTGTTTTTGGACAGTTGTGCACAAGATTAAACCATATGACAATTTAGACCAAAGCAAGATACATAAAAAACATGTTTCGAGCCACACAAAATGATATAAATCATATGACACACGAAAATGATATAAAATCAGTTTAACCAAGTTTCGAGCCACACAAAATCATCAAAACACAACAACCTGGCTCTGATACCAATTGTAAATGATCGATATTTATTGTGTTAGATGATTCGGGTGGTCTTGGGAGATCAAAATACATGTTTTCCATTTTAGAGAGAGAAAGTAGAGAGAGAGAGGGTGTTCTTGCTAGAGGTTTACACAAATTGTAGAGTATTAGATTATGAAGCACCACCCCTTCCATGGATGGAAGGGGTATTTATAGTTACAAATACACGACCTCCTATCGGCCTGTGGATCAGGGATACAGTGGGTAAAGACCCGTCCTTCCTCCACGGTGTAGCACTACGCTAAACTAAACTAATAACTAACTAATAAACTGATAAATAACGTAACTAACGACAAGTCTACGAGCTAACTTAAGCTAGATAACATTTGGGGTGACCGACTCTTCACTAAGAAATTTTCCAATTCCTAACAAGACCTACAATGCTCACTCCCGAAAACTATGATCAATGGGTGATTAGGTTCTTTAGGTTTTGTGATCTAAAGAAGCTACATGGAAAGTTCTTAAAGAAGGTCATCTTGGAAGGTCCATTTGTGACAACTCGTAATTTCAGGTCATTTTACAAACTTTGAAAATTTCACTATTCATCTCGGGAATTTACTATTCATCGGTTACTATTCATCATTTTACTATTCATCGTTTTTGAAGTCGATTTGATATTCTGATAACGTATTTCAAAATTTACTATTCACAAAACACTATTCATTCCCGGAGAAAATCACTATTCATGATTCACTATTCATCATTTATCGTAAACTAGGTTTACGAGTATCAAATTCGCGTAACCTTAATGGTTTAGCTGCGAATTCATGAACATATCATCAAGGCCATTTCATATAGACTAGATTTAGTTTACATATCATTAGTAACATCATCGTCATATTAGTTCATGCATGGTTTTGCATTTTTCATTACACGTATAATTTCCTATTAAATAAACGCTATCGCGTAATCATTTATTTTGAACATTTGATCCGACACTTCCAAAAATTATCCTAATATATTTTTATACTCATATTAAGATTATAAAATAATATTATTAGTTTACCCGGTGTATTAAATTTATTTTGTATATAAATTGTTATATTTATATAATTACGACGGTTTTCGTAAATACTATTCGATAATTATTATTTCACTAAATTTTTGTAAGAAATGTATTTTTATAATTTTTATGACATCGATATATTTTATTTGGTTCCGTTAAAATTTATTTCTAGCTAACGCTACCCTAAATACTTAATTATACTTACAACTTATAAACTAATCTATCACATTTATATATCTACACAACAAAAACACATTACTTCTCTTTTTTTTTACTCTTGTCGACCACAAGAGATGACACAAAAAGGAATTCATAAAAATCTTCTTAACTAGCCTACACATATTCATGTATAGACTACTACTTGTAGTATATTTAATTATATACATTATACACATACATACTCTTCACTTAAGGTGTAAAAAAATATATATATCACTCTCTCCTCACCTCTCTTAGAACAGGCCATAGCAAGAAGAAGAAGGAACCCATATTTTTTTTCATGATCCAAGTGATTATCAAGTCTTATAAGTAATATATGTTAAGGTTTTCATCATTTTCTTTCACATAATCAATCAAGTAAGCATTTCATGATCTTCATAACTCTTTCATATTTATATTTATGTTATTTCATCATTTTTGCAAGAAAACATGCAAGTTACATGTGTATCTATACCACTTTATTTGTTTTTAATTACTTATAATGAATATATAACATCCTATAATTATCCCTTAAAACATATCATTTTTGATGATGTCTAGGAACCCTTGACACCCTAAGAAGGTGTATGGTAGGTTTAGAATAGCTTTGGCGTTGATTTGAAGTGGTTAGAATAAGTATTACGCGAGAAAAATCATTTTCGACAACAATAAATAGTGGTCTGATCTTATTTGTGAAATCTGGACATTTTGACTGTTTGTAAAATATTTTGGGCTAGATATTCAGAAAATAAACTTTAAAACGAAAACGTGGCCGCTTGAACAGGTTAAAACGGAGTTATAACGAAAACGTTATGCCACTTTCAAGTTTAACCGACGAAAACTATATTTCTGAAAAACTGCATGCTGTCAAGAGTTAATTTAAGGACAAAAACGAGTTTTAAACATTTTTTAAATGAGTCAATTTGTCAAAAATATATTAGTATACTTTAACACGAAGCTAAGGACATATAAAACGTAGAAAACGGACTTATAACGACTAAGTTATTCACATTTTTAAACAAGGTCGTCGTAACTTTCATTACAAGTATAACACTAATATATTTTCTAATAGCCAAAAACTAGTTGCCGTTAAGGACCATGTTGGGAGTCGTTTTTAACATCGATAGAGTACTTTTTAGAAAACGATGTCTTCTAGTAAAAGTAAGTTCACCTAGCCTATTTTCCAAAATGTTCAAC
The DNA here is from genome assembly GCA_019973895.1 of Chrysanthemum seticuspe. Classification (NCBI taxonomy): domain Eukaryota; kingdom Viridiplantae; phylum Streptophyta; class Magnoliopsida; order Asterales; family Asteraceae; genus Chrysanthemum; species Chrysanthemum seticuspe. Next base: position 79,738,197 of record BPTQ01000004.1, read on the forward strand.
TGTTCGTCAAACGGAGTTGTAACGAGTAAAATACGGTCACTCAAACTTTGCCGAAAATTACCCTTAAACTATATTTTTGGTACAAGTACCCTAATTTACCCATGTTTTTCTACATGATCGAGACCTCTATGATGAAAATTTAAAAGCTAAGACTTTTAGATAATGCTACAAGCTTTTCAAAACCATTGAGTTTGTTTCCTAACACTCGATATTCACTATTTTACGACCAGCTTTTCAGGTCATTTAGTCACTTTCACAAATTATCAAAGTATATTATTTTGCGACGAAAAGCTATAAATTCTTGATAAATCACTAAACGACTATCGTAGGAGGTTGTTTCAACGTAAATACTTGTAAAGTATTTTATAATATGACGAGATGTCATAAACATATATTTCGACGATAAACATTAATTTCAAATGTACAAGTGGTATGGATATCATATGAGTTTGCATGCACGACATTGTTTCATGATTTACATTAGAACATATCGTTCATAATAGGTCGCGGTTAGAGGTTGCGCCTCATTTCAGTATTGCCATTATATCATCATAAACATTGCACCAGGTGAGTTCCATAACCCCATTTTCAATTGTTTTGAATTACTTTTGGGGGAGATACATGCTCAACTATTTTCATTCACTTTCACAAGTACTCTAAACTTTTAAGGATTACCGTGAGTTCCATAGCCCCATTTTCATTTGTTTTTATACTACTTTTGGGGGAGATACATGCTCATCAACTTTTATGACATTCATGTCTATTTGCAAACTATGTGTTTATCTTAACTGAATGTTTAAGTCATGCGAAGTAATAGTATTGCCATACTTAGAGTTTCTATATCATAAATCATTGGGCTAATTGACTTGGTATAATCATGGAACTAGCGGTCTTGGTATAATCATTGAACTAGCGGTCTTGGTATCATCATTGAACTAGCGGTCTTGGTATAATCATTGAACTAGCGGTCTTGGTATAAGGTTGAACTAGCGGTCTTGGTAATTTCATGAACTAGCGGTCTTGGTACAATCATGAACTAATGGTCGTGGAACTATTTGAAACAACACTCATATGTGTTATATCAATTGAATATTGATAGATTAAGTAATGTACTGTTATGTGCATTCATTTGTCATCATGCGCTTGAACATAAACTATGCATATTTTGGAAGTGGGTTGTAAACACACAAGTTGCAAGTTTTGTATGGGCGGAACTTGGAACGGAGTGGATTTGCAATGCCTTTGCTGCGTGAACATATTTTTTTTTAAGATTTTCTTCATGGCAACACAAACTCTATGAACTCACTCAACCTTTGTGTTGATACTTTTAGCATGTTTTATCTCAGGTATCTAAGGCATTCACTTCATGGCATGTATGCGGACTTATCATAGAGTCGCGGTGACGACGCGTCTCACAGAGATTTTATGCACTTTAAAACATCGTTTGACTTGTATCAAACTTATTTCCGTACATGTTGATTTTCATTTGGGACCTACACTTTGTAAACTCTGAATGTTTTATTAAATCAAACGATGTGTTTTCCAAACGACACTTTAGGTCGTTCCATATAACTGTAACTTTGATGCTATGACAGTCATCCCCCAGGTATTCCATTCCGCTGCAAAACAGGTAATTTGGGGGTGTGACAGATTGGTATCAGAGCATCGGTTATAGAGAACTAGGTTGCATCATTGACCCTAGACTATAACTACGTCATTATAGCATCTCATCAATATCATTATAAGTGCATACTCATTATACATGCGGGTTCATGACTCATCACCAAACATCATATGAGTCAATTAGTCCAAGCATTGCATCGTTACTCCTAAATTATACATAGCCTGATCACCTATGTCTAATTCAGGAAGAATCATGTAATGAAGGGAGTAGCAGTCTCATATGTGTAAGCAATTTCGTAATCGAGCCAAATTATCAAAAGACTCCTTCAAACTAATTTAGCCTAATCTCATGATAATTCTCGTTTGATGTGTTGTGAGATTAAGTAAAAAATTGGTTACCTAAAAGTCTTTTGAGGGTTTTGCTCGAGAATGGGAAAGTTTGCCACATCAAACCCTAAACCGGAGAGATCAACACGAACTGAATTCAGGGACTGAATTCCTTTTTGGGTGGGCGAATTTGACAACTCGTAATTTTAGGTCATTTTACAAACTTTGAAAATTTCACAATTCATCTCGGGAATTTACTATTCATCGGTTACTATTCATCATTTTACTATTCATCGTTTTTGAAGTCGATTTGATATTCTGAGAACGTATTTCAAAATTTACTAGTCACGAAACACTATTCATTCTCGGAGAAAATCACTATTCATGATTCACTATTCATCATTTATCGTAAACTAGGTTTACGAGTATCAAATTCGCGTAACCTTAATGGTTTAGCTGCGAATTCATGAACATATCATCAAGGATATTTCATATAGACTAGATTTAGTCTACATATCATTAGTAACATCATCGTCATATTAGTTCATGCATGGTTTTGCATTTTTCATTACACGTATAATTTCCTATTAAATAAACGCTATCGCGTAATCATTTATTTTGAACATTTGATCCGACACTTCCAAAATATATCCTAATATATTTTTATACTCATATTAAGATTATAAAAATAATATTATTAGTTTACCCGGTGTTTTAAATTTATTTTGTATATAAATTGTTATATTTATATAATAACGACGGTTTTCGTAAATACTACTCGATAATTATTATTTCACTAAATTTTTGTAAGAAATGTATTTTTATAATTTTTATGACATCGATATATTTTATTTGGTTCCGTTAAAATTTATTTCTAGCTAACGCTACCCTAAATACTTAATTATACTTACAACTTATAAACTAATCTATCACATTTATATATCTACACAACAAAAACACATTACTTCTCTTTTTTTTACTCTTGTCGGCCACAAGAGATGACACAACAAGTAATTCATAAAAATCTTCTTAACTAGCCTACACATATTCAAGTATAGAATACTACTTGTAGTATGTTTTATTATATACATTATGCACATACATACTATTCACTTAAGGTGTAAAAAAAATATATATCACTCTCTCCTCACCTCTCTTAGAACCGGCCATAGCAAGAAGAAGAAGGAAACCATATTTTTTTTCATGATCCAAGTGATTATCAAGTCTTAGAAGTAATATATGTTAAGGTTTTGAAATAAAAACCTATAGATTAATAAGGTTTTCATCATTTTGTTTCACATAATCAATCAAGTAAGCATTTCATGATCTTCATAACTCTTTCAAATTTATATTTATGTTATTTCATCATTTTTGCAAGAAAACATGCAAGTTACATGTGTATCTATACCACTTTATTTGTTTTTAAGTACTTATAATGAATATATAACATCCTATCATTATCCCTTGAAACATATCATTTTTTATGATGTATAGGAACCCATGACACCCTAAGAAGGTATATGGTAGGTTTAGAATAGCTTTGGCGTTGATTTGAAGTGGTTAGAATAAGTATTACGCGAGAAAAATCATTTTCGACAACAATAAATAGTGGTCTGATCTTATTTGTGAAATCTGGAAATTTCGACAGTTTGTAAAATATTTTGGGCTAGATATTCAGAAAATATACTTTAAAACGAAAACGTGGCCGCTTGAACGGGTTAAAACAGAGTTATAACGAAAACGTTATGCCACTTTCATGTTTAACGACGAAAACTATATTTCTGAAAAACTGCATGCTGTCAAGAGTTAATTTAAGGACAAAAACGAGTTTTAAACATTTTTTAAATGAGTCGATTTTTCAAAAATATATTAATATACTTTAACACGAAGCTAAGGACATATAAAACGTAGAAAACGGATTTATAACGACTAAGTTATTCACATTTTTATACAAGGTCGTCGTAACTTTCATTACAAGTATAACACTAATATATTTTCTAATAGCCAAAAACTAGTTGCCGTTAAGGACCATGTTGGGAGTCGTTTTTAACATCGATGGAGTACTTTTTAGAGAACGATGTCTTCTAGTAAAAGTAAGTTCACCTAGCCTATTTTCCAAAATGTTCAACCGTTCGTCAAACGGAGTTGTAACGAGTAAAATACGGTCACTCAAACTTTGCCGAAAATTACCCTTAAACTATATTTTTGGTACAAGTACCCTACTTTACCCATGTTTTTCTCCATGATCGAGACCTCTATGATGAAAATTTAAAAGCTAAGACTTTTAGATAATGCTACAAGCTTTTCAAAACCATTGAGTTTGTTTCCTAACACTCGATATTCACTATTTTACGACCAGCTTTTCGAGGTCATTTAGTCACTTTCACAAATTATCAAAGTATATTATTTTGCGACGAAAAGCTATAAATTCTTGATAAATCACTAAACGACTATCGTAGGAGGTTGTTTCAACGTAAATACTTGTAAAATATTTTATAATATGACGAGATGTCATAAACATATATTTCGACGATAAACATTATTTTCAAATGTACAAGTGGTATGGATATCATATGAGTTTGCATGCACGACCTTGTTTCATGATTTACATTAGAACATATCATTCATAATAGGTCGCGGTTAGAGGTTGCGCCTCATTTCAGTATTGCCATTATATCATCATAAACATTGCACCAGGTGAGTTCCATAGCCCCATTTTCATTTGTTTTGAATTACTTTTGGGGGAGATACATGCTCAACTGTTTTCATTCACTTTCACAAGTACTCTAAACTTTTAAGGATTACCGTGAGTTCCATAGCCCCATTTTCAATTGTTTTTATACTACTTTTGGGTGAGATACATACTCATCAACTTTTATGACATTCATGTCTATTTGCAAACTATGTGTTTATCTGAACCGAATGTTTAGTCATGCGAAGTAATAGTATTTCCATACTTAGAGTTTCTATATCATAAATCATTGGGCTAATTGACTTGGTATAATCATGGAACTAGCGGTCTTAGTATAATCATTGAACTAGCGGTCTTGGTATCATCATTGAACTAGCGGTCTTGTTATAATCATTGAACTAGCGGTCTTGGTATAAGGTTGAACTAGCGGTCTTGGTAATATCATGAACTAGCGGTCTTGGTACAATTATGAACTAATGGTCGTGGAACTATTTGAAACAACACTCATATGTGTTATATCAATTGAATATTGATAGATTAAGTAATGTACTGTTATGTGCATTCATTTGTCATCATGCGCTTGAATATAAACTATGCATATTTTGGTAGTGGGTTGTAAACACACAAGTTGCAAGTTTTGTATGGGTGGAACTGAGTGGATTTGCAATGCCTTTGCTGCATGAACATATTTTTTTTTAAGATTTTCTTCATGGCAACACAAACTCTATGAACTCACTCAACCTTTGTGTTGACACTTTTAGCATGTTTTATCCCAGGTATCTAAGGCATTCACTTCATGGCATGCATGTGGACTTATCATAGAGTCGCGGTGACGACGAGTCTCACAGAGATTTTATGCACTTTAAAACATCGTTTGACTTGTATCAAACTTATTTCCGTACATGTTGATTTTCATTTGGGACCTACACTTTGTAAACTCTGAATGTTTTATTAAATCAAACGATGTGTTTTCCAAACGACACTTTAGGTCGTTCGATATAACTGTAACTTTGATGCTATGACAGTCATCCCCCAGGTATTCCATTCCGCTGCAAAACAGGTAATTTGGGGGTGTGACACTATAGGATCGATATATTTATTGTGTTGATGATTCGGGTGGTCTTGGATGATCAAAATACATGTTTGCCATTAGAGAGAGAAGTAGAGAGTTGGGTGTTTTCTTGCTAGAGACTTGGTATACAAAAGTATGGAATGTTAGATTGTAAAGCACCACCCCTTCCATGGATGGAAGGGGTATTTATAGTTACAGAATACACGACCTCCTATCGGCCTGTGGATCAGGCATACAATGGGTAAAGACCCGTCCTTCCTCCACGGTGTTACTCTAAACTATTCTACGCTACTGACTAACTAATTAACTATTAAATAACGTAAACAACGACAAATCTACGAGCTAACATATGTTAGACCATTATTGGGGTGACCGACACTTTAACATGGAATTTCCAATTCTTAACAATCTCCCCCTAAGGGAGGTCACCCCATGAAATACATTTTGCTTCCTAGCATTCTATCTTTGACTTCGTTCTTGAGCTCGTAGACTTGAATTCTTCATTTCAGCAATCTTTGTGCTTAAGTAGCGATTCTTTAAAGTCCGCATTGATTTGTACTTTAAGTGGAGGTCTTTGAACTGATCTACATCTTTGATGATCTTCGAGCTTTCATTGATATCATCAGCCACATTAAATCTCTGGATCACCCTTTATTGTGTTGCCATCATGTGAAGTTGTGACTTTCGGACCGACATGCTCACACTTTTGAATCATGACATCTTTCCATCAGAGTAGCGGAAGCCTTACTGGTTCATGATATTTGCAGCAGCGTAGTAGAAGCATAGTATAAAAATATTAGAACCAGGTTATGTAGATATGCACCAGTCATGATTTCTTCAATTAAGTGTGGATGCTGTGAGCATGCGGCTTTGGATTGACGTCTCAATTCTGATCAGCTGCAACCGTCCAAATGTACCTGCAAACAACAGTTCGCAATAAAGCGCACGAAAGTGTCTTTGATCACTTTCGCTGAATTGAGATACACGGCCCACGGTTCCCCGTTGATCAGTACAAGTACTGCCTGTGATCAGGTATAAATCCGAAGAATCTCCTTAACAGGGTTTCGAAGCTGTTCTAGCTGTTCTCAAACTGGAACGTCTCAAAGAAGACAACACGGAGTGAGTGAACCAGCGAATTGAGATTCACTGATTGATGAAAAATGATTTGAAAAACAATCGCGTATTGCTTGAAAGAAAGAGTTTTGCAATACGACGAAGGTTTTATGAGAAAGATCAATTTTCAATCATAAATACTTTTTATATTTGAAAGAGTACACATTCGACGTGCTAGTGAGAAGAAGAGATTCACATATCGAACGGTTTTTCCAAAAGCATTTTTCAATCAGATATACTTTTTGTGTTTGAAAACATGAATACACATTCAATGCGCTAGAGAAAAGAAGATTTGCACATCGAACGGTTTTTCCAAAAGTATTCGTCAATTCCATTCCTGGACCAAGGTTGATTCAAGATTGAATCTCCCCATCGTTTCTATCCAGTTGTCACAAGTTTGATCTTACGAGAAGATCTCACATGTCACCCACCAAGAGCTTGTTTGATGTTTGCTCTAGAAGGATTTCCATCTTCATTGTGAATATTTTTACATATCACTCAGATGTTCTGGCAATACCACAAGGATAATGCGTAGGACTCTTAATATATTCTTACTTTCCACATTGTGTGAAACAGCAAGTCTTCGTTAATTTAGTGTCCTAATGGGATATTGTGGATGATCTCTTGGCTCTAGACTCAATAGTGCACATTTGGTTCCTATGCCAGAGACTAGGGAGAGGGTCTCCTTCTTCAATATCAACAATCTCTAGGAGAAAGTCGATAGATTATGTTGGTTCCCCGTGAGAATAAAACAAGCCCTTTTAAGAGGAACTTGAGTAGCTTGGAAAGTTTAGTGCAGTGCGTCACTGGGTCCATGACGTCTTGTCTTCAATACCAGTGTTACCTTAGTAACCACCAGTAGCATATGTATTGAACCCGGTTACTGCCCTAAGGTTGAATTATTGGAGGGCTATTTCTTTTCACCCTTTTCTCATTTCATTTCTTTTTCATTCTTCAACCCCTTCAGTGCTTACCGAGACTTCATAACTAGAACTTTGTTGGGTTTATTCCAGTACTAGCTCTGTCTGAGTCCGCACTCTTCCCATATTCTCATTTTTCTCCTTTTTTCATCATACCTAAGGACTTCTACACTTTCTAGTGGATTGTCCCTGGGTAGATCCCTCTGGTTCTGGCGGATCATGGGAACTAATACCTAACCTCACCATCCTTATAACTCCATACATAAAGTAAAGTGGTCGGTCTTTTGGTACAGTTCATTCCTTCTCGAAACCAATTGAAAAATCATTTGGAAAAACAATCAAGGTACTTGTGATACGGGATCAAAGCATTTGGTACCTTAATAGTTTTGATCATTTAGAAAACCTCCCCCCCAACATGTGCATATGATTTAGAAATTGTTTAACACATGGAGGCAAGAGGACTTTGAAATATTTTCTTTGATCACAATTTCCATACGAAAAATCCATTTGATTTTCTTGGTAAAATTCTCCCCCTCAATATGTGCGTAAGATATTTGAAATCATTTTATCACATAGAGGCAAGAGTTCTTTGAAGTACTTTCACGATCACACTGCCATTTAGAAACCATTTAAAACTCAATCAAGGTACTTTATATTAAAACATAAAAGCATTTGCACCTTGATAGTTTATTATCATTTGAAATGCTCCCCCTCAATATGTGCTTCTAGATTCGAAAGCGATTAGCACATATGAGAGAGCAGCCTGCACAATTGAATCAAAACGATCACCTTTTATCAAATTTCATTATTAAATCACAAATTCTCCCCCGATCAAAAATATCAAACCCTTTGAGATTTTGGATCTCAAGTGATTTAATTAGGTTTATAAAACATGGGAGAATATGTGCCTGGTTTAAATACTCATATGGTTTTTGGATAAATCCTCCTCCTCAACCTGTGCATTGTGTATTTGAAATCGTTTGGCACATGGAGGCAGGAGTGCCTATAAAGGACTAAAACCGATTCCATGAAAACAGATTTGAGATTTAAATCACGATCTCTCCCCCGATCAAAAATTTCAAACCTTTTGAGATTTGTGATCCCAATTGATTTAAATCACTTAGAAAATTTTAGAAGAAAGACGTGGCAAGATTTAATTTTGAAAGATGACAGATAGGAACAGATTTAGACATTAAAGATTTTTAGTGTCAGGTATGATTGTTTTAAGAGACCTTTAAGTAAAATAAAACAATTTCACAATCAAACAAGAACAGAAAAAATTTCATTTTGTAAGATCTTTGAGTTTTAAAGAAAATCATACCATGACATAACATTAAATCTTTAGATCACCACTTATTGTTGTACAGACGGACCTTTTAAGAAGAAATATCGTTTGAAAATATCTTAATTTAAATCACTCTCCCCCTCAATCGATGACCGAATTCGTTGATTGAGTGACTTAAGTTTTGATAAAATAAAGTCCGGTGATTTCCAAAATTTAGTCCAATTAATTTTCAAAAAAATATTTTCCATTCTCAAAACAATTTAATCAGATTATTTCAAAATTGTTTAAAAATGGTATCCTGCACAAAGATACGTTTGGTGGTTGAGCTGCATCTGTTGATGTTGTTGCTGTAGGGCTTGGAAGAAAAACCGTCTGCAAATGCTGTGAGACTTCTTTCGTTGCATTTTAATGCCAACTGAGGTCAAATTAAGCTCCGTTTCTTCAATCACTTAGAAGAAAACCATCTGCTGATGCAGTGAGACCTCTTATGTTGCATTTATGCCAACTCTCCATGGAAGTCCAATTAAGCTCCGTTTCTTCATTTGTCAACCCAAGAAATATTTGCCCTTTCCTTTCGGCATCCAATCATCTTCATTTGTGGGATCCGGATCGGGAACATTCTTATATACCAATATACCTGCATCCGTTAGTGAACACAAACAGATATATGCTGGTCGACAACACCCAAACAACAATCGACTAATAAAAGTCAATTCAACATATCAATCAGTTCATATAAGGTATGGGAATAATGTGTTAATCAATCTATAATTATCTAATCTTAACAATCACATCCTAGAAACCTAGTCCTTCAACATAGGCAATTAGATTTTTTTTAGATAAGCACGTAGGATGATTAAGAAAGTCCGTTAGAAGATGTAAAATTGAGAAACATTCTTCCCCTCAATCAATGACTTATTTTCTGAAAAGATTGAAAGCGCAGAAGTCATTGATTGAGTTATTAATTATTACGAAAAACTCTGAAACTGATTGATTTAATATTTTTCTGAAGAATTTATAGACGGAAAAACATTTGTGTAGGAACAGCAGTCCTTCGACATACTTTCCTCAAATAGTTTTAGGATAAGTGCACGATAATTTTGAAAATTTGTTTTCGGCGCAACACTTTCCTTTCTTGAAGAACGGGTTGCTATCTGAAATAATAGCAAGCCATTTTTTTTTTAATTTTTTTATTATTTTTTTTTAGACATGTATTGGAAAAGAATATTTACAGCTCCTGCTCAAACTTCATCTATGGTCCCGTGCCATTATTGAATGACATTTCTAAGACCGTAGATGTTATCGATACCAGAAGACATGTCTTGAGAACATATTTTTGGTATTTTTCAAATTTTCTGATTTTTTATGGGTTTTTGAAGGTTTTATATTTTTCTATTTTCTTTTTGTTATTTTTCTATTTTTGTATTTGGTTTTTTTTATTTTTTTTTGATAAATATTTACAAAGATAGTTTAGATGATATAGTTAAAGAAGATGATGATACGAGTACCGAGATAAGGATATCAAGTAGCCCCGTTGTAGAAGATAAAAGTCATCATCTCTTAAACATTCACCGCCAAAGCTTCAAAGGCTCTTGAATCGAAGAGAGAAATTGAGCCACTTGAAAGTGAGACTTTGGTAGCTTCCCCCCAAACCGTATATCTTCTTATTGAGCAGATTCTAAGCTTTCTTACAAGCTTGCCTTAGCCAAGTGCACAAAGACGCACACCATATCATAGATCTTGTTGCTCCATATAAGAAGGATCATTTTAAGTCTCCGTTTGGGGTTATATCATCAACAAGAACAGCAACGTTTCATCCCACGCTTAAATAACTCTTCTCAAATTCCTTTTCCACTAAAGTCTGAAGCAGTCCATTCCAAAAGGTGTCAAGAGACCACTTCCCCCATGTAGTTGAATTGATTCAGTCAGTCTCTTAGATTAGAGCTCACGAACCTGAATATGCATATACCCGAAGACAGAGAAACTTATACCATCAAAGTAGCAGATTAAGTCCGATAGCCAAAGAATAACCCCGATGTATACTTTTCTCTCCCCCTGAAGAAAGTGTATGAAGCTCAAGAACCCGAAGTACCCGAATGCCCAAAGAGAGAATAACCGATAACATTGAAGAAGCAGGCCGAATCACTGATTATCTCTGTGGAGGACTATCTCTGAGGATTTCAACTCCGGAATAAGTGATTATATATTTGAATCACTGATTAAGCACTCAAGTGAAATAGCTGAGCATCCCCAATGTACACAATCTCTCTCTCCCCTGATGATTGCAATAACATCGAAATCATCACACACTTGTGTACCTCTTTCATCATCAGAAACTAACTCTTACATCTCTTCCCACACACAGTTGGAATAAGAACACTAAACGCTTTGATGAGTAAAACCTTGAGTTTCTCTACGGTCATGACATTTGTTTTCCCGGGATATCTTCAATCACTTAGAAGAGTTAAGTTCATCAAGTTTACTCGCCATAAGTCAAACCTTGAGTTTCTCTGCGGTAATAACATTTGTCTTCCCGGGATATCTTCAATTACTTAGAAGTATTAAGTTCATCAAGTTTACTCACGCTTTGTGTTTAGATGTGTGTCTCCTTCCCCCTTGCTGGTTTTGACACTTCAGAATCAGCAACATATTTTAAGCCCAAAAACTAGAAATCTGTTGAGAAGAACGCTTGAAGTCTTTGTGAGAATCAACTTGCTGAAGAAAGTGAGCAAGTATAATTGGGGATTAAATTTGGCATATCACTCTCCCCCAATTAGTGCTCTCCCCTATACCGACAATCTGTTTGATAAATGCTTGAATTGAGAAGAAATCTTTAGATCATTAAATGCAACTCGTCTTTAGTCTTCTAACATGTAGCAGAAAATGTAGAACCGACTGTAGACTCGACCTTCTTCAAGATTGTCCAGTTGGGGATTAGAGTGTTAACATCTTCAACTCACACCAAAAAGCATTCCACCAAAAAGCATCCCAATTAACTTACATCTTGCAAATTCCCTTAACTAAGATCCCTCCATATCAAACAAGAACAGAAAGATGTTCATCAAGGAAATCAGCAATCAGGCCGCAACGAACACACAAGATGGTAACACCAAACTACCAATCACATCAAACAAGAGCAGAGAGATTGTTCGGAATCATCATGTTGATGTATACGTGAAGCATTAACCGGAAGCACTTTGTCGATAAACTCATCAATCCGAGTGAAGATGTCAACCAACGGCTCTTAGAAGAACAACTCCATGTGAAGATGACCCAATAAGAAGAAGATCGGTTCTTACATGAGTTTGGAGCCGTTTGACCATATATTATCAAATATCAATCAACCATGCAGTAATTTCACAATTCTTCTCCCCCTCAAGAATTGCATACGGAGTCGCCATTCTTGATTAAATAAGGGAAAATCATCCGAATGTTCTATTCACACTTCTCTCTCGCAAAATCAGCACATGATGTTGCCATCTTCATTATAATCGAGCAAGTGGAATGAGAAAACAATCAGTGGTAGCCCGGTTCACTTGATGACTGAAGCGCATGGAAAAAGTATGAAGCATGTTGATGAGAATGGTCATAATAAGAAGATTTCTCTTCTTCAGAAGATAAAGCGCACTGACACGTACACTTTTCTTTTCTTTAGAGAACGAGGCTTGAACTGTTGTGTTCAAACGTCATAAGAAGATTTCTCTCCTTTTGAAGATAAAGCGCACTGAAACGTACACTTTTCTTTTCTTTAGAGAACGAGGCATGAACTGTAGTGTTCATACGTCATAATCTCTCTCTTTTCAACTCTCTTAGCAAAACATGTAATCATCACCATTATCATTCAGTAGGCTCTTTGCAGTGACAGCTGATGGAGATAACCCAATATGATGAATTTGACCCTGAAGTAAACTACCTCGTACTCGTGACTTAAACTTGCACATATGAAACAAAGAGCGGTGCCGATTTCCATTTGCATCTCTAAGTACTCTCTATGTACTCTATACTCTTCAACCAACCAACCATCAAGTATAAGACGTACATTACCTCTTGAAAATCCACAATTGAATGTGACACTGAGCACTACAACATAACTCCTTAAAGTGATAGTTATTTTGTGGTGGTATAAGCCCAATTCCCCCAAGTGGTATAAGAAAAGGTAAAAGACACCCAACAATAACTAGATTTCCAAGTCTTCGTTTTTGATAATAAGCTCGAACAAGGATCTTGAAGAATCTTCATCCATCCATCCCAGATACCTTCAGATACTAAGTACACTCGCCTGTGATAATTTACTTCAACCTCAAATAGATAATACTGAATTAACCACGTTGTCACATCTTCTGATTAAAAGCTCAAATATAGCCTCCTTTGACCTTAAAAGTGAACTTTGATAATGGTTTCATCCCGACCATGGTTAAAAGCACGTAACCCCGTAAAACCATGTAATAACCAAACTGCCATGAAGACAACCCAAACACACACCCAATTCATGAAGTACACCCTTTTACCCCTTCTTCGAAGCAGAAACCATAGCATCAGCATCAAGAAGATCCAGAATTACACTTTATCTTCTCTAAGATGGTTCCATCATTAAGGGAATTTACAATTCCATAGTTTAAACCGAGAAATAGATTCTTTCGCGGGATTTTACAAAACCAGGAATAAACCGTAAGATAGATCCAGAAATGCACTTTACTATTACTAGGATGTTTCCATTGTCACGGGATTTTACAAGTCTATGATTTAAACCGAGAAATAGATTCTTTCGCGGGATTTTACAAAATCAAGACAAAACCGTAAACAATGTCAGCTTGAATGTGTTATGACAATTTTGGTTTCGGTGAATATCTATTTTAGGGAAACATGCACCGGTTCATCAACGATTCATAATCCACCATCAACAACCATTAAACACTTTGGAAGACACACCAGTCACGAATTCTGTCGGCTATTATGGTGACCATATGGTGACGTAAACCGGATATGCCAAACTTGATCATGAAGTAAAATTCCCCAGATTTGTTACTTAAACTTGTACTAATCCTCGTGAAAGAGAAACGGTGTACCCAATGTACAAAACCTCTTGACAAATCCTCAACTGCGTGAGACACCAAAGTGATAGCTACATTGTGGGTTAAGCGAGAAAGAATCACAACTGTCACTAAATAGCCAAGTCTTTTTCACTCTCAATAAACGCCCAAACAAGTCATCTTCGCGGAAGGGTAGAAAGAAGGAAGACAAAATAAGTAAACATGCCCGGAAAACCTCACTTCAAATCCAAGTAAGAAATACCAAATTCACACAAACCCTGTAGTCAACTTCATTCAATCGTTAATTCAAGCCGTGACGTATTCTTCGTGAAAGTGTATAAACAAAAGTATCAGACCGTATAACACAACGAACATCATCATCATATCAAATCACATTATTGAAGTACAGCGACAAGACTCTTCATCAAATCAAAAACCCAATGATTTTTCGAGCTCGGTCCATGTACAAAATCATTAATAGCAATACATCCGTCCATGCCTATGAGTGAGATTACAACTTCAAAGCCCAAATCATTAATAAAAAGGATATTACCCGGTCCAACGCGCAAAATGCACACCAAAACCAAGCCCACTTCACATCAATAATTATATGTCAAAAGTAAGAGTCTGCGAGTATCTGATTCACTCAATTAGAACCGAGGCTCGAATGTTACCACATCACACGTTCCAAAATTAGTACCATTAATCACTTGGTCCATAGTAATCATTTATCCATTCCGATCACTCAATTAATTCATACTCTTCCAGTGACAAGTGAGAATATATCATTCAGATCACATATCACATAAAACTTACGGTGTGCATAAGTACCACATGTAGTAACTTCAAACCCAAAAAAAAACACGGCCCATACAAGTATTCATCACTTCGGCCTCATTCATGGCCCATAAACGTTTACAAGGAACACAAATCACCTCATGGGTCTCGTTCATGGTCCATTAAACAAACAAATCCAATCAATGGTTGACCTAAATTTTGGGGGTATTTAACATAATATCACACAACATCTCTAACAAACCCTAATCCCTCACTCATATATCCTTTGTGCAGTCAAGATACTATTTCCAAACCCTAAGCAAAATAGAGCGGCTCCTTATCCTGCATCTCATACATTCGAACAAAAGTTCTAAGAATCCAATTCATCCCCAAATATTATGACACCCAATTCACACTCATTTCCACCTTCAATAATAATCACCCTTCAAACCGTACTTAAATCCATCATTAATTGCTTCTTAAATCAATCTTGTCACAGGGATGGTTTGATGGTTATGACTCGTATGACCTTGCCACAGGGATGGCAAAGGTTTTGTAAGACAGCCACGAGATAAAGCTCGATTTGTCAAGGTAGGTTTATCTTGAATTAATTATATTGTTCAGCTAAGTATGTCTCGAACATAACATTTGATGAGCCTTTTGTCAAAGATTTTGATTTTGTTGAAGAGATTAATTATGAGCGAACGAAGATATGATGATAACATCCTTGTTAGCCATCATGTCTTATGTGTCGAATAGTTGATGAAGCATATGTTTCAAACAGATACGGATCAGTGATGATATTCTATTTTTGTGCATAAGACCTTGGTCTTGATGTTACTTACGAGTACCATGAAAATAGTTGACTGAGATCAAGAATTATCTTTCAATTAGGTTCATTGTCGAGTCAAGAAAGGTTTTGGTTTGGATTCGAACACCTTTTTCATTATGATAATGTTGACTGATGGTCTTCCTCATTGAGTATGATGGTTTTGATTTGGATGTTAGGTATGGATAATTGGTTGTGTCGATGTACAAGGACTGATGATGGTGTTTAACCTGAGGTCGTGATGGTGTTTGACATTTGTAATGTGGTCTTGGTCATTGGTGTTGGTCAGTGGTTAAACTCTTCTTCATCTCATCACATAAGTCGCTAGACTCAATAGTCAAAGCGGATTAGTCAAGTCGCTACTATTTCTGTCCCAAGTCGCTAGTCTTAAAACAGTAGAGACAAGTCGCTAGCAAATTTAACCAAGTTGCTATAACAGCTACAAGGCACAACTCGCTACGACTTGTAAATACAAGTCGCTAGGTAGATTTCATATACAACTCGCCACACCAAGTCGCTACATAAAAAGTACAATGTATTTGGACATTTTTTGACAAGTCTCTAAGCAATGTACCAAGTCACTACTGTTAAAACAATGAATCCAGACAACAGGTTCAAGCAACTCGCTAGCATGAATATCAAACTATTACCCAGAATATATCCAGATTATATCCAAAGTTACCCAGAATACATCCAAAAGATACATCTTTTAACCCATTTTTGACCATAGAAACAGTGATAAGTCATAGCAAAATAGGTTTAATAACTGACTTGGACAGAAAAAGATGAAATAAGACAGATAAAGACTATGATTGGACCAAGACACAAAATGACCAAACATATACATGTCAAAACAGTTTTACCACAATACTAAAAAAATGTTTTCCAACCAAAAATTAGTACAAAACAGCCACGAACACGATACAAACCGCAATAAATCATCAAAACACAAAAAAAACCTTGGCTCTGATACCAATTGTAGGATCGATATATTTATTGTGTTGATGATTCGGGTGGTCTTGGATGATCAAAATACATGTTTGCCGTTAGAGAGAGAAGTAGAGAGTTGGGTGTTTTCTTGCTAGAGACTTGGTATACAAAAGTATGGAATGTTAGATTGAAAAGTACCACCCCTTCCATGGATGGAAGGGGTATTTATAGTTACAGAATACACGACCTCCTATCGGCCTGTGGATCAGGAATACAGTGGGTAAAGACCCGTCCTTTCTCCACGGTGTTACTCCAAACTATTCTACGCTACTGACTAACTAATTAACTATTAAATAACGTAAACAACGACAAATTTATGAGCTAACATATGCTAGACCATTATTGGGGTGACCGAAACTTTAACATGGAATTTCCAATTCCTAACAGACACCATTTCAGATGCCTATTCTCGTTACACCCGGAGATCCAAATGCTATTCCACCAAGATATGATCTCACAAACATTGCAACTGTCGCTGACCTTTATGGTGATGAACTTCTAAACTACGAAGCTGATGAGCTAGCAATGCAATATATCCTTTTAGGATTACCCAATCCAATCCTTCGAAGTGTTGATGCTCAAAAGACTGCTAAGAAAATGTGGGAACATATTCATCTTCTTATGGAAGGCACTGAACTTAATCAAGAGGATATGGAATCCAAAATTTACTTGGCTTATGAACACTTCATGATTGAACCCGGAGAGACATTAGAGTCATATCATCATCGATTCTCCAATATCATCAATGACTTGGACAAACACAACATCATCATGCCAAGAATTGCTGTTAACACTAAGTTCCTAAGTAGTCTTGGTCATGAGTGGGAAAAATATGTCATTTTCATCCATCAAGTGAAGAATCTTCATCATGCTACTTACGGATTGTTGTACGACTATTTGAAGCCACATCAAAAAGAAGTTGACAAAGAAAGGGTTATCCGTGGACAAACTGTTTCACCATCACTTTCGGACAATCAACAACTTGCTTTGTGGGCTCAAACTAGTTATCCTCCTCAACCCGCTCCTCAACCAACTTCAATAATTACACCATATGATCCTTCACAGCAACAATCTCAACAAACTCAATTGGTTCCATACAACAACAACAATGATCAAGCACTTTACAGTGAAGCTAATGAGGACTCCGAAGCTTTCGATGCATTGCAACAAGGATTTGTTATGATTGCCAAAGCCTTCGGCCGGTATACAAACAAATCCAACAATCGCATTCGCTCCTCATCAAACACAAGGAATCAGGCTATTGTGAATAATGGACATGTTGAAGTTCAGAATCATGGTTATGGTCGTCAGATGGGAGGAGGTCAAGGGTTTAATGCTATGGGAAGGAATAACATGGGTGCTCCACAACAGAGAGCTCAAGTGGTTGAACATGGGAATGCTTAGAATGGGATGAATGGTCTTCGCTGCTACAACTGTAATAAGAAGGGTCACCTGGCTAATGCATGCCCAAAGCCGATGACTAGAGGCAGTGCTTATCACAAGGAGGCTTTACTTCTGGCTCTTAAGGATGAAGCTGGTGGAACTCTCACAAACAAAGAACAGAGCTTTATGGCAGATGCAGACTCAGATGATGATATGGAAGACTTGCAGGCTAAGGCAGCAGTGATGTTGATGGCACAAATTCAAGCTCTCCACATGAGTGACACAGGCCCAGTGTATGACACTGATGGCTTGTCTCAGGTACCCGAACAAACCATATTCATCACTGATCTAATATCTCAACCAACATCTGAATCCGACGAGACTCAGAATGTTCAACATGAGCCGTCCACATCTCATTTTGACGAGTCTCAACTAGACCCCGTAGTTACATTTGACGATCAAGATGACCTTATGGTTACCTTTGATACTCAAATTGACTCCGTGGTTATACTTGAGGATCTGAATAGTGATCATGTTGTGACTCACGTTGAACACGCTAAACCTTTGCCTAATCCAGATATTGACCTCTTACTTAAAGAATATCAATCCCAAATGGATGAATGTCGTTCATTAAATCAGCAATTGCATAGTAAAAATGCACTGTTAACCAGGGATATTGAATGCTCAAAACGGCAACTCAATTTTTTCAAAACTCAAGAAAAACGTGAAAAAGGTTTTGAAGTCGCTTTTGCTAAATCACACCAAAATGAAAAATCTTTAGAACGACAGATTCGTGATCTAGCCGCATCGAAGAATGCTTTGTTGTCTCAAATAGAACAACTGAAACATGAACATACAAAACAACTTAACGCTCTTACTTTGGAAAATCAAAAAGCCAAAGCTGAGTTGTTAAATTGTCAAAAACAGTTCTCTGCATACAAAAAGCATTCAACGAAACAAATAGATGACCATCTTGAAGAAATTATCGGCTTACAAAACAAACTAAAAGAGTTTCGAAATGTTGTTTACAAACATGGTGAGTCAATCACAACTATTCAAAAGTTTACTTTAAAACCCAATCCAAATGGATATGGATCGAATCTTGCTGATTACAAACCAAAGCTTTCAACCAAAGCATTCAAACCAAATCCTGAAGTTTCCAGTGTAGAATACAAAATTGATGATTCTATTATGAGTGTTGTTGAATATCATTGTCAAGAGGCATTAGATGCAGAAGACGAGAGTCGATCAAAATTAGAAAATGTCGTTTATAACAAACCATATAACTATTCAAAAGCCGTCACTTTTGTCACACCAAAGGATTCTTCTAACATACCTAGGATTATCACAAATACGTCTGAGTCTTCTAATGTTGCTCCCCAACCAAACTATGCACAAATTTATGGTCCTTTACCTTCAATCAGTGAAGTAAATTCAAAACCCGAAAATCGTCAAATTCTTAGGTATTTTGACATTTTTACTTCTGACCTCAAACTTTTAGAACGTGAGATTGAATATCATTCTGAAATAAAAGTTGGACATTTTCAGTCGCCTCAGGCGCGAGAACAAAGAGATATTTTTCAGAAAAGAATTTTACCCCATGTTAAAATTTTGAAAAATTGTGCATTGTATTGGGAAAGGGAATTTCATAAGGAACTTGGATTGATGAAAATCATTTTCGAGAAAACAGAAACATCTATTTCTAATACAAAACGTAAAAAGAAAATGTTACGAAAAGATGTTGATCGACTCTTGGAAGATGTTATCTGCCCCGATATCCATAATGTTGTGTTATTGCATTCTTTGTCATATGCATTTGATTATATCTCTGCTGATACTATTGATTCTGTTGAAATTGTTGAGAATACTGATACTGGGTCACAAATCAAGTTTTTAAATGATGAAAATGAACATTTATTAAACGAACTTTCAAACGCAAAACGTCATCTTCAATGGTGTCAAAAAGATTGTCATAATCGTGAACTCGCTTTGCAAAACAAGATCAACCAGTTGCATACCAAAACTCTTTGTCCTAATCTTGAGCAACTGGATGACCAAAATGTGTCTTTGAAGTGTCAAATCTCAAAATATGAGCAAGAAATTTCAAAAGTGAAAAAGGAATATAGTGTCATATTTGATTTACTCAAAAAGACTCGCGCTAAAGCGTCACAAGATGTTGATAATAATTTGGCATATACCAAAGATGTTTTACGACGAGAAGGACTCACTCGTTCTGAAAATCTAGATTTTTTACACAAAATCCATGATCTTAAGTCAGAGTTGGTGCTATTTAAGCAAGATAAGGATAGTAACACAACTGTAACTGCACCAAAACAGATTCAAAGTGACTCTAGAACATATAATGACAAAACACAAGAAACTAACGTGCTTCCCTCTACTGAAACAAGAATAGTTGCCTCTTTTCCCAACCTACGCACTTCACAGCCTAGGAGCAATACAAGGAAGAATAGGAAGTTGCGACCTAAGAAAAGATTAATAAAGAAAGCTGAAGTAGAAGAACACCCTAGGACTTTGAATAAGACCCATGTTGCACCCACTTTAGATATTGCGTCTGACAAATGTAATGGAAAAAGTGTTGTAACAAATGCTAAACCTTTAAGTACTTTTGATATTCAGTCTGAAGCTTCTTGTGTTATTTGTCGTAAAAGTATGCTTTCTGATTGTCATGATAAATGTGTTGCTAAAGCTATCTTGTCTCATTTAAGGAATCCTAAGAAATGGAATACCTCTAGGCCCACTAATGCTTCTAAGTATGTGCTTGGTAAACTGCCCTTTTTAGATTCTAAGAACCGCATTGATATCCCTGTACCTCCATTATCACCTCCAAGGAACGTTGTACCACCTAGTGCATTCACTAAGACTAAAGAAAAGACTAGTTGGAGATGGCAGAAATGGATACATAATACACTAGGATTTAAATGGAGGCCTAAAATCATTCATGTGTATATTTCTACTATAACTGCTTCGGAACCCTCGAACACTTCGGGTTCCACATCCACTTCTATTCCATATGTGTCGTCTGTGTGTAATGTAGGTGATACAGATCATCCTTTAGATTGTTGATAGCGGATGTTCCCGACACATGACAGGCAATCTCAAATTGTTATCAAACTTTATTGCAAAGTTCATTGGCACTGTCAGATTCGGGAATGATCACTTTGCAGCTATCATGGGCTACGAAGATTACATCAATGGTAACATCGATATTAGCAGGGTTTATTATGTGGAAGGTGTCGGTCACAATCTGTTTTCTGTTGGTCAATTCCGTGATGGAGATTTAGAAGTTGCTTTTCAGGAGAAAACTTGTTTCATTCGTGATTTACAAGGAAACAATCTTATGTCTGGCTCTCGCAATTCTAGTCTGTACACAATCTCAATGAAAGACATGGTTGCTTCATCTCCCATTTGTCTACTTTTAAAGGCAACATCAACAAAATCTTGGCTATGGCACCGTCGTCTCTCACATTTAAACTTTCAAACCATAACCAACCTTGCTCGATACAAACTTGTTAAAGGTCTCCCGAGATTCAGATATTCTAAAGATCACCTATGCTCAGCGTGTGAACAAGGGAAAAGCACTCGTGCTCACTTTCCTTCAAAGATGGAACACAGCTCTCAGCATGTGCTTCATCTTCTTCACATGGATTTGTTTGGCCAAATGCGCGTGTAAACGATTAATGGCAAACGCTACATCTTGGTAATTGTCGATGACTACTCAAGATGGACTTGGGTCTATTTTCTTCCAAGTCAAGATCAAGCTCCATAGATGATCATCACCTTTCTCACGAAAATTCACGTTCAGCTCCGAAACACAGTCAGACAAATCAGAACAGACAAAGGAACTGAATTTGTGAATCAAACTCTTCGTGCATTTTATGAGAAAGTGGGAATTGTGCATCAAACATCTATTGCACGTACACCAGAACAAAACGGAGTTGTTGAAAGACGAAACCGCACGTTAGTGGAAGCTGCAAGAACAATGTTAATTAATGCTAAACTTCCAGATTACTTATGGGCTGAAGCCGTTTCAACTGCATGTTACACTCAGAATTGCTCAATGAATACCAAGCGCCACAACAAAACACCTTATGAGCTTATCCACAACCATAAACCAAACCTAAAACACTTTCATGTATTTGGATCCTTTTGTTATCCGAATAATGATCGTGATGACTTTGGTAAGCTCAAAGCCAAAGCTGACATTGGAGTATTTATAGGATATTGTGAAAATTCTAAGGGTTTCCGGATCTGGAATCATCGTACAAATCAGGTTATGGAAACGATTCATGCAAATTTCGATGAGCTTACAGAAATGGCTTCTGAGCATAACAGCTTGGAACCCGGTTACAACTGTTTAAACATCCCCCAAACCCCATCATCAGTTGAATCAAGCCCCCAGCTCACTCGTCAACAAATGGAAAAGCTATTTGCTCCTCTGTTGAGTGATGATATTGATGAACGTGCTCCAGGTGTACCCAATGTTTCCGCTGCTCAACCTGATCATATTCCAATACCTGATACACCTGCTACAACAACTACTGTTGAAGAAGCACCACCAGTTGACTCTACAACAACAGTTGAACAAACTGCTTCCAACGACGCTGAACCAGCTGATGACGTTCTAAACAATGAAGTACCCCCACCTGCAGATTTTGATCCAAATGCGTTCTTGAATCCGTTTGATAATGAAACTGCTGCACCTGATGTTGCGGAATCATCAACAAGCCATTTGAATCCTCAAAATCTGCACAATGTATACCAACATCAACCCTCTACACATCGTTGGACAAAAGACCATCCTCTTGAGAATATTATTGGTAACCCAAATCAACCAGCCGTAACTAGACAATGTCTTTACACAGATGGTGAACATTGCATTTATGCACTCACTGTGTGCCAATCTGAACCTAAAAACATTAAAGACGCAATGACCAAAGACAACTGGATTGAATCCATGCAGGAAGAACTCAATCAGTTTAAACGTCTTAAAGTATGGGAACTGGTTGAAAGACCAACAGGGGTCTACGTCATTGGTATCAAATGGATTTAGAAAAACAAATTGGATGCTGAAGGGAACGTAATCAGAAATAAGTCACGTCTGGTGGCTAGGGGTTAAAGACAGGAAGAGGGTATTGACTTTGAAGAATCATTCGCTCCGGTTGCTCGTCTTGAGGTTGTTCGGATATTTCTGGCATTCGCGGCTCATATGAATATAATGGTCTTTCAGATGGACGTCAAAACCGCTTTTTTGAATGGTCAACTGAAAGAAACGGTTTATGTTAGCCAGCCAGCCAGAAGGATTCGTTGATCCCTAGTTCTCGAACCATGTCTACAAAATGAACAAAGCACTGTATGGACTCAAACAAGCTCCTCGGGCGTGGTACGATAAGTTATCATCCTTCCACATTGCCAATAATTTCACCAAAGGTTCGGTCGATCCTACACTTTTCATACAATATCACGGGGCTCACATATTAATCATTCAAATTTATGTGGATGACATCATTTTTGGGTCAACACACTTAAAATACTCAAATGATTTTGCAAAACTAATGACAAAACATTTTGAAATGTCAGTGATGGGTGAACTCACATTCTTTCTCGGAATGCAAGTTCATCAATCACCCCATGGTAATTTCTTAAGTCAGTCCAAATATGCCCTTGAACTTCTTAACAAATTTGGAATGCAAAACTGTGACACCTATGCCACACCAATGGCTCATACCAAGAAGTTAGATGCTGATTTACATGGGAAATCGGTGGACCCTACCAAATACCGTAGTATCATTGGGTCTCTCATGTATCTAACAGCTAGCATGCCTGATATTGTGTTTGCCGTATACCTTTGCTCCCGTTATCAGTCGAGACCAACTGAAACTCACCTCTCAGAGGCTAAAAGAATCCTCCGATACATCAAGGGAACCATTAACTTGGGGATCTGGTATCCGAAGGATTCTGGTTTTGAACTAATAGCTTTTTCAGACGCTGATCACGCACGATGCTTAGACTCACGGAAAAGTACTTCATGAGAATTAAAATTTCTTTATGATAAACTAGTGTCATGGCAATCGAAGAAGCAAGATTGTACATCGCTGTCCTCAACAGAAGCAGAATATGTAGCCATGTCGGCGTGTTGTGCTCAAGTCATTTGGATGAGAACACAACTCAAAGACTATGGTTACGTATTTGACAGAATCCCGATGTACTGCGACAATCGGAGTGCTATTGCGATCTCGTGCAACTCTGTTCAACATTCGAAATCAAAGCACATCGATCTTCGATATCATTTCATCAAGGAGCACGTGGAATAGGGTAACGTTGAATTATAATTTGTGGGTACTGAATACCAACTGGCAGATCTCCTCACCAAAGCCTTAGCTCCTGCTAGGTTTAATGAGTTGGTCCACCGGATTGGTATGCGGTGTTTGACTCCAGAGGAACTGGATGAACTGTTTAAACATTTTTAAAATCAGTCAAACACCAAAATCTCTTTTGTAAATATAGTTCAAAAACAAAATACAAAAATATAAAATCTGATAAAACTATAAAAATATTCTTCTATCTATATTTCTTTCAACATGGCAAGTACAAATCTTCCGTCAACACTTTACTCTTTCAAAATTCAGTATTTTTTCGGTCAAGTGTTGAGGGGGAGAAAGCAAATATTTTTTCTGTTTCGTAAAACCTTGTACTTGCATGTTACCAAAATATATTGTTTCTTCTAAAAATGGTGGATATGTATCTTGTCAAATACTCTCCTCGGACTCAAATGTTTTTCCAAATTCATAATTACAAAAGTCATGGGGGAGTATCGTTATGTTTCTTGCCTAGATATGCTTTGTGTAACCAAAATGGGTGCTAAAGGATCTTGGTTGGAACCTTACACATTCTATGCACCACTTCATGTGCATTTACTCTTAAACCACCAAGATCAAACGACCCAAATCAAATCTTCAAAATCCGTTCAAGCTGTTCATAATCTGTAAGTTCTAAATTGTTTTGATCAAGATTCTAAATAAGGATTTCAAAAATCTTTCAAATCCAATGGTTAAAACTCTTTAAACTGATTTTGGAATATTGTTTACTCGAACGAATTGGGTGTTTATGCATAGAAGTGTTTGGATTGAAATGAGTTATGTTAAAACCTTTCTTAGTGTCTATTAAACTTGTTTCAATCATCCAAAACCATCCAGAATCTTAAATTTCATTAAGTTGAATTCTAGGGTTCTTGCGCTCATTTAGGGTTTTTCTATTCTGTGATACGTTATTAGGTGGTCATGAAAGTGTTTGCATAAGTATATATGCATGTTTTGAACCTTTGAATTAGCCAAGAAACATCTTAACTATAAGAATTTAAGTTTTAGGTTTTTAGGGTTCATCTGCCATGAATATTCTGATTCTGTGGTGGAAATGTGTTAAAACTTGTTCCATTGCACTCATATGACATCTAGGACACTCCAGTAACATTCTTGTTTGTTTTGTGTGACTATATTTCTTACACATAGATTAAGGGTTTAGAGTTTAAGAAATTTTACGCCTAAGTCTTTGTGTGTGTATCTGATATGTTCTTGTGCTTGTTTTGTGATATATAAGATGTTTGGAATAAACTGTAATCAAGTTTTCATGTTTATGTTTAACACGTTGCGTGTAAGAGGTCTACAGTGGATTACGCGTATCTTGGAAAGATATTCGTATTTTGATTAAGGGTTTAGAGTTTAAGAAATTTTACGCCTAAGTCTTTGTGTGTGTATCTGATATGTTCTTGTGCTTGTTTTGTGATATATAAGATGTTTGGAATAAACTGTAATCAAGTTTTCATGTTTATGTTTAACACGTTACGTGTAAGAGGTCTACAGTGGCTTGTTACGCATAAGCTTTACTCTTACGAGTAAACTTTTCACATAACATCTAGCTTATTCCTACGCGTAAGCCTAAAGCCTTTGAACTTGTCTTACGCGTAAGAAACTCTTTCGTATAAGCTTGGTCTTACGCTTTAGCTTACTCTTACACATAAGCTCCTTTATTACACATAAGGATCCTTGTTACACATAAACCACTGTTCACTACATTTTGGCCTATTACGCATATGTTACTTGTTAAATGCTACTCATAAGTCACTATTATATAATGTTACGCTTATGCTTACAAAAGTTAATATGTTGTGTGTTAAGTGAAGATTTGGACTTTGAAATTTCAAAATTAACACGTTCACGTAACTTATCACATCAACTTCAAACAATTGGACAAATGTGACATAGAACTTGTGACTAAGATAAACATGTTACCATCAAACAAGGAATTTGATAATAATTCAGACTAAAACAAACACATTGTGTTTCCATACGTTTGTCTTTTTTTCTAATGTCTTTCAGATCACAAAATGGCTGCAAATCAAGCATACATCAATGCCCCAGCTGAGCTCTCAATGGCAAACACATTCCCAGCTGGATACGACAAAATAATTGGCAAGAACAATCTCCGGGTCGTCTTCAACAGCTTCATATGCTCTGAATCATCTTGCAGAATTGTTGTGGACATCCTTCTGCTACATCCATTCAAATTCATGCTCACAAAGTCATACTGATGATGAGTATGATTCAATGGATGAGGTAATACAATTTCGTAAGACATTAATGCAGAAATGGATGGAATATAATGCTTCAACCTTTCCGGCTACCCGGTGGGACAGGAGGGTCAAGCAGTAGTCCTCCACTTATGGAAGATCCATTGCAAACAACTCTTACCCCATCCAATCCGGTTAATCAACCCGGTAAGGATCAGGGTGTCACTGTCACTACAATTGTTGAAATGAAGCAACCACAACAACAACTAAAACAACCGCAAAAACAAAAGCATGGTGAAGATGTGGAAATATATGACGAAGGAGATTACGATCATGATAAGGATGAAAGAGTCACTGATGATGATAATTTGGTGGCTGAAGAGGAAATGATGCGAAAAGAGGCTGAAGAAGCTGCTAGAGCTGAAGAAGAAAAGTTAAAGAAGGAATCAGACAACTACATAGTTGACAATCCATTACACAAACCTCAAAGGTCTTCTGAACCACCTCTTGACACTTCCACCAAACCCAAATCATCATCTCAATCATCACCTCCATCAGCAAATGAAACAACTAAGTCAACAACAAAATCTGTTAGAAGGCAACTCCATCCAATGATTCGACAAATGATTAAGCAGGTTTTCACCACTACACAACAAGCTACACAGCCACCACCATCTGATCAACCAAGGGTTTCAGAAACCACACCACCAATGGAGAAAACCGGTAATCACTTTACATACACTGGTGGTGAGGATCATGACATGCCTGAGCCCCAACCTGAACCTCAACCGAGAGTCAGATCAAGTACATTACTGCACTCCTTGTTTTCATACGCATCTAATCTAAGAGTGTGTTGAAGATCTCCACCTCGGGGTCGAATCTTACCATAAACAACTCAAATATCACCGCATCACTTTTACACTTCAACAAAATCAATCAAGAACCTCAGTACAAAATCGTTCATATACCAAAGTTTGGGTTTGTTTACCTAAGTGAAAATCATCATACTTGCTTCATGGCTTTCGATGAAATTCACAAGTTCTATGACGCCACCCTGAAGATGGTTCGAGATGGATTGACATATCGATTGAAGGACATTGAGTTGGGTATAATTCAGATGAAGAGTTGGAATTCAAAGGATCGCAAGGATATTCTTTAGTTTATCTCTAGGATTGATGAAAGGTTGATTCTTCGGATCAGATGGAACAGTTGGAGAGCTATATGGGAGGAAGACCATGCTTTCTGATTCTAACATCCCAACATCCTCAGAAAGT
This sequence comes from Chrysanthemum seticuspe, assembly GCA_019973895.1. NCBI lineage: Eukaryota > Viridiplantae > Streptophyta > Magnoliopsida > Asterales > Asteraceae > Chrysanthemum > Chrysanthemum seticuspe. The sequence continues at coordinate 79,766,096 of BPTQ01000004.1, forward strand.
AGCTGGTCATGCGTAATCATTGGGTACACTATTAACTTTCTTGATTGTGATTTTGTTTATTTGACTTATTCATAATGGCTTGTGTACACATTACAGTGTACAACCCGTTCTTGTATTGAAAGGACCATGTGGTACGCTTCAGTGCCACAATCCTTATAAAAGGAGCAAAAGCTTATTACTTTTGAGTAAAACTTATCAAAACTTTCACTTTTCAAAGTTTTGCTCAAAAGGACAAGTACTTCTCCTTATGATTTTCAAAACCTCAAAAGTTTATATCACTTGTTTAGGGGGAGTATTTGATTTAAAACTTTGTTCACAAATTGTTCTTCGTGATTATCTTCCCACAAAACTCAAAATGGTCATATTCGATATCAAAATTTCGTCAAAAATAACATTTATATGCCATTTTTTAGGGGGAGAAAAATTATGTGATAAGAAATATGTTGTGAATTGCTATTGAATCCTCGTATGAACAGACTTCAACCCATGAATTGACGGGATCTGAACAAGTCATACATTGAAAAAATTTGTCTTCCAAGACTTATCCAAGTAAAGTGTACCTATTCGAGAAGCTCTTGATAGACATGAACTTTGACGGGTTTGACAACCTTTCGAGGTTTGTCCACACCTTCAAGGTAGTTTTTAGAGCTAGTTGTCACCTAAAAGCTTACAATGTAACTCTTTAACTATGCAACGTAACCGTGTCTCGCGGGGAATTGTCTATCTTGAGTCGATCAATTCAAAAAGTGCGCGCTCTTCTCTCACCATGCAAATTTCTGTGTGGAGGGGGAGTATTTCTGCAAAATAAAACTCTTGAAGTGTTTCAAAATGTTTCTTATTCATAAACACTTTGAGAAATTTTCAAGAAATCGGTTTTATGGCAATGGAGTTATAAGTTGACTAAGGTTAGGAATAACCGTCCTATGATCCGCCAGAGCCGGAGGGATCTACCCAAGGACACTACTATTAGTTAGAATTAGAAGTCCTTAGGTATGATTATAAAAAGGAGAAAATGAGAATCTGAGAAAGAAGGAGTTGAAGAATTAAAAAGAAAAGCAAAGAAAAGGGTGAAAAGAAATAGCCCTCCAGATTATTCAACTTAGGGCAGACACCGGGTTCAATTCATATGCTACTGGTTGTCACTTGATGACGCCGGTATTGAAGATTAAAGTCGTCATGGACCCAGTGACGCATGCACTAAACCTTCTTAGCCACTCAAGTTTCTCTCAACAGAAGCTTGTTTCATTCTCACAGGGAACCCTACGTAATCTATCGGCTTTCTCTTAGAGATTGCTGGTATTGAAGAAGGAGACCCTCTCCCTAGTCTTCGCTCAGGAAAACCAAAGTGCACTATTGAGTCTAGAGCCACGAGATTCATCAAAAGATCTCTTAGGTACACTTGACAATTCATCGCTTGTCGTTCAACAATAAGAACGCAAGTGATATATTATCGTGTCCTTCACAGATCTTAGCAATCTATCGAGAACATTTATGAGAGGTTCACATATGTGATCCTGAGTGATTGAATGGAAAATCCTACCAGGGTCAACATCAAACAGCCCTGATAGCAGGTCACTTCGGTAACTCCCCGTGGATTACGCTTAGTGTGTCTCAAAAGGTCTACAGTCGTGAGGTGATGCTTCGGTGTACCTCAGCGACTCATCTGAACTGTAGGTGTACTTCGGTACATCACGTTATCTCACTTGTGGGACTCCAGTTCAGGAACAGCCATTGTGAGAATCAGAGTTGTGTTTTCACAATATGTTGTTAACACTCTCGAAGTTCAAACTTGTAAGTGCTGGAATCCGCTTATCACTAACCTTTCTTATGTTTTCTTCTTATGGAAGCTCTGGAGCGGACTAATCGTGCAGATTCTTCACATGCTCATACCAACAACATCACCAATTGAAGTTCTCTCAAAAGGCAACACAAAGTCAGAATGATTCTTCGTCAAAGTCAAAGAATCTACAAAGTTTAAAGACTAAGAGAACTACATCAGTACTGAAATCCAAAGTTAAAGAGCGTGTGAGCATGTTGGAGAAAGACGTGGAGACACTGGAGCAACGAAGCAGACCTGATGCAGACAACAACAACATACTATCACTACCATCACAAAGAACAAAGATCACAAAACAAAGAATAGGATGACGTCAAAGCTGAACTTTTCAAAGGAAACAATTTCTCTACACTGGGGAGATTGTTCGAATCGAGGCAATTCTTCTCACAAGAAAGAAGAATGTCAGAAGACGTCAAAGCTACTATTACATCAGCACCTTCAACGTTTATATCATCAATCACTAACACTTAGGGGGAGATTGTTGGAATCACTCCTAAACTAGATTTCAAGTGTTAGTAATTAATATGTAATAGTTAGCTTAATATGGCTTTTATGTTAGTAATCATGCCAAGTCTTATGTAGAAAGCCCATGAGCCTTGGCCCAAGCCCATAAAGGGAAGGAAGGGAACTTGCATGTTGCCCTAGTTCCTTCCTATAAAGGAAGGGAACTTGAGGGTTGGTTGTTCAATTCATACATTCACTTTACGCATAACTCTTCATATATTATCATACGTGCGTGTGTGTGTTTGTTCATCCGATCTCTTCTTATCTATTTCTTCTATTGATGCTTGTGTTACTAATATGGGAACCTAACAGATGGGAGCGGAGACCCTGAGGATCATCTAAAGATCTTCCAGGCAGCAAAGGTGGGCCATGCCGAAATGGTGTCACATGTTCAACACATGCTCACTAGATCCGCTAGAGTCTGGTTTGACGACCTTCCACCCGAATCAATAGATAGCTACGACAAGCTAAACGAAGCTTTCTTGACTAACTTCCTACAGCAAAAGAAATGTATCAAAGATCGCGTGGAGATTCATCACATCAAGAAAAGGGATGGAGAGCTAACGAAAGACTTCGTACGAAGATTCAAAGAAGAAAGGTTCGGAACTCAGAAAAAAAAAAAAAAAAAAAAAAAAAAAAAACTGCGCTAGGGAAACCAACGAGAAGTAATAATATCAGCAAAAGCGAGCCTGGCCAGAACGTTTCTTCAAAAAAGGATATCACAACTACTACATACAAGGCAAACTGCCACAGACAACTACTAAAACAGAAACTTCACAAAGATGAAGGGAAAGCGGAACCTCAAAATTACTTGCCAAGAATGATGACGGCCATCAACAAAGATCCGCAAAGGAATGAGCGTCACCAGTTATAAGACTCGAAATCAAAGAGGGTAAGGACAGTCAGCAATGAAAAATGTGTACCCGAATTTATATATATAATAATAAATTATTGTAATGTATTTAAAAATGCGATCAATTAAAAAAATGATGAAGATTAGCTACCTTCATTATTTTATTCTTTAAAATATTTTTACTGAAGTACATAAGACGCGCAAGCACAAGAATTGGGCACGACCCAAATATGTTATTTCCGAATAGCATAGAGTTATCACGAATAACATAACTGGTGAACAACATAATCACCAAAGTACGTAAGAGGTATTGCAAGCCAAGTACTGGGAGGATAGCCAAAAAATTATCGAAAGACTATTACAAACATGCATATTCGTATAACTTTAAAAATAGCACTGCACAGACTAAAAGAGTATGTGCGCAAAAGACTATTACAAAACGTGCATATCCGTATAACGTTAAAAATAGCAACGCACAGACAAAAAGAGTATGTGCGCAAAAGACTATTACAAAACGTGCATATCCGTTTAACGTTACAAATAGCAATACAAAAGTGGAAAATAACATACGGCAAAAGCATCAAGAGCTTGCATAAGGAAAAAAAGTTGTAGCATAAATGCAACGCAAAAAGAAATCATGCGGAAATAAAAACAATTGACTACAACTATCAGAAGTATCATAAAAAGAAACAAAGACTGACATTGTTCAGATGATTACAAAGCATCCCAAAAAAGAAAAGAAAAAACTAAGTCCGCGCCGAGGCAGTAGCACTCACTTCAGGCTCGAACAGAATAGCAAGGACCTCACTTACTCTAGAAGATGGGTCATTCGCAACCTCAACAGGGGTGTCAGACCCACCAACATCATAATCTTCAACAGAAAGGGGTATCGCGGAAACATCAGAAGTACTGACAAGAAGAGGCACAAGCGCCAAAGAAGTAGTGGAAACAGAAGCTAACTCGCTAGCTGGAGAGGTTTCTACACCAATCACGTTACGAGCTGACAACGGATCAAGGGAAGAGTTGTAAACATCGGTAAAAGACAATCGATAGGTACCAAGGCGTTTTCTAACATGATCAAATCTCTTCCGAACAGCCTCTAAAGAGCAAGACAAAGGGCTGCTACCGATAACAGCATTACTACCCTTATCATAGACAGGAATGATGAGTTGCTCAAAATTTGATTGTAACCCTGCAATTATAGGAGCATTCGCGGAAGGCCCATCAACCGTCCATAATTTTTGGAATACCAGCATCCTTGCTGGACTTAAGCAAGGAGAGCATAGAAAATCCCACATTTTCAAAGGCCCTCACAGCGGAAACATAGTGATCTTCCGTAGAAGGATTATATGCAGCAAGCTCAACAAGCTCTCTTTTCTCTTTACCATGAATAATGCCCGCAGCTAAGCCTTCCTGCATACCCTTGTCAACGACACGCTCAATAACTTTTTCCATCGCCGAAGTATACTATGAAGAGTTTAGACACTTGAACACAGCAAGGCTCATACCGTTAGTTAACAACCAGCGACGGCTAGATAACAGCGTAAGGAATCGAGGTCAAAACTCCTCATCAAGGTGAACAGCCAAAGCATACAAATCAGCAATGACCAAATCAACCTTCCGCATAAGTCCGGTCATCTTAGAATCCTGAATCTTACAAAACTCCTCCTCCAAAGCAGCAAAGGACGGAGCTCGATTGCGAAGCTCCGAACATGAATCCTCCAAAATCCGTATCTGCAAACAAAATAAATTCAGAAGACACTGGAAAACAAAAAAAGGAGCAACATATATAAAAAAAAGAGGGGGAGAGCATGGACGCACACCTGTCCAGAAAGATTGGAATTCTGAGATTTAAGAATAACAACCTCAGCTCTTAAAGTGGATGACTCAGAATCTTTGGCATTAAGAGATGATTGAAGTGTTGCTACCTCAGCTCGGAGAGAATTTTGTTCTTCATCAAACACAAAATTCTGGTCCTTCAGAAATGAAAGCTCTGCAGCAGAAGCTGCTAAGGACGTAACAGCAGAAGATGCCTCGGAAGAAATAACATTGGCAACCTTAGATTCCAGAGCCGAAATCTCCTTGTCCTTACTTGCCAACAAAGACAATAAGCGTTTCCGCTCCATGGCATTATACTCTAAACGCTGAAGAACTTCAGAACTAAAACACAATTGTCGCACCACAGAAACATTAAATTCACCAAGGAGACGCTCATACCCCATACCACGGACAGAGGAAAAGAACAAAGGAGGAGCGAACTTGTCCACCATAACATGGCATTCATCAACATCATCAAGAAGTAAACTCTTGACAACATTCCATTTCGGCATATGAACACCAGAAAAAGAACTAGAGTCCGGATCATCAACAATACGAATGTCCTCAGCCGAGACATCAAGAATTGGATGAATACCACTAACAGAAGAAAGGCCGCCTGGGAGAGAGGAAGGAACATCCACTTGACTATTCCCCTTCTCAACAAAATAAACAGTACTAACGATGGCATCCATCACAACGGGCGCAGGAGAACTGCGAATAAACAAGTAAAGAGAAAGTAAATAAAGAAAGACAAAGGAATTATAAAAAGACAAAAGTATAAACAACAAACCTGGAAGGAGAACCGTCAAGATGGCGAAAACCAAAGCCAGATTCAGTGGATGTCCCAGCTTCACAAAAGGGAGTAGTTGAAAATAAATGTGAAGAAGAATAATGAGTTGGCAAAGCATTCAAACGATATTCAATAGTTTGCAAACTTTGAGCTAGCAACTTCTTAATGGACTCTGAACACTTACCACCAGTAGAAGCCCTGCCAGAATCATTAAGGTCACTCCTCACCTTCTTAGGGAGGTGGACAAGGCTGATGCCAGCTCTCCTCCTCTTCCTACTAGAACCAGAGGCCACTCCACTGTCAAAACCAATATCAGAAACCCATGATTTCTGAACAAATAGCTGCACGCTCAAATTCACCAGAAGAAGGAGGGGCAAGAGAGACAGTACGACCTTCGGTCAATTTTAGCAAAGGAACTTCATCCTCCTTCCGTGGCCGAGTATCAACAAGCAACTCCATATGGTTTTTATTCTTAAATAAAGACAACAAACCCATAACTGCAGCAAACAGACAAAGAAGGAACACAAATCAGAAGAAAACAAGAATAAATTAGTAAAAGGAAAAATGTAAGATACGGTATACCCACCCCGATTCTCTTGATCATAAAATACGGGATAAAAGTCATTGCCCAAAGTATAATTACGGCTTAACCCAACCAAACAAAGGAAAGGCTCTGGAAACTTAACAAAGGAAGAAGCATTGGTAACAAGGGAGGCAACATGTTCAGCATCAAACACAGTATTCCTAGGGGTGGCATCCTTAGGAAGATTTCCACCAACAAAGAAAGGATGAATAGAGGGACAAGCAAATGAGTCAATCCAGAAAAAGTGGTCGTTCCAACTCTTAAGACAATCAAGGGGCTTGGTATAGCAAACACCAAATCTATCAACACGTTTACTAAAAGAAGCCAGCCATGACTTCGAGATAAGATATAAAAACACCTAAACAAACCAACTGAGGGTTCAATACCAAGTGCAAAACACAAAATTTCAAATTGAGAAACCTTGGCAGCACCGATGACAGAAAGCTGCGAGATATGAATATGATAATAGTCAAGAATCGAAACAAGAAAAGAGGACAAGAGAAGGCGGAAATTAGCAAACTCAAGGAAACGGGTATAAACACCGATTTTTCCATTCGGCGCTTCAAGAATACTTTTGTCAGGACCAGGCAATTCCGGATGAACAAAGAGCGGAATCGAATAATCAACACATAAACGATCAAGTGCCTTCTGGGATAGTTTAGACTTGGTAGAAGAAAAAGTACCCATAACGAAAAAAGAAAAAGGGAATCAAGAATCTAACCTGACTGAGGAATTGGAAGACGGATACGGCCAAAGGTAAGATCGGATCAAAGAACGGTGTTCGCAACAAAAAAGTAGTAAAAATAAAAAATGGGGTAAAACCAAAGTGAGGGGTATTTATACAAACGGAATAAAGATGAACCAAGAAAACCCTAAAAAAGGACACGCGTCCAAGAGAAATCTGATCCAACGATCAAAATCATAGATACGTGGATAAAGATGGTAGAAAACTAAGGGCCCACGGAGTCAAATCAACAAGAACATGCACAACGTAAAACGTTCACGTCGTAAAAAACACTTCCCAAGGAAAGAGAGCGTCAAGAGAACGCTTCAAGAGTGTGGAAGAGAAATCGACCGCAAGAAGAAGTCTAAGTAAATCCACCACGTGCGACAATATCTGCACCCAGTGCACATACTAGACTGCGGGACTGGATGGTATAGCAGTTCTTAAGGGTAGAAAAAAGCATTTCCGGAAAGGAAAAAACGCACGGTGAAATCCTTAGTCAACTCAAGTCTAGTAACATCTACCGCATGCGACAATATCCGCATGCAATGAACATACTAGACTGGGGGGACTTGATGACGTATAGTATGTACAACATGTCTACTAGGCCCAATACGTACTATACACACACTCTGGGCTCAGGCCCAATGATTGCGAACCCTGGACTCAGGTCCAAGAATCATAAACCATGGGCCTACAGTAAGCCCAATGACTAATTTGGCTATGGTCCAGGCCTTGAGATGCGCGCAAGGTAATAACGGGCTGAACCTTCAACCGTTAGGCCTCTTATGTCCGCATCTGCGATTAACACAGAACCCTTGTCCGCCAAGGGTCCAGCTCCAGCAACGAACCACTATATGCGATAATTCAGGAAGCCTCAACGGCAAACCTCGCCTATAAAAGGGGCTCTAATCCCCATAAAAGGTACAACAACTTTCTCTCTTATAATTACACACATATACTTCTACTTTCTCTCTAAAGAATGTGTACTTACTTTCATGCCAGAGTCTAATTGTGGGGTCTGTCCCCACGGTAAGACTAACAGTTTACCTTTCTTCTGCAGGAACATCACTCTTCTTACTTGGATTAGTACAAAACCAACCCATCAAAGGCTTGCTGGCCCAGTCCGGTAAGCTACATCCAGAACCATTATAACCAGTCGCACAAATTGTACTAACAAATGTGAAATGACTATCACGATCAAAGATGATAGAAATTGGCACTCCATGACGTGCAAGGATCTTCGTTACGTATAGACGAGCAAGTTTGTCCATACTGCCTGTTGGGAATTATATTTGAGTTGATTATGACAAAATATGAAAGATGAAAGACTTATGAAGACTATTGAAGACAAGGGACTTATTTGTTAAATAGTATTTATTATTTAGTCCCTAGTAGTATTTGTAAGCCTAGACTCTCTAGTATATAAAGAGAGGCACGGAATTAGGTTTTTTAAGGGTGTCAAGATGTGAACACCAAAGGTGTGTGTGTGTACATGCGTTTAGGGGACGCCTAGGGTGATGGTTAGTTTGTTAGTTCCTAGGCGTATGTTCATGTAAATGCCTAGGTTAGTATTTAGTATATTAGTGATTAGTTCCTAGGCGTATGTTCATGTAAACGCCTAGGTTATTAGTTTAGTTAGTAGACGTGTTCCTATAAACGTCTAAGATTAGTTAGTGTTAGTGAATGAAAACCTTGTTCAATAACAAAGTATTGTTTTGATTATTCCGCTGCGTATGTATATGTTATTGTTATCCCTAGCTGAGCTTTAAACGATCTTATCAATTGGTATCAGAGCGGGGAGCTCTTGATATAGGGATCTACAAGGTTTTTCGAAGAGAAAGATTGAAAAAATTCGAGTTTGAAAATTTTCGTAAGGATACTACAGCACTGTTTTGAAACGGTCATAACTTTTTCGTTAACCGTTGGATCGGGACGAAATTTGGACTAGAGATTCTTGGTATATCAAGGAAGGTTTTGACCGGAGGGATCTTTAATTGGAGGGCTGAGTCGAAAGATATAAGCTGTCGAATATGGCTGCTGAAGGAGTTTTTCAAAATCGAAATTTTCAGGTTTTTAGTGTTTTCATGCTTTTGAGTGTGCATTAAAGGGTACTATCAAACCCTAATTCAATGAGCTTTTAATGATCACTATTTTTGGAGTATGGTTTGCTTGTTTGTGGTTGTCGAAACCCTAAATTGATCAAAGTACTGCTTATGTTCTCAAGGTACTGCTTATGGTTTCAAAGTACTGCTGAATCTGGTTGAGAAGCAGATTATTGATCGTGACTTGAACAAGGGTTTGGATAATTAGGGTTCTTGTTATGTGCTGCTCAATGTGTAACTGCTCGTGATAGACTGCCAACGATACCGTTATTGCTACTCGTTTATCCTGGTCGTGGAAATTAGTAATGCTCGCTGCTCATGTCTCGGTTACTACTGCTCGATATGTATTTTGTGACTATTGCTGCATTTGATTCAGTCTTCATAAAGTGGTTTATGCACATGGGTGTTTGAGTTTAAAAAGGATAAAAATTCTATTCGTTTGCATGATTGGAAGTTTGCATTGTTTCTTATTCGCTGAAGTATGTTGGAGACTTTTGGGCAATATTACGAGGGATAAGATATATGGTTTGGTAAGATAGTCTCATTGGTCGGTGGGACTAAGATGAACCTCGTACCATTGTTATAAATTGGATCGGTTATGTTACATATGTGTATTAATCTGGTTGTTGAATGCACATTATATAGCATTAAGAATATTATCCTCGAATACAGTGTACATGATGATGTAAAATTGTTATACATGAAGATGCTCATGTGACATGTGAGGTATGATGGAAGATAAGCTGTTTTGTCATATATTTGGACTTTATATACTTGGATTATAAAAGTCTATGGAAATAAAGAATACATAGCGATGGAGGTTATTGGTTATTGATTGAGTGGTTGGAATAGAGGATCTCGAACATAATTTAAACGATTTATTATTTTGGTTATGAGAGATGAGTTAGTATATTCTGATGTCGAAGGAATGTTTATGAGATTTATGTGGTGACTAAATTTTTGAGCGAACAAAAGGTGCGCATTTATGGTATGGAAATATTGGAAGACACGCAAGAAGTTGTACTGTTATCTTTATTGGAGAAAGATTATTTCAACTGCTAGCTTTATTCGATATCGGACGACGAAGGATTTCTAGTTCTCGTATATTTTTGGATTTGAGGGGAAGTCATACATGGATTTGATTCTCAGTTTGGTATGGAGTTTATTTTGATTACACACACACGAGATTGATTTAGTTCTCGGATTTGATTGTTATACACACACGAAAGTTTGGTTGTTTTCAAGGTTCAAAGATCTCAGATATTGTTATACTTATTTGGACTTTGATGATTGGAAAGATTGTGCGGAAAACTTCATGGAGGGTATCTTGAGGCATTAGAAGGATTGATTAGTCATATGATATTAGTTTGTGGTGGTTGAAATCAAAGTTGCTTCTACTTAGCTTCTCCTAGTGGATTATGACAAAAAGGGGAAGAAAGGCGACAAAGACGGTTTTGCAACTTGAAGATTATTAGTGATTGCATGTTTAAGGGGAAGTTCTTATCTTTCATGACATCTTAATTTAAGGGGAAGTTCGTGCTTATTTGGTTTTGTCATTATCAACTAGGGGAAGATTGTTGGGAATTATATTTGAGTTGATTATGACAAAATATGAAAGATGAAAGACTTATGAAGACTATTGAAGACAAGGGACTTATTTGTTAAATAGTATTTATTATTTAGTCCCTAGTAGTATTTGTAAGCCTAGACTCTCTAGTATATAAAGAGAGGCACGGAATTAGGTTTTTTAAGGGTGTCAAGATGTGAACACCAAAGGTGTGTGTGTGTACATGCGTTTAGGGGACGCCTAGGGTGATGGTTAGTTTGTTAGTTCCTAGGCGTATGTTCATGTAAACGCCTAGGTTAGTATTTAGTATATTAGTGATTAGTTCCTAGGCGTATGTTCATGTAAACGCCTAGGTTATTAGTTTAGTTAGTAGACGTGTTCCTATAAACGTCTAAGATTAGTTAGTGTTAGTGAATGAAAACCTTGTTCAATAACAAAGTATTGTTTTGATTATTCCGCTGCGTATGTATATGTTATTGTTATCCCTAGCTGAGCTTTAAACGATCTTATCACTGCCCATTTCATTGATTGACAGAAAGTGAGTAGATTTGGTACAATGATCAACAATTTCTCAGATGGAGGTGCAAGATTAACTCCTAAGGTTTAGTTTATGATATATTAGCAAAGCAGTAAATCGATTCACAAAATAACTTGTGAAATGATTTGTAAAACAACTTCATCATTTAGTAAGATCAAATTTTCACTTCATGAAATAGCAGTAAAATATTTTGTAGGATGACCACAAAATGGTCTGTAGGATAATAAAAAATAGTTTGTATGTTCATAGTAACACAATTTATTATCCGATAAGAGGGTAGCAAAAATACTGGTATTCCTGAGAGACGAGTGAAGGATTAGGTGTCTATTCCAAAGAACGCGGTTCAAGTTACTCCTTAAAGTCTTAAAGTTTCTATTGGGCATAGAGTCTCCGCTGAATGGGGAGTTTAGCAAGTTCAGAGTACGACCATAAAGGAGAGTTCTGATTGCTACTAGCAATTAGTTGGTTGGCTCAATAGTGTACTTAGTAAACTTCTACGGTTCCAAATGGTTACGCTAAAAGCATACACATCGATTAAACTTATGGTTTGACGTAGAGATGACTGTAACATGACCAGACGATGATGAAAAAGCATTCCATACAAGAGGAAGAGTATCGCGATGAACAAATATTGTGATGCCAGTGTGTTGTGTGTGAAGGTAAACTTTTATAATATTCAATGCTCATGTACACACATAAAAACATTACCATTCTCCGAAATCAAGTAGAAAATGAATCGGGCATAAATCTATTATAACTACTCCCAATATCGAAAAATTCACCTCTGATTCAGACATAGGTGATCAGGCTATGCCCCACTGTCCCTGGTTGAATATAGGTGATTGATGCAGGATTTCTGACTAGGTTTTAATACTTATAATGTTACTCGTCTACCTAGGTCTACCTTATGCACTAATGGATAGAGAATCTGATCGTGTGTGGTGTGTAATATTCAGTAAATCAGAGGTTGTCCCAAGAGCTATGTGAATAGATCCTAATTTAAGTCTATGTCACATTTTAAAGGGGTTTTGAGTTGTTTGATTACTTAAACAAAATAACAGAAATGAAATAACAATATTAAATAAAGATGAATTCAATAGGGAGAAAGTGTACTAGCCTAGTTTTTCATCCTATCATGCAATGACTATGTTCCCTAACTAAGCCTTCTATCGATTCAAGTGGGGCATAAGATTAACTAGACTCCTATGGTCAATTCGCCTAGCCTATGTCCCTAGAATCCTCTGCAGAACCAAAGAGTGTTTCTTTATAGTAAGCGGAGGTACGGTAGACTAGTTTGAGTCATTAAATGCTGCTACATGCTAGATTATTTCTTTTAGGGGCCCGACCTCTCGAATCGTAGACCATACATCTAACTTCTTAAGGTCATCCTACCCGGAGGGTGATCCTATGGTCAATTAACATACAAGGAATTGGCATTCCTCGCAACCAATCACACTAGGGCCCTATGGTCAATTCTCCTAGTGCAAGAAGTACAACCGGTCTTTATCACTACCAAACTAGAGGATCTAATGAAAAACTAAGCATGCAGACACTAGAAGCAATAATAAAAGCACGAAAACATAATCAAGACATGAAAGGAATCATAACTAGGTTAGCACCAAAGGTGCTTAGCCGATCATATTATAAAGAACATAGATTCAATGTTTTGCATGGTAATGAAAGATATGGAATTGTAAATGTAAAATAAATAGGAATCGCAAAAACTTATTGATGTTATTGTGTGATTTCTCCCTTGGAAAATGTGAGGATCTATAAACTTGATACTTGTGTTGAAGATACTTTGAGTGTATACCAAATAGTATGCGAAATCTACTACTTGATACTTTAGAAGATTATAATGCTTGATGTGTTATTTGAATGAATGAAACAGTAAACAATGTTATGAACAATTATATAACCAAAACTCCAATATTATTGATTATAATACGAGTTATCTCAACTATCACTAGGGTTTACAACCTTGAAGCTTAACAAAAGATACGTACTAAACATCTAACCTAGGACCTCCTTTTATAGCACAAGGAGTCCTGTACATGATAACTATCAATCTATTCATATAAGATATACACAATACCTATTTTATAAATACAAAACGCGTACATATCACATAATCAGTAAAACTATATGTACTAGCGGTACTAAGTCAATTAGTACTGGTGCATTTAATTTCCAACAGAAAATACTCCGAATGCTATTGGAGATCGTCCGTGTGGAACCCTACTTCGTCCTCTGGTGAGCTGTGGTGAGAAAGATGTCTAAAATGCAAAAAATAGGGTTGGTTCTTTGATGAGTGCCTATTTACTCATAATTTTATACCTGTTAAACCCATAAAAATGACAAAAATAACCAGTTATATAAAATTATATTGCGAACATCATTGGATTGTGTTTTATGTCTTATAGGTACAAAAAGGATTGAAAATGGAGTAAAAACAGACATTTTCGGATCGAGTCGACAACGTTTGTGCATTTAAGCAAGTAAAGATGAAGTCAAAGTCATTTTTATAGGCCCGACACAGCTACGACGTAACCTTGCGTTGTGGTTATATCGTAACTAGTGTAATCTTCCACGATCTTATCCATAAATAAATATTTCTAACGTAACATAGATGGATAGTTACGCCGTAACCTTCTAGGGTTTCGTCTACATTGTAATATTCATGCTTGGTTACGTCGTAATATCATCAATATCTTGATTCCCCTTTTGTTCTTATATTACGCCGTAACCTTATACATTAGTTATGCGTAACCTTCTTAGTCATGAAAATCTTCTAAGTCTTTAGAATATTACGGCATAACCTCTTGTGGTAGTTACGCCGTAATCCTTGATTAGCGTTGACTAGGTATTCATGTTTGAATTCATAGTTACGACATAAATAGAGAGTGAAACTACTCCGTAATCTCTTCATAGTCAGCATACTAAAGTGTATATTGATAAGGATTTAAAACGTACATTTTTAAGGGGTCATTTAAGCCCTTAATCGCCCACTTTTATATCCGTTACTCCTTAATTTCGTTCATTTTTACTTTTTAGGTCTCTTGGAAGCAAAATGCTGGAATGATGCATTTTTGGACGAAAATGAGTGAATATATGAAGAAAATGGCTAAGTCAAGATCAAGACACTCAAGCTGCTAGAATTACACCTGACGGCGTCCCAAACAGAGGGCGACACCGTCCCTCTTTATGTAATTGAATTTGTGACGAATTAGTAGTGATTTTGCTAATTTGCACCTGGCGGCGTCAGGATTTGAAGAGTAAGGGCGTCACGAAGACTTTTCTTCTCAAACGGCCTAGATCCAGATTCAGACGAAGTCACTGCTGAAGACTGACGGCGTCACAGACACAACATGACGCCGTCCCAATGATGACTTGGCCAAGATGAAACCCTAATGACGGCGACCTAACGGCGTCCCAACTATAAGGTGACGTCGTTGCAGTTGTAAAATTATATATAAAAATCAAATTTTCAGAATTTTAAGAGATAGACTTGTGGAGTAAAAACCTAAAACGATTTTTGTCCGGTTTGGATAGTATCTTAAGGTTCTCATACCCTATTTTACATCAAGATAAGTAATTCACTTCATTGATTTCATTATGTCTTCGATTGTATGTGTATATGCTTGCATGTTTAACATGTGTTGTTCCCTATACACTATCGTATAAAAACAGTTAAGTACTTAAAACAAACCAATACTGAATTAATGATTGAAAGTAATGCAAGTAAAAACACACTGATAAATTTTCAACATAATATTCTTTATTAGAAATCAATCAAAAAGAATACATTACCAAAGTACTTGCGGAATAGTACTTGGGATTGAAATGACAAAGGTTTGTAACTCCTCACGAACCTCAGGCTAAGTCTGAGCACAACTACTATGGAACCACTGAGGTATCTTAGGGATTGAGTTGTATTTGGAGGAGTGAAAGATGGCTTGTGTGTGTATGTGTTTTACAATTCACAATCTTAGTTCTTTCACTCCATCTCTTATGCTATTTATACAAGTATGAGTTTTAACTCTTTCCTAAGTGACAAACTGATAAGTTACAGAAGACAAAATACTGATGTATTTTGTCTCTGTTTACAAAGGCTATATTAAGTAAGAGACAAGGCTGCTTTCCATAAGTCAGTGATGACACTGAGCCTGATAGTTAGTCATTCAGGGAAAGTTGACTTTGGTTGATAAGGAATTCGTCTTATCTGATTCAAACTTGTCCCGCCATATCCCGCTCATTCTTCAGTCTTCATTGCCTTCAGTTTTCTACTTCAGTTTGTCTTCAGTGTAAGTAGCTGGTGAGGAGTTTAGGGATTCAGTGAGTTATCTTCATCACTCACTGAATCCACCATCTTCTTCTTGACTCAGTCTTCACCCCTTAAGTTCCGCCTTACTGAGTGGAGAGACTTCTTCTTCGCCTCATATTGAGTATCATGAAGATGGCTCACTGAGAGACTATGCACTCAGTGATCTGTTAGTGTTTAACGGCCTAAACACTTATGGTATTTTCTATTCAAATCCTGGACTTAAGGGGTTTGGGTATTTACTGAACCCAACAGTCTCCCCCTATTTGGATATACAAATAGCCTAAGTGTTTGATCAGTGTAAGTGAGCAATTAGCTTCTTCTTACACTGAATGTACTAATGAACATAATAAGGAACAATGAATATTTTAACAAAACATACATCGTTTATTGATCAATTACATGGTTCCTATCACTAGTACAAAAGATAAAACAAGATGTCATTCAAGATGGATCCCCAGTGCTTCATGCTTAACCTTCTTCTTGAGGAGTGCTTCTTTGTCAGGGTGCTCTCTAATCTTAGCATTCAGGTCTTTGCAGAACCTTTCGTTTTCTGGAGTATTGATTTGAGTGGCCACTGGCAGATAGCTTGCCATTGTAGGCACTCCTGCAAGATCTATGTCACTCCACCTTTGGAATGCCGGGTTTCCATAGACATCAATGAAGAAAAGACATCTTTTAGGCTTTTTAATGCACAGACAATTTACAAACTTTACATCTTCAGGTAGCTCCCTATTGCATTTCAGTCCAGGCACTTTGATCTCAGGCTCGAACTCAACACTCTTTCGTTTGCTTTGTGATGATTGAGGTTGAGATCCTTGAGATGCAGTTAAGGCAGGCTGAATCCCTAGTAGTGCTGGTGCTTTGTCACACCCTCAAATTACCTATTTTGCAGCGGAATGGAATACCTGGGGGATGACTGTCATCGCATCAAAGTTACAGTTATATCGAACGACCTAAAGTGTCGTTTTGAAAATATCGTTTGATTAAGTAAATTAATCAGAGTTTACAAAACATAGGTCCCAAAAGATTTCCAATGTACCAAAATGAGTATGTTACAATCAAATGATAGTTAAGTGCATAAAATATATGTGAGACGCGTCGACACCGCGACTCTATGATAAGTCCACATGCATGCCATGAAGTGAATGCCTTAGATACCTAAGATAAAACATACTAAAAAGTGTCAACACAGTGGTTGAGTGAGTTCATAGAGTTTGTTTAACATGTAAAGCTTTTAAAGAACGTTCATGCAGCAAAGGCAAAGTTTTTGGTCATTGAGAATAGTCCACAAAGCAAAGGCATTGTAAATCCACTCAGTTCCAAGTTTCGACCATACAAAACTTGCAACCTGTGTGTTCACAACCCACTGCCAAAAGTAGTATATCTAGTAGTCAAGTATTCGTTGTCATAATAGTTCACAATATAGCACCACATATATAATAATGTATGCCAGGCAAAGCCCCTAGAATAAATAATATGCGTCCCGTAAAATAGTGATCGAGAGGTTGGCCGACCTCTAATAGCGCTATCCATGCTACCTACTGATAGGAGACTTAACAATGCGAATGTACGAACAGTACATCATACAACTATTATACACAATTAAGAACGCTCCAAACATGGGAGACTTTGGATCGAGAATGCTCCGTAACATAGTGAGACGTTCTGCTCTGGACCTGGGAGGCTTTAGGTTGCTCCGAACAAGGGAGACTTTGCACGCTCCACCAATAAGGCGAGACTTTAGGTCAAGAACACTCCACCAAAATGGTGATACTTTTAGCGTCATAGCACGTACGGTTCAATAAGTTCAAACAAGTCATAAGTTTGTAATTAAGTTCAAGTGTTCCAGTCAAAAGTTCATAATTAAGTTCAAGAGTTTAAGTCGAGTTCAAAAGTTCAAAACAATCAAAGAGCTTAAAACATATCAAAAGGTTCAAAATAGTCAAAGTGTTCAAATATATGTTAAAAGGTCCAAATCAATTTAAAAGAGTTCAAATATATATGTCGAAGGGTTCAAAATCAAGGAAAGTGGTTCAAATAATAGTGTTCATAACATAGTAATCAGTTTAGTTCGGGCATAATCTACTTATGAGCATAAAGAGTGAAACAAAAGACTAACAAGTTCATGATAGTTCAAACAATATAGTTTAAGTTTAGATCCAACATATAGTTTGCAAATAATCGAAATTGAAATTAAAATCGTTGAGCATGTATCTCCCCCAAAGAGTTTGTAAAACAATTAAACGAGTAAAAGTGGGGCTACGAACTCACCTGATGCAATGATTATGATGAAAAAAGTGGATATACCGAAATGAGGTGCAATCTGTATCTGCAACCTCATATGAATGATATGTTCTAATGTAAGTCATGAAACAATGTCGCGCATGCTAACTCATATGATATCCATACCACTTGTACAATTTTGAAAATGAAGTTTATCGTCGAAATACACGTTTATGACATCTCGTCATGTTATAAAATAATTTACAAGTACTTACGTTGAAACGACATCCTACAATAGTTGCTTAGTGATTTATCAAGAAATTATAGTTTATGAGTAGTTTTCGGAAAAGTTCAAGAGATCGTATATTACTCGTTACAACTTCGTTTGACGAACGGTTGAACATTTTGAAAAATAGGATAGGTGAACTCACTTTTACTTAAAGACATTATTTTCTCAAAAGTACTCTATCGACAGGAAAAATGGCTCCAAACATGGTCACTTGCGATAACCATTTTGGTCTAATAGAAATACATAACTGTTAATATTAGTGAAAAATAATAGTTAAGATAGCAATAATTAAAACGCTTGTAACATAGTCGATATAGCTCGGTTTTCTACGTTCTATATATCCTCGGAATCGCGATAGTATGTACTAATGTATTTTTGATAAATTGACTCATTTAGATAATGCTTAAAACTCATTTTTGCCCCTTAAATAACCTTTGACAGCAAGTATAATTTCAGAAAATTAGTTTTCGTCGTTAAACTTGAAAATAACATAACTTCTTCGTTATAAATCCGTTTTAACCCGTTCAAGCGACCACGGTTTTGTTTTAAAGTATATTTTCTGAAAATATAACCCAAAATAGTCCATGAGCTGTCGAAATTTCCAGATTTTATAAAAATGGACAGACCTCAATTTCATGTTGTCGAAAATGATTTTTATAGTGTAGAACTTGTTCTAACCCTTTCCAATCAACACCAAAACTATTCTAAACCTACCATACACCTTCTTAGAGTGTCATGGGTTCCTAAACTTCATCAACAATGATAAGTTTCATGGGAATAATTATAGGATAGTTAATATTCATTATAAGTAGAAAAACAAGTAAAAAGTGGTATGAATACATATAACACTTGCATATTTTTCTTACTAGAATAATAAAATAACTCAAGTATGAATATGAAAGAGTAATGAAAATTATAAGAAGCTTACAAGTAGTATGATGAGGTTTAAGTAACTAGGTACTAATTACTTATTGATTTTTATTTCAAAATCTTATATAGAAGTATACTAGGGTTTGATTAAGCACTTGATCTTGAAAAAAAATTTGTTTCTTGCTTGGTTCTTGAGTTGGCCGATCATCCACAAGGGATGAGAGGTTTTCATTTTGTTTTCACCTTATGGTATGTGTTTGCTATGTGTTTTAATCTAATAAATCACTTGTATATACAAATATCTAAGTAACTAGTATAGGTGTACATTCTTAGGCCAAGATATTTTGTAAAGAGATGGTGACTAGGGGGGGAGGTGGCGGCAATGGGATAAGGGTGGACGAATTTGTGTAGTTTTTATGATTAAATGCATTTTAAGTTATGTATAATGTATATTTGGTACATATAATTAGTTATTAAGTGTAGCGTTAGCTAGAAATCGATTTTAACGGAACAAAATAAAATATATCGAAGTCATAAAAATTATAAAAATACATTTCTCGCAAGTATTGAGTGAAGAAATAATGATCGACTAGAATTTACGAAAACCGTCGTAAATATATATATATATATATATATATATATATATATAACAATATATGTGCTAAATAAATTCAAAACATCGGGTAAACTAATAATATAATTTTTATAATCTTTAAAATGAGTATAAAAATATATCTGGACAATTGTTGTAAGTGTCGGATCAATTATTCAAAATCAGTGATCGTGCGGTAGCGTTTATTTAATAGAAAAATATAAGTTAATAGAATATGCAAATCCTTGCATGAACTAATATGAAATGATGACGTTACTGATGATATGTAGACTAACTCTAGTCTATATGAAGTGTTCTCAATGATGTTCCATAAATGCGCAGCTTAAACCTTACAGTTACGCGAATTTGATACTCATAAACCTAATTTACGAAAAATGATGAATAAAAATCATGAATATAAATTTTTCTCCGGGAATGAATAGTATTTTTGTGAATAGTAAAATTTTGAAATAACCACTCAAAATATTATATCGACTTCAAAAATGATGAATAGTAAAATGATGAATAGTAAATTCCCGAGATGAATAGTAAATTTGAGAAATGACTGGAAATTGAGAATTGTGACATTCTTCCCCTGTTAGAGGAATCACGTCCTCGTGATTCAATTATTGATAACTATAGTCCGAATCGCGACAAGGGTTCTAAAAGTTCATGCTCGTGTGTATAGTCTAAATGATTATGTCAATGCTCATGTATATGGGTTCCTCATCCAACTAGGTACGTTCTTGTGCTATCGTGACCATTTCCCATTCTAAAGACATGATCTCTTATTGTTAGGTTTGATGAGGCAAGCTTTCCCATTCTCGAGCAAAACTCACAAAAGACTTTTAGGTAACCGATTTTTACTTAATCTCACAACTCATCAAACAAGAACTGTCATGAGATTAGGCTATATCGGTTTGAGTAACAACTTGATTCTAGCTTGATCTTTGCAACTCATCAAACAAGAACTGTCACTCAGATCAAACTGGAAACAAGTGGTTTGAAGAAAATCTTTTGAAAATTTGGCTCGATTACGGAATTGCTTACACATATGAGACTACTACTCCCTTCATTGCATGATTCTTCCTAAATTAGACATAGGTGATCAGGCTATGTATAATTTGGGAGTAACTATGCAATGCTTAGACTAATCAACTTATATGATGTTTGGTGTTGAGTCAACTGATGTTAAAATTGTGATAGGGAATGATAAGGCATTCTCCACATTGGGGTATGAAGAAAGGATAGTGGAATGGGTATCTGAAGACACCTATGTGAAATGAAAGTAAATAACTCGCATAATATGCGTATAAACCAGCATGTATAATGAGTATGCACTTATAATGATATGATGAGATGCTATGATGATGTAGTTATAGTCTAGGGTCAATGATGCAACCTAGTTCTCTATAACCGATGCTCTGATACCAATCTGTCACACCCCCAAATTACATGTTTTGCAGCGGAATGGAATACCTGGGGGATGACTGCCATAGCATCAAAGTTATAGTTATATCGAACGACCTAAAGTGTCATTTTGAAAATATCGTTTGATTAAGTAAAATAATCAAATTTTACAAAACATAGGTCCCAAAAGATTTCCAATGTACCAAAATGAGTTTGTTACAATCAAACGATAGTTAAATGCATAAAATATATGTGAGACGCGTCGACACCGTGACTCAATGATAAGTCCACATGCATGCTATGAAGTGAATGCCTTAGATACCTAAGACAAAACATGCTAAAAGGTTTCAACACAATGGTTGAGTGAGTTCATAGAGTTTGTTTAACACGTAAAGCTTTTAAAGAACGTTCATGCAGCAAAGGCAAAGTTTTTGGTCATTGAAAATAGTCCACAAAGCAAAGGCATTGTAAATCCACTCAGTTCCAAGTTCCGCCCATACAAAACTTGCAACCTGTGTTTTCACAATCCACTGCCAAAAGTAGTATGTCTAGTAGTCAAGTATTCGTTGTCATAATAGTTCACAATATAGCACCACGTATATAGTAATGTATGCCAGGCAAAGCCCCTAGAATAAATAATATGTGTCCTGTAACATAGTGAACGAGAGGTTGGCCGACCTCTAATAGCGCTATCTATACTACCTACTGATAGGAGACTAACAATGTGAATGTACGAACGGTACATCATACAACTATTATTCACAATTAAGAAATCTCCAAACATGGGAGACTTTGGATCGAGAATGCTTCGTAACATAGTGAGACGTTCTGCTCCGGACCTGGGAGGCTTTAGGTTGCTCGGAACAAGGGAGACTTTGCTTGCTCCACCAATAAGGCGAGACTTTTGGTCAAGAACGCTCTACCAAAATGGTGATACTTTTAGGGTCATAGCACGTACGGTTCAATAAGTTCAAACAAGTCAAAAGTTCGTAATTAAGTTCAAGTGTTCCAGTCAAAAGTTCATAATTAAGTTCAAGAGTTTAAGTCGAGTTCAAAAGTTCAAAACAGTCAAAGAGCTCAAAACATATCAAAAGGGTCAAAATAGTCAAAGTGTTCAAATATATGTTAAAAGGTCCAAATCAATTTAAAAGAGTTCAAATATATATGTTTAAGGGTTCAAAATCAAGGAAAGTAGTTCAAATAACAGTGTTCATAACATAGTAATCAATTTAGTTCGGGCATAATCTACTTACGAGCATAAAGAGTGAAACAAAAGACTAACAAGTTCATGATAGTTCAAACAATATAGTTTAAGTTTAGATCCAAAATATAGTTTGCAAATAATCGAAATTGAAATTAAAATAGTTGAGCATGTATCTCCCCCAAAGAGTTTGTAAAACAATTAAACGAGTAAAAGTGGGGCTACGAACTCACCTGATGCAATGATTATGATGACAAAAGTGGATACACTGAAATGAGGTGCAATCTCTATCTGCAACCTAATATGAATGATATGTTCTATTGTAAGTCATGAAACAATGTCGTGCATGCTAACTCATATGATATCCATACCACTTGTACAATTTTGAAAATGAAGTTTATCGTCGAAATACACGTTTATGACATCTCGTCATGTTATAAAATAATTTACAAGTACTTACGTTGAAACGACATCCTACAATAGTTTCTTAGTGATTTATCAAGAAATTATAGTTTATGAGTAGTTTTTGGAAAAGTTCGAGAGATCGTATATTATTCGTTACAACTTCGTTTGACGAACGGTTGAACATTTTGAAAAATAGGCTAGGTGAACTCACCTTTACTTAAAGACATTATTTTCTCAAAAGTACTCTATCGACAGGAAAAATGGCTCCAAACATGGTCACTTGTGATAACCATTTTGGTCTAATAGAAAATACATAAGTGTTAATATTTTTGAAAAATAATAGTTACGATAGCCATAATTAAAACGCTTGTAACTTAGTCGATATAGCTCAGTTTTCTACGTTCTATATATCCTCGGAATCGCGATAGTATGTACTATTATATTTTTGATAAATCAACTCATTTAGATAATGCTTAAAAATCATTTTTGCCCCTTAAATAACCCTTGTCAGCAAGTATAATTTCAGAAAATTAGTTTTCGTCGTTAAACTTGAAAATAACGTAACTTCTTCATTATAAATCCGTTTTAACCCGTTCAAGCGACCACGGTTTTGTTTTATAGTATATTTTCTGAAAATATAACCCAAAGTAGTCCATGACCTGTCGAAATTTCCATATTTTATAAAAATGGACAGACCTCAATTTCATGTTGTCGAAAATGATTTTTATAGTGTAGAACTTGTTCTAACCCTTTCCAATCAACACCAAAACTATTCTAAACCTACCATACACCTTCTTAGGGTGTCATGGGTTCCTAAACTTCATCAACAATGATAAGTTTCATGGGAATAATTATAGGATAGTTAATATTCATTATAAGTAGAAAAACAAGTAAAAAGTGGTATGAATACATATAATACTTGCATATTTTTCTTACTAGAATAATAAAATAACTCAAGTATAAATATGAAAGAGTAATGAAAATTATAAGAAGCTTACAAGTAGTATGATGAGGTTTAAGTAACTAGGTACTAATTACTTATTGATTTTTATTTCAAAATCTTATATAGAAGTATACTAGGGTTTGATTAAGCACTTGATCTTGAACTTTTTTTTGTTTCTTGCTTGGTTCTTGAGTTGGCCGATCATCCACAAGGCATGAGAGGTTTTCATTTTGTTTTCACCTTTTGGTATGTGTTTGCTATGTGTTTTAATCTAATAAATCACTTGTATATACAAATATCTAAGTAACTAGTATAGGTGTACATTCTTAGGCCAAGATATTTTGTAAAAAGATGGTGACTGGGGGGGGGGGGGAGGTGGCGGTAATGGGATAAGGGTGGAAGAGTTTGTGTAGTTTTTGTGATTAAATGCATTTTAAGTTATGTATAATGTATATTTGGTACATATAATTAGTTATTAAGTGTAACGTTAGCTAGAAATCGATTTTAATGGAACAAAATAAAATATATCGAAGTAATAAAAATTATAAACATACATTTCTCGCAAGTATTGAGTGAATAAATAATTATCGACTAGAATTTACGAAAACCGTCGTAAATATGTATATATATATATATATATATATATATATATATATATATATATATATATATATATATATATATATATATATATATAACATATATGTGCTAAATAAATTCAAAACATCGGGTAAACTAATAATATAATTTTTATAATCTTTAAAATGAGTATAAAAATATATCTGGACAATTGTTGTAAGTGTTGGATCAATTAATCAAAATCAGTGATCGTGCGATAGCGTTTATGTAATAGAAAAATATACGTTAAGAAAATATGCAAATCCATGCACGAACTAATATGAAATGATGACGTTACTGATGAGATGTTGACTAACTCTATTCTATATGAAGTGTTCTCAATGATGTTTCATAAATGCGCAGCTTAACCCTTACAGTTACGTGAATTTGATACTCGTAAACCTAGTTTACGAAAAATGATGAATAAAAATCATGAATATAAATTTTTCTCCGGGAATGAATAGTGTTTTTGTGAATAGTAAAATTTTGAAATGACCTCTCAAAATATCATATCGACTTCAAAAACGATGAATAGTAACCGATGAATAGTAAATTCCCGAGATGAATAGTAAACTTGAGAAATGACCGGAAATTGAGAATTGTGACATGCTTCCCTTAGTCTTTCATACCTTTTGCTGAGAATTTTCATCAGCTCCTTAACCACAGCGTTCTGTTTCTTTTCAATGATTTGACCAAGCTCATCGAGTTAAGTGATCCCAAAGTCAGTGAATTTCAAGGGATCACACTACTACAAAAAAACTCAAAGAAACCGGTCAAAATAGCCCTTAAAGAGTGGTTTTGAAACCACTCTCTGAAGGGGGGTATCTCCATGATCGAAACATATAGAAACCGGTTTGGCAACCAGTCTCTATTAGAAGCATCGACACCGGTTTTCTCCTTAAAATCGGTCTCCATTATAGAGTAAACAAACATAGTTATATTGGACATGGACACCGGTTTTCCCACAACCTCTCTTTATAGAAACATCCAACTTATCTTTATAAAGAGTAATAAGATATGTTTTTATCTCAAAACCAATCTTTTTGATAAATCTATTACATTAAAAAAGATTATTTCTAAAAATTTTCAATATATTAAAAATTGGAAAACTTTAGAAATGACTTTTTTTAATAAAGAAATATACATAAACGTAGCAAATATATATAAAGTGATTAAAATAAACTACAAATGTCAAAATCAAGAAAGTAAATTAAGATAATACGTCAAGTCAACTAAACATAAATCCTAGAAAAAATCTAAATTAAAACACAAGAATTCCAAACTTTAACGAAAAACACTAGAATTCAATATAATTGAACATAATTATCTGGAATTAATCACGCCACAATGTAAATGTAGGACCTTACAAATATCAACCTTATCAGAAACCCACTTAACGAACACAAGTATCACCACGTGAAACCACGCTACGCGTAGAACACGTTCAACACAAACACAAACATATGCGTAAATAAAGAAGGAAAGATTAAGATGATGGTGACTTGAATATATGAAACCGTGTATGTATGTAGAGAAAGATGAAAATAATAAGTTGTATATTCCAAAGAAAACACACACACACACACACTCAAGCACACCCCTCAAATGACCATTTGAGGGGTATTTATACTCAAAATACAAGATGCCCTAAAGGGCTTTCTATGGGCTTGGATTGGGTTGGATTGGATAATATCTTTCATAAGGCTAGCTTAACTAAACTAATACCCATTTAGCTTAGTCCAATCCACGAGCCCGTTGACTATTCTAACACGATATCTAACACACGATATAAAGTTCCTAAATGTGAATGACCATCACTTCTAATAAAAACTATTAAGGCTAACAGTAAACCATGCACCAGTGATGGCGTTCAACTCTTTGTTCTCTAATGGAAGCTCGTCACTGCACGTACCTACATATAAGTTAATAAAATAATTGGTTATACAACAACTAAGACATTTTTCGGTGCAAGAATTAAACTGCCAATTATTTAACAATGACAAATTACACAGAACATAAGGCAATCAATCATGTCATTATCATCAAAGAAAAATCAATTAACAAGCGTGCATTAGCCTAAAACCTTAAGTATACAAAAAATTATCCTAAAGCTGACATTAACCTTTTGGATGTTGTAATCAGCAAGTGTCCGACCATCCTCTAGTTGCTTCTCGGCAAATATCAATATTTACTGGTCTGGCGGGATACCTTCTTTATCCTATAAACGAACCACACGGTTAGCAAAATGCCCATTAGAGAAAGAAAAAGGTGTATTAATGCGGTAACAAAATGCTTATTAATTTTGCATACAGATTATTAGAACTTGATTACAATACGTATCCATAAATTTCCTAAAGGAATAAAGAACTATGCCACCTCAAGTAACTCACTCACTCTGTGTGATAATGAAACAACGCATATATATACCTTATAAGCCCAACAATTATGAGTTGCACGGCCTACACCTTAATTATGACAAAATTAGAAGTCTGGACAACAGTATAGCAAATAAAATAAGACAGCTAGTAAAAATTAGTATAGCTAAAAAGGGGTAATACTTTTGCTTAACTCTACAAATGTTATGCTACAGAGAGCTTCTGTTTTTCCTCTTTTACTTTGACCAAAAATCTATACGCATGTGACATATGGATCATAAAAGTCTAAGGTTCCAAACACCAACTTTCATAACAAAAGGAAATTAGAACAGAGGTCCTTATGTGCCTTCCTGCATCCTAACAAGTAATTATGGATCCTATATCTCATTAGAAGCTGCTAATAACTTATTAAAAACTACTCGGGTGATTTTTTGTTTGTTTTGCAAAGGAACAACACTTCAATCAAGAAATACATCATGTGAAGAAGTGAAAAAACAACCTAGATCAAGATGCGCCAGCTCAAGAACACAGGAACAAAACTAAAATTTATTTTAAGTGTAAAACCTGAGAATACAGTGTTACAAAACTATTGACAGTCATATAGTTATACCTCTTAGAGTTGCTTCAGCAGTGGTGAACTCTATGTGTACCCAACCCAAGAATCGGCCATCTCTAATTGCAAAGCGGAATTCAGCGATTTCACCAACATCTTTAAAGAAATCCCTCCTATAAATAACATGAAATTACATGTCAAAAGCAGACAAAAGCATCCTAGCAACTAACTAGCAATAGGCTTAAGCAGAAAAGTCCTTACACGTCATCTTCTTCAATTGAAATACTTAAATTGCCAAGATACAAAGTTTTGGTCACCAGTGGAGAAGTCAGTACTGCCCCCAAGTCACCTTTACGAATGTATAAATAAAAAAAAACACACAAAACATTGATCAGAACGTTTAGGTAAAATCATTCGTATCCCAAACCTCTATTATCAGATACATCATATTCAAAATAATATCGCAACCCATAATAGCCACAAGAGGTTGAAGTTGGGGGTATAACAAAAGAATATACATCATATATAGACATATGACTTGTAAGACCTCTATAGATGATTATCAGATACATCATATTCAAAATAATACCATCCTAAAAGAAACTATGAACAGGGTACATACGTTGCTAGCTTCTTCAAGTTGTTCCCTCTTGACAACAGCAAGAGCAACATCCATAACACATTCAAGTACATGCAACCCGGAGATACGAGCATAATAATTCATGTCTCTCATGCATGCGGAGATTGCTGACTTAAATGATGATGTTTGGTCATCCTATGTCTCGGGTGTCATTTGTGCTATGAAATTTAACAGCCTCACAATAGTTCTACACCAAAAGTATCAAAATTTTGGTCTGAAATGAATTACTCCGTATATAAATATGATCCATACCGAAACCTTGTGGATTGTTGTCCACGTTTAATGAGCCAACAGACTTGATGATTTCTTTAATATCACCAAATTATCATGTGAATCTGCTTTCCAATGAACCTGTGAAACAAGTTGGTACAGAACCAGATATATAAAAATAAGTATCACACGGTTACTAATTAAATGTACATAAGTAGTATGCACCGATAAACAACTGCAAATTGTTTTCATGAGAAGGACCGCTGAACCTCATGTTTTGGCCCTTCTTTAACTGTAAAAAACAAGATCAGCTATCCACTACTACTAAAAACACACTATCTGGTCAAAATTATGTGAACTAAACCACTATGAAAACACACTATTTGCTTCATAAATCAAGTAACTTATGAAGTGGTGCTTTCTGCATCAATATCTCCGTCACATTCACCAAGTATTTACACCGGTATAGTTACCAAAAAAAGTGATCAAATGAAATACGCTGATGTTATTGACAACTAGAACCATTGTCAATAAATTATACGAAAGATATAGATTATTAAGCACTCTTACTAAGTTAAATCGTTAAACTTTTGGCAATTGGTTACGTATTTGTACTAATACACTAGTGAATCTCATGTGTAAATGGTTGACACATATGAAATATAGAGACCCTAATTTACACTTAACCACTAATCAGCTAATTACCATGTTAGGTGCCAAAAAAAAATAATAAAAAAAATTACCAATAAACATATTTAAATATAACAAACTTGGTTGACACGGGATGAAAAGCCATGAGTATAAAGAAACAAATTAAATTGTATGCCTAATATAAAACTACCTCATAATTTGATGAAAAATTGGAATGCAACTTAGGCCACAACAGATACAGTTGTTGTTCACTCACTTATGACATTTTTTTAGAAAACAAAAGTTTTATCATTTTACAGTATAACACAATCAAAAAGTACTCAAACACCCTCACATCACACTCACAACAACAGTATTAGTTGACACTACTAACACAACCATACACCCCTATAATACTCACAACCATAGGCGGAACTTGAACTTTTTTTTGGGGAGGGGGTTGAGTCGGAGATTTGTTTATCACCTCAACTAAATTACGCCTAAAACCTATAATATTTGTTAGGATTTAGTAAATCCAGTTATTAAAGAGTCGGTCACCTCAAGTGTATGTAATCGTTAGACAGCTCGTAGTCGTAGTTATTTAAAGTTAAGTAGTATTTTGTTAAGTAACATCGTGTAGGACGGACGGGTCTTTACCCACTGTATGCCTGATCCACAGCCCGTAGGTGGCGATTTGTGTAAGACTATAAATACTCTCTAACTCCCAAGGTAGAGAATTGGAGCTCATAATAATACTTTCATTTTCTCTGACTAGGTTCCCAAACCTCTAACTCTTTCTCTCTCTAAAACATTAAGTTATACGCCTACTTGATCATGATTTGATGTGTATGTGAAATCCAATATGTGACAAATGGTATCAAGAGCCATGGTTTGATCATCTCTCTCACATATCCTTGGATTTCTAGTGGTTTTAGATCGTTTTTGAGTTTGAAAACGTTTAGTGGTTTTTGCATCATTTGGATCAATTCTTGTGTTAAAGTTTGAATTTTGAATATACTTTTGTGTTTAGAATCATTGTAAGTGCTTGGGTTTAGATTTGGAAAGCTTGAATCACTGTGGTTGTGCTTGTTTTGGATTGAAAAGTGTGTTTTTGAAGTTTTTCTTGCTAGCGACTTGACTCTCGTAGTGTTTTTCTTCGTAGCGACTTGCTTCAGTAATTGTTAGCGAGTTGTAGTGTTAATTGTTAGCGACTTGAGCCTAGCGACTTGTCTATTGAGACAAGCCGACAAACAATACAAGTTAGTGGATTCTCCACTACGGCTAGCGACTTGGTTAAGTTAGCAACTTGCTTTCAATTTTGTTAGCGACTTGTACTTTGTATTCTCAGTGACTTAATATTAGCGACTTGGATCTTAGCGAGTTGTTCTTTAGCAACTTGACTGTTTAGCGATTTGGTATTATAGCGACTTGTGTCCAGCGACTTGGGTCTTAGCGACTTGGGCTTAGCGACGTGATTCATAGCAACTTGAAGTCTAGCGAGTTGCTACTTAGCGACTTGGTTGATATTTTGTTTGAAATACGGTTTTCTCTTGATTTAGTAAAATCCCGTGAAAGAATCTATTTCCCGGTTTAATCATTGAGTTATAAAATCCCATGAGATCTGTAAACGTGTCTACCAACGTGCCTACAATCATTTCTACTGTAGCTGAGGACGTTCAAGCAGCTGGTTCAGATACTCGTCCACCCATGCTTGACATAACTGACTACGACTCTTGGGTTCAACGAATCAGATTGTATTGTCTTGGAAAGGAAAATGGAGTCAACATTCTCAAGTCTATTGATGAAGGACCGTATCAGATTGAGACTACAAGGGACATAATTGATATTGCTGCAGATGGAACCATGATCTTTGGTTTGGACGGACCAAAGACGTATGATGAGCTCAGTGATAAGGAGAAAAAGAGATCCGATGCTGATATCAGGGCTTCAAACATTATACTTCAAGGTCTTCCAAAAGATATCTACAAGCTTATCAATCATAACACAGAAGCCAAGGCTGTTTGGTAAAAGGTCAAGATGCTTCTCTCGGGTTCTGAATTGACTAAGGAAGACAGAGAATCACAGCTGTATGATGAATTTGAGCACTTCAAGATGAAACCAGAAGAGAATATCTATGAATATTATGTGAGATTCCACAAGCTTGTGAATGATATGAGGAATATCAAAATGACTATGCCAAATATTCAGCTGAACTCAAATTTTGTGAACAACATGAATCCCGAATGGCATAAGTTTGTCAACTCTGTGAATCTAAGCAAAGGATTGAAGAATACCAACTATGAGCAACTTTATGCATTCCTTCTTCAGAATGAGAGACATGCTATGTTTGAAAAAAGGATTCTTGAACAATTCAAAACAAACCAGGGAGAAACAAGTTCGTCAAATGACTCTACAGCATTTTACACCAATGTTGGAATTACCACCAAAGCTTCTCAAGTCATACCCATGGGTAATGGTAATTACAAGCTCATCCCTGATCCAACATATAAGCCTCCTGACCCAAACACATTCATGTAAAACTTCATCAATCAACTATCTCTCATGGTTAGTCAAAACATGAACTCTCTACCACACACCAACAATAACCTCAGAACAGTATCCAAGCCACACAATCAAGCTACTGTCAGAGATGGGAAGGTTATGGTGCAACCAGTTCAAGAAAGGTAGTATGAACAGGGAAGAGGTGGAGTTGGTAGAGGATATATGGCAAATCATAATCGTGGAAGGAATCTAAATCAAGGACAAGCAAAGCCAGTAAGTGCTACAACTGTGGTGGTGATGGACATATAGCTTGAAACTGCACATCTCCAAAACGCCCACAAAATGCAGAGTACTTCAGAGACAAGATGTTACTTGTGCAAGCTCAGTTGGATGAAGAGGAGCTGTTGTTTCTTGCTGAGGGCAATGCCAAGACATATGATGCAGATGTGGATGAGCAGCTAATTCAGGAGATAGGTCATAATCATCAAAATGCCTTTCAAGTTGCAGACTGTGATGCATACGACTCTGACGTCGATGATGAACCTACTGCATAGACAATTTTCATGGAAAGCATTTCTCCAATGGTCTCTCCAAAGGTCTCATCATCACAGCAAGCTGTTCCATCCAAAGAATCAATCATCTCAGAGGTATTAAAACTATACGATGATGTTGATGAGCAAAAGATACATGACAAAGTAAAATGAACTGAAACTTTTGAGTCAGATATTGAAAATATGGGAAATATCAATGTTGTCCCATATGATCAATATGTGAAACAAAGTGAAAGTGAGAATGTACCAAGTGATGCATCTTCTGCAGTCAATGATGACTATATTTTTGATGAATACACTGCATGTGCCCCTGATGATTCTGTTATTTCTGAACTAAATGCCTATAAAGAACAAGTTGCTATTTATGAACATCGTGCTAAGTTTGAGTTAACCACCCATGAGCAGGAAATGGATGACCAAATGCATACAATTATTAGAAAAAGTAATTTTAGAGAAGAAGTCTTAAAACAAGAGTTAAACTCCTTACAAGAAAAGCTTTCTAAAACTGTTAAGCAAAAGCAAGAGCTTCAAGATAATGTTAAAGTGCTTAAACAAGAATTTAATGCTAAGGAATCAAAACTATTGAATGACTTTTCAAATCTAAAAACTTTGAAAAACAAGCTTGAAAATAAGTTGTACGTACAAGGGAACACCATTCAGACTGCTCACATGATCACTAAGCATAGAGTCTTAAGAAATAAGCACAGTACCCCCATTATAAAGGAATCTAACCCTGAGTATGGTAAGAAAGAAAAAGCTGCTCAAAATGTAATCTATGATGGCAATGAGATTCTTAAACCTAGACAGAAACCTAGTTGCATTGAGTGCACTGAGGAAGATAGAAAATTAGATGATGCATCTAGGGAGAAAATGGATATGAAGCTTAACGATCCTGTGTGTAAAGAGAATAACATAACGATCAAACCCCATGATTACACTAAGGAAAATTGGATATCCTTAAACATGTTTAAGCCTCAGACTCTATTAACCCCTGAACCAGTGTTCTGGAAAAAGGATATGGATATCCAAAAAGCTGAAAATCTTGTTGAAAAAAATCCCCCTAGTAGGAAATTGCCTCAAGCAACTGTGTATCCTGCTAATACACCAATGCATTTAGTTCATAGATCTATTGCCACTAATAGCAAGACCTTAATCAGCATGTATGTTGTTTATCAGCTGTTTGTTGATTTTGAGAAAACGTGTAAGAAGAGAATCACACCTACAGGGATAACTGAGGTGGAAAGGGGTTTTGAGCAAACTAAAGAATGTTATTTAACTGAGGTCATGCCTTTCTTTAAACAATTAAAAGGTCAATTTGAGAGACTTCAAAAGGGGATAAATTCTGATATTAAAGAAATAGAAAAGGAATTTGATACAATGATAGTTGAGGTCAATGATTATGAACAGGAACTCAAATATAATGAAGTTGAAAAGAAGAACTTGCATATCTTAAATGAGAATTTGATTTCGAGTTGTGTTGCTCAAGATGTGCTTTATACTGTTACTACGCACTCTATTATTGCTTATCGATTTCATGAATTATCTATTGCATTGAAAGTTTCCCATGATCGTGTCACTGAGCTTGAAAACAAAAACTCAGAACTAAATGAGAAAATTAATCAGGATGATCACGATAATTTGGTAAAATATCTTTCTAAACTAGAAGTTGAACATTTTGATTTACAACTAAAATATCAACATCTCAAAGAAAATGCCGAAACTTCAAATATCAAGACATCCTCAAATGCTCTAGAGTTTGATGTAGTTTTTCAGATAAACAAACGTGACGAACAGATTCAAGCTCATTGTAACACGATTAGAAAGTTGAAAGCCCAAATTTCTCAATTAAAGGGTGAAAAGAACAATGTGACTGGCTCCCAAATGCCTCCTCCTTTAGATTCTCAGTATTATCAAACTTTTCATCTTCAAAACTTGGTTAATGCTTTACAAAAAGAAAACGAGAGTTTTCTAGAAGAAAATGAAAAAATTAAACGACACTTTAAAGAGTTATATGATTCAATGAAAGTCACTCGTGACAAAAACAACGAAAAAATAACGTCTTTACAAAAAGAAATTGAGAATCTAAGGAGTCAGGAAAAAGGGAAACTGCCACTTGTCTTTAATAAGAATGTTGCATCAAACTCATCCTCAGACTGCAAATATATTGTGACTGTTAAATACATTCCTCCTCATCTTAGGAATAATGAACTTGTGTTTCATAACTATTTTGCTCACCTTAAAGATAGTCTAGAATGTCTCCGTGAGATTGTGGAAGAGTATTTCATAAATAAGCCTCTTGATAGAGAAATTTGGTTTGCTTGCATTCAGGCCAAACGATCTCAGGAGCTGCTAGAATGTTTAATAGAAACATGTCCTAAATCCTTAAGTGCGAAAGGTAAAGCTGTGATGCCTTGTTCTATGCCTAGTGCCAAGCATACAAACCATTCCATGCCCAGTTTTAAGAAAGTGAACACTAATGTGCCTTCAAGTAGTTCAGATCCCTGCACATCTAGTTCAGGAATGCAAAAAGTAGCAAAACCAACTAATGTTCCAATTCCCTCTACATGAGTAGGAAGTGACACCAAAGCAAGAGGGTCAGAGCCTCAAGGCAACACAAAGAATGATAGGACCTTGCATGCTAGGAATGTTCAGTGGTAAAGAGTAAAAGATCGCCTTAGTGAGAATTTGAATAAAATGAATCGTGTTGATTCTAGTGTTAGCTCTAAGCGTACTGTAATTAATGCGAATTCTGCTACTTTTGGCAAAACATGTAATGATGATTGCTTGGTTTCTATTACTAATCTTGAATATGGTTTGAATGATTTGTGTAATGTTGTCAAATGCCCAATTAAAACTGTTAATGTTAAAAAACAAGCAAAGAAGGCTAAAAGGCAAAGGCGAAAGAAAGTTAGAAAATAGTGGAAACCTACAGGAAGGAATTTTAGTGATATAGGTTATCAATGGATACCTACTGGCCATAAGATTAATCAGTTGTGCCCTAAATTTGCTAAGTCAATGCCCACTAGAAAATGGATGCCTACTGGTAGAACTATTCCCTTAAGAAGTGAACACACTTTGAATTGATCAAATACGGACACTAGCACTGCATCTATTTCTGATGATTCTATTGCTTCTACTTCTGATGTGGGTGTTCCACTCACTGTTACTAACCAAATGGAACCCATTCTTGCATGGGGATCCCAATTATACAGTTATCCATTCTTGTCTGTGTTCAACTGCAGATCGTTCAAATCGTTCTGTGGTACCTGGACTCAGGCTATTCCAAGTATATGACTGGAGACTGGTCACGGCTCATGAACTTTGTGAGTAAATTCATCGGGACTGTGAGATTTGGAAACGATCATTTTGGTGCTATTATGGGTTATGGAGATTACGTGGTTGGAGATAGTGTGATTTCTAGGGTATATTATGTTGAAGGTCTTGGACATAATCTATTTTCTGTTGGACAATTTTGTAACTCTGACTTAGAAGTGGCCTTCAGAAAACATACTTGCTTTGTTAGAGAACTTGATGGTGTGGAACTTCTCAGAGGAACTCGTGGTTCAAACCTATACACCATCTCTATCGAAGACATGATGAAATCTTCACCCATCTGCCTGCTGTCAAAACCTTCTAAAACTAAGTCATGGCTATGGCACCGTCGTCTCAATCACTTGAACTTTGGTACCATAAACAATCTTTCCAGAAAGGACTTAGTAAGAGGACTACCTAGACTTAAGTATGAAAAGGATCATCTTTGTTCAGCATGTCAATTGGGAAAAAGCAAGAAGTATGCCCATAAACCCAATCCTACAAATTCAGTTATGGAAGTTCTACATACTATTCACATGGATTTATGTGGACCCATGAGAGTGCAAACTATTAATGGGAAGAGATATGTGTTAGTTGTGGTTGATGACTACTCCCGATTCACTTGGGTTATGTTTTTGAGAACAAAGGATGAAACTCCAGATGTCATTATTAAACTTATTAAACAACTGCAGGTCTGACTTAACAAAACGGTTAGAATCGTCCGAACTGACAATGGAACTGAGTTTGTTAATAAAGAACTCAATGAATTTTATGAAAGTGTTGGAATCAGTCCTCAAAGAAGTTTTCCACGAACTCCTCAACAGAACGGTGTAGTTGAAAGACAAAATCGAACTCTTGTGGAAGCCGCAAGAACAATGCTGATTTACTCAAAGGTTCCAATGTTTCTATGGGCTGAAGTTATTGCCACTGCATGCTACACTCAAAATCGTTCCCTGATTCACACCTCTCATGGAAAAACTCCATATGAACTTGTCCATAAACGAAAACCTGATCTATCCTATCTTCGTGTGTTTGGTGCTTTATGTTACCCAACTAATGAAGGTCAAGATCTAGGTAAACTAAAAGCTAAAGCGGACATTGGAGTATTTGTAGGTTATGCACCAAACAGAAAAGGATACCGAATCTACAATAAGAGAACCCGAAATATCATGGAAACAATTCACGTTACGTTCGATGAGCTGACCGGTCAAATGGCTCCAGTACAATCCAGTTCTGGACCCACATCTTAACATTCATCAAGTAGTCCTATCAGTTCTACTCTTGTTTCTAATCCCTTACTAGCAACTCCTTATGTACCTCGTTCAGAAGATGATTTGAAGAAATTATTTGATCCAATGTTTGATGAACACTATGAGCCAAGTGCTAATGATATGTCAGTTCCATCAACAGAGGCTGCCTCTATCCCTGTCAATGAAGTTAACCCTTCAGTTTCAATGTCATTAAGTCAAGAAGCGCCTGCTGCTGATCACTCTGTCTCATCAACAAATCATCAATCATCGAGTGTACACAATGGAAATGTTGTTGCTGTTACAGATGATGAAAACCCTTTTGCTCCTCCAGAAGATGAACGCTTTGAGAACATATTTGCTCCGGAATCATCATCAGAACCATCTTCTTCAGGAGATATCGACTCTGCAACTTCAGTTCCTTAATAACAACCACATGAACACCTTAGAAAATGGACACATGATCATCCATTGGACAACATCATTGGAAACCTTTCTCGTCCAGTATCCACACAGAAACAACTTGCAACTGATTCCTTATGGTGATTCTTCAACTCCGTACTCTCTAAGATCGAACCAAAAGACGTGAAAACTGCCATGAATGAAGACAACTGGTTCAATGCCATGCAAGAAGAAATTCCTGAGTTTGATCGACTAGATGTATGGGAATTAGTACCTGCTCCAGATTGTGCAATGATCATTGCTCTAAAGTGGATCTTCAAAGTAAACTTGATGAGCATGGTGATGTTTTAAAGAACAAGGCTCGATTGGTTGCAAAATGATACTGTCAAGAGGAGGGTATTGACTTTGAAGAATCATTTGCTCCAGTTGCTAGTATCGAGGCAATAAGAATCTTCTTGGCTAATGCTGCAAGTAAGAACATGGTAGTCTATCAGATGGATGTAAAGATGGCTTTTCTTAACGGAGATCTTAAAGAAGTCATATACGTCAGCCAACCTGAAGGCTTTGTGAATCCAGAGCGTCCTACTCACGTCTATCATTTGAAGAAGGCTCTTTACGGTTTGAATCAAGCTCCAAGGGCTTGGTATGATACGCTATCAAAGTTTCTTCTATCTACTGGATTCAGCAAAGGAGCAGTTGATCCGATATTGATCACCAGATGTCAGGCAAACATTTAATTCACGTTCAAATATATGTTGATGATATTATTTTTACCTTGACTGACCCCAATGAATGTGACCGTTTTTCAAATGAAACGGGTTCCAAATTTCAAATGTCAATGATGGGACAAATGTCATTTTTCTTGGGATTAGAAATTTCACAAAGTCCCGGAGGCATTTTTATAAATCAATCTAAATATGCAAATGAGATTTTAAAGAAATTTGGATTTGATTCTTGTGACCCTATTGACAATCCCATGATAGAGCGTACTAAACTGGATGAGGACCACCAGGGATCATGGTAGACCAAACGAAATATCGTAGTATGATTGGATCCTTGATTTACCTCACAACCAGTAGACAAGACATTATGTTCGCTGTTTGCATGTGTGCTAGATATCAGGCTAAGCCTACCAAAAAGCACCTTGAAGCGGTTAAATGGGTCTTTCGGTATCTCCAAGGAACCATCAATATGGGACTTTGGTACCCGAAGGACACCGGTATGTCACTAACAGCATATGCAGATGCTGATCATGCAGGATGTCAAGATACACGTCAAAGTACGTCTGGAGGTGCTCAGTTTTTAGGTGATAAGCTTGTGAGCTGGTCGTCAAAGAAACAAATGAGAACTTCTATTTCGTCTACAGAGGCTGAATACATAGCCATGTCATCTTGTTGTGCTCAAATCCTATGGATGGGATCCCAATTATCTGACTATGGCTTTGAATTCAACAAAATTCCTCTGTACTGTGATAATAAAAGTGTTATTGCTCTCTCATGCAACAACGTTCAACACTCAAGAGCAAAGCACATCGACATTAGACATCATTTCATCAGGGAGCAAGTAGAAAACGGTGTGGTGGAACTCTATTTTGTGAGGTCTGAATACCAATTAGCAGACATCTTCACCAAAGCTCTTCCTAGAGAACATTTTGAGTTTATCCTCCCACGACTTGGTCTAAAGAGTCTTCAACCGGAAACACTCAAACGTCTTCAAGAGGAAGACGAGGAGTAAAGGTCTTTCTTCATCCATCTCTTGTAAATATTTATTCGAAAAGCAAAATACAAAATTTCAAAATCTACAAAAAGCAAATAGAAAAATATAAAACTTTCAAAAATCCATAAAAATTAGAAAATTTTGAAAAATCCCAAAAATATTGTTAATTTGTCATGTTTTTTTTCCTTGTTCGATATCATCTATGGATTTTGTGTTGTAATTCAAAGAATGACACGGGTCTTTAGATGTTGTTCGAATGTTTAAAAAAAAAAAAAAAAAAGTCAAAAAAAAAAATAAAATTTGGGAGAAAGTGAAACAAAAAGTTTATAGTCATTTCAGTCTATAACCCATTTTTAATGAAAGAACAGAGCTATGCTTTAACGTATGTTTCAAATCTCATGCTCCGATTCTAAAAACAAATGTTTGTCACCAAAAGGACAAATGTTTCTTTCACAAATATTTTTCCTTCTATAAATTCTTCTGAAATATATTTCCTATCTAATGAAAACAATGTTGAACAAAATAACTCGGACTAAATTTTTGAAATTCACTTGGACTTGACATCGGTCAAAATCTCAATCTCTCAATCAACAACTTATGTCATTGATTGAGGGGGAGAATAATTTTAATTAAATCAAAAGGTTATTTGTCATGTTTTCAAAAGATATTCATGCATGTTATTGGAGTTTAAAGTCTCATAAGTGATCCTTATCGGTTAAATATTTTCATAACCAAGTCATAATTCTCCTTAAAAGCTTTCAAAAACAATTTAAATCTATAGAGATCACAAATCTCAAATGATTTGAAAATTGTGATCGGGGGAGAATTTGTTATTTAAATTGGATTTAAACTAATAAGCAAGTGTTTAGCAAGCTTTCCTCCCTACATGTGCCAAACGATTTCAAATTTTCCATGCACATGTTGAGGGGGAGCATAATTTTAAAACCACAAAGAATTGAAACGTGATTGACTTGTCTATAAGTGCAGGTTCCTTCTAATATGTGCAAAACTCTTTGAAACCTCGAGGCACATATTGAGGGGGAGCAAACTTTTGAAAACCTCATCCTTCCCCAAATATGCTTTATCTACTTGATTTAATCAGGGAAGTGATGTTGATATCTTTTAGAAAATGGTAATCAAAGAAGTTAATTCTTCCTCTTGCCTCTGTGTGCTAAAACTATTTCAAAAACATGATGCACATTTTGAGGGGGAGCTCTTTCTCTAAAAATATCAAAAACAATTCAGGTACAAAATGCTTTGATAATATATCACAAGTATATGGATTTATTTTCAAATGGTTTTCAATTGGTTCCATCGGCAGATGAACAATACCAAATAGACCGACCAAATTTACTTTATGTATGGTGATATAAGGATTGTTAGGTTAGGTATGTGTTCCCATGATCCGCCAGAACCGGAGGGATCTTCCCAGGGACAATTCACTAGATAGTGTAGAGTCCGGAGGAATGTTGAAAAAAGGGAGAAAAATGAGAATATGGGAAGAGTGCGGACTGAGATAGAGCTAGTACTGGAATAAACCCAACAAGGTTCTAGTTCTGAAATCTCGGTAAGCACTGAAGAGGTTGAAGAATGAAAAAGAATTAAATGTGAAAACGGTGAAAAGAAATAGCCCTCTAATAATTTAACCTTAGAGCAGAAACCGGGCTTAATTCATATGTTACTGGTGGTTACTAAGGTAACACTGGTATTGAAGACAAGACATCATGGACCCAGTGACGCACTGCACTACAACTTCCCAAGCTACTAAAGTTCCTTTTTCAAAGGACTTGTTTCATTCTCACGGGGAACCAACATTATCTATCGACTTTCTCTTAGAGATTGTTGATATTGAAGAAGGAGACACTCTCCCTAGTCTCCAGCATAGAAACCAAATTTGCACAATTGAGTCTAGAACCACGAGATCATCAAATAAATCTGTTAGGATTTAGTAAATCCAGTTATTAAAGACTCGGTCACCTCAAGTATATGTAATCGTTAGAAAGCTCGTAGTCGTAGATTATTTAGTGTTTAGTAGTATTTAGTTATGTAACACCGTGGAGGACGTACGGGTCTTTACCCACTGTATGCCTGATCCACAGCCCGTAGGTGGCGACTTATGTAAGAACTATAATTACTCTCTACCTCCAAAGGTAGAGAGTTAGAGCTCATAATAAGATTTTTCTTTCTCTCACTAAAGTTCCCAACCTCTAACTTTCTCTCTCTAAAACCTCTTGTATACGCCTCTTTGATCATTGGTTTAGCGTGTTTATGAAATCCAATATGTTACAAATGCTATCAGAGCCATGGTTTCATCATCTCTTACATATCCTTGGATTTCTAGTGGTTTTTAGATGGCTTTTGAGTTTGAAAAATTTTAGTGGTTTTTGCATCATTTGGTTCATTTCTAGTGTTAAAGTTTGAATTTTTGGTGTACTTTTGTGTTTAGAATCATTGTATGTGCTTGGGTTTTGATTTGGTAAGCTTGAATCATTGTGGTTGAGCGTGTTTTGGATTGAAAATTGTGTTTTTGAAGTTTTTCTTGGTAGCGACTTGGCTCTCGTAGTGAATTTCATCATAGCGACTTGCTTCAGAAAAAGGTAGCGAGTTGTAGTGCTTTTTGGTAGCGACTTGTCTATTGAGACAAGCCGACAAATACTACAAGTTAGTGGATTCGCCACTACGGCTAGCGACTTGGTGAGGTTGGCGACTTGCTTCAGAAAATGTTAGCGAGTTGTAGTGTAAATTGTTAGCAACTTGATACTAGCGACTTGGATCTTAGCGAGTTGTTCTTTAGCAACTTAACTGTGTTTAGCGACTTGGTGCTTAGCGACCTGGACCTTAGCGAGTTGCTCTTTAGCGACTTGACTGTGTAGCGACTTGGTGCACTAGCGACTTGTTACTTAGCGACTTGGTGATTAGCGACTTGGTTCAAGAATTCGTAGCGACTTGGTTGATTTTTGTTTGTAATACGGTTTTCTCTTGATTTAGTAAAATCCCGTGAAAGAATCTATTTCCCGGTTTAATCATAGAGTTATAAATCTCGTGTAATCTGTTAACATGTCTACCAACGTACCTACAATCATCTCTACTGTTGTGGAGGATGTTCAAGCAGCTGGTTCAGATACTTGTCCACCTATGCTTGACAGAACTGAATACGACTCTTGGGCTCAACGAATCAGATTGTATTGTCTTGGAAAGGAAAATGGGGTCAACATTCTCAAATCCATTGATGAAGGACCTTATCAGATTGAGACTACAAGAGACTTGATTGATACAGCTGCAGATGGAATAATGATCTATGGAATAGACAGAACAAAGACGTATGATGAGCTCAATGATAAGGAGAAAAAGAGATTTGATGCTGATATCACGGCTTCTAACATTATACTTCAGGGTCTTCCAAAAGATATCTACAAGCTTATCAATCACAACACTGAAGCCAAGGCAGTATGGGATAATGTCAAGATGCTTCTCTCAGGTTCTGCATTGACCAAGGAAAATCACAACTGTATGATGAGTTTGAGCACTTTAAAATGAAACCAGATGAGAGTGTCTATGAATACTACGTGAGATTCCATAAGCTTGTGAATGACATGAGGAACATCAAAATGACCATGCCAAACATTCAGCTGAACTCAAAGTCTGTGAACAACATGAATCCCGAATGGCACAAGTTTGTCACCTCTGTGAAGCTAACCAAAGGATTGAAGAATACAAACTATGAGCAGCTGTATGCCTTCCTTCTTCAGAATGAGAGACATGCCATGTTTGAAAAAAGGATTCTTGATCAGTTCAAAACCAACCAGGGAGAAACAAGTTCATCAAATGATTCAACAGCTTTTTACACAAATATTGTAATTACCACCAAAGCTTCTCAAGTCATACCCATGGGTAATGGTAATTACAAGCTCATCCCTGATCCAGCATATAAGCCTCCTGACCCAAACACATTCATGGAAAACCTCATCAATCAACTTTCTCTCATGGTTAGTCAAAACATAAACTCTCTCCCACATACCAACAATAACCTCAGAACAGCATCCAAACCACACAAACAAGCTACTGTCAGAGATGGGAAGGTCATGGTGCAACCAGTTCATGAAAGGCAGTATGAACAGGGAAGAGGTGGAGTTGGTAGAGGATATGTGGAAAATCAGAATTGTGGAAGGAATCCAAATCAGGGTCAAGCTAAGCCAATTAAGTGCTACAACTGTGGTGGTGATGGATACATAGCAAGGAACTACACTTCTCCAAAACGCCCTCAAAATGCAGAGTACTTCAAAGACAAGATCTTACTTGTGCAAGCTCAGGATAATGGAGCTGTGTTGGATGAAGAGGAGCTGTTGTTTCTTGCTGAGGGCAATGCCAAGACATATGAAGCAGATGTGGATGAGCAGCCAATTCAGGAGATAGGTCATAATCATCAGAATGCCTTTCAAGTTGCAGACTGTGATGCATACGACTCTGACGTCGATGATGAACCTACTGCACAGACAATCTTCATGGCTAGCATTTCTCCAATGGTCTCTCCAAATGTCTCATCATCACAACAAGCTGGTCCATCCAAAGAATCAATCATCTCAGAGGTATTAAAACTATACGATGATGTTGATGAGCAAAAGATACATGACAAAGTACAATCAACTGAAAATTTTGAGT
Organism: Chrysanthemum seticuspe; assembly: GCA_019973895.1. Classification (NCBI taxonomy): domain Eukaryota; kingdom Viridiplantae; phylum Streptophyta; class Magnoliopsida; order Asterales; family Asteraceae; genus Chrysanthemum; species Chrysanthemum seticuspe. The sequence goes on from BPTQ01000004.1 coordinate 79,809,087, forward strand.
CAGATATTGAAAATATGGGTAATATCAATGTTGTCCCATATGATCAATATGTGAAACAAAGTGAAAGTGAGACTGTACCAAGTGATGCATCTTCTGCAGTCAATGATGACTATGTTTTTGATGAATACACTGCATGTGCCCCCGATAATTCTGTTATCTCTGAACTGAATGCCTATAAAGAACAAGTAGCTATTTGTGAACAACGTGCTAAGTTTGAGTTAACCACCCGTGAGCAGGAAATGGATGACCAAATGCGTACAACTATTAGAAAAAGTAAGTTTAGAGAAGAAGTATTAAAACGAGAGTTAAACTCCTTACAAGAAAAGCTTTCTAAAACTGCTAAGCAAAAACAAGAACTTCAAGAAAATGTTAAAATGCTTAAGCAAGAATTCAGTGCTAAGGAATCAAAACTTTTGAATGATTTTTCTAATCTAAAAACCTTGAAAAAAAAGCTTGAAAATAAGTTGTACATACAAGGGAATACCATTCAGACTGCTCACATGATCACTAAGCATAGAGTTCTCAGCGATAAGCATAGTATCCCCATTATAAAGGAATCCAACCCTGAGTATGGTAAGATAGCAAAAGCTGCTCAAAATGTAATCTATGATGGCAATAAGATTCTTAAACCTAGACAGAAACCTAGTTGCATTGAGTGCACTGAGGAAGAAAGAAAACTAGATGATGCGTCTAGGAAGAAAATGAATAAGAAGCTTAACGATCCTGCGTGTAAAGAGAATAACATAACGATCAAACCCCATGATTACACTAATGAAAATTGGATATCCTTGAACATGTTTAAGCCTCAAACTCAATTAACCCCTGAACAGATCTTTTGGAAGAAAGACAAGGATAAGCTAAAAGTTAATGTACTAGTTGAAACAAACACTCCCCTTAGTAAAATGTCTGTAGCTACTGTGTATCCTCCAAATACACCAATGCATCTAGTTCCTAGATCTATTGCCACTAATAGCAAGACCTTAATCAGCCTATATGTTGTTTATCAGCTGTTTGTTGATTTTGAGAAAACGTGTAAGAAGAGAATCACACCTACTGAGATAATTGAGGGGGAAAGGGGTTTTGAGCAAACTAAAGAATGTTATTTAACTGAGGTCATGCCTTTCTTCAAACAATTAAAAGGTCAATTTGAGAGTCTTCAAAAAAGGATAAATTCAGATATTAAAGAAATGGAAAAGGAATTTGATGTAATGATAGTTGAAGTCAATGATTATGAATAAGAACTCAAATATAATGAAGTTGAAAGAAAGAACTTGCACATCTTAAATGAGAATTTGATTTCGAGTTGTGTTGCTCAAGATGTGTTTTATACTGTTACTAAGCACTCTATTACTGCTTCTCGATTTCATGAATTATCTATTGCATTGAAAGTTTCCCATGATCGTGTCATTGAGCCTGAAAACAAAAACTCAAAACTAAGTGAGAAAATTGATCAGGATGATCACGATAATTTGGTAAAACATCTTTCTAAACTAGAAGTTGAACATTTTGATTTACAACTAAAATATCAACATCTTACAGAATATGTCAAAACCTCAAATATCAAGACATCCTCGGATGTTCCAGAGTTTGATGCAGTCTTTCAGATAAGCAAACGTGACGAACAGATTCAAGCTCATTGTAACACGATCAGAAAGTTAAAAGCCCAAATCTCCCAATTAAAGGGTGAAAAGAACAATGTGACTGGCTCCCAAATGCCTCCTCCTTTAGATTCTCAGTATTCTCAAACTTTTCATCTTTAAAACTTAGTTAATGCTTTACAAAAAGAAAACGAGAGTTTTCTAGAAGAAAATGAAAAAGTTAAACGACACTTTAAAGAGTTATATGATTCAATGAAAGTCACTCGTGACAAAAACAACGAAAAAATAATGTCTTTACAAAAAGAAATTGAGAATCTGAGGAGTCAGGAAAAAGGGAAACTGCCACTTGTTTTTAATGAGAATGTTGCATCAATGTCATCCTCAGACTGCAAATATACTGTGACTGTTAAATACATTCCTCCTCATCTTAGGAATAATGAACCTGTGTTTCACAACTATTGTGCTCACCTTAAGGATAGTCTAGAATGTCTCCGTGAGATCGTGGAAGAGGATTTCTTAAATAAGCCTCTTGATAGAGAAATTAGGTTTGCTTGCATTCAGGCCAAACGATCTCAAGAGCTGCTAGAATGTTTAATAGCAACATGTCCTAAATCCTTAGGTGCGAAAGGTAAAGCTGTGATGCCTTGTTCTATGCCTAGTGCCAAGCATACAAATCATTCTATGCCTAGTTTTAAGAAAGTGAACACTAATGTGCCTTCAAGTAGTTCAGATGCCTGCACGTCTAGTTCAGGAATGCAAAAAGTAGATCAACCAACTAATGTTCCCATAATTTCCTCTACAGCAGTAATCAGTGACATTAAAGTAAGCTGGTCAAAGCCTCCAGGCAATACCAAGCAAGATAGGACCTCGCAAGCTAAGAATGTGCATTGGAAGAAAGTAGAAGACCAACCTAGGAACTTTAAGTTTGTGTTGAATAAGATGAATCGTGTTGATTCTAGTGTTAGCTCTAAGCGTACTGTAATAAATGCGAATTCTGCTACTTTTGACAAAACATGTAATGATGATTGCGTGGTTTCTGTTACTAATCTTGAATGTGGTGTGAATGATTTTTCTAATGTTGTTAAATGCCCAGTTAAAACTGTTAATGCTAAAAATCAAGCTAAGAAGGCTAAAAGGCAAAGGCGAAAGAAAGTTAGAAAACAGTAGAAACCCACATGAAGGGAATTTAGTAATATAGGTTATCAATGGATGCCTACTGGTAGAACTATTCCTTTAAGAAGTGAACATACTTTGAATAGGTCAAATATGGACACTAGCACTGCATCTATTTCTAATGAGTCCATTGTTTCTACTTATGATGTGGGAGTTCCAATCACTGTTACTAACCAACTGGAACCCATTCTTGCATGGGGATCCCAATTATCCAGTTATCCATTCTTGTTTGTGTTCAACTGCAAATCGTTCAAATCGTTCTGTGGTACCTGGACTCAGGCTGTTCCAAGCATATGACTGGAGACCGGTCACGGCTCATGAACTTCGTGAGTAAATTCATCGGAATTGTGAGATTCAGAAACGATCATTTTGGTGCTATTATGGGTTATGGAGATTATGTGGTTGGAGATAATGTAATTTCCAGGGTATATTATGTTGAAGGTCTTGGACATAATCTATTTTCTGTCGGACAATTCTGTGACTCAGATTTAGAAGTGGCATTCAGAAAACATACTTGTTTTGTTAGAGAACTTGATGGTGTGGAACTTCTCAGACGAACTCGTGGTTCAAACCTATACACCATCTCTATCGAAGATATGATGAAATCTTCACCCATCTGCTTGCTGTCAAAGGCTTCCAAAACTAAGTCATGGCTTTGGCACCGTCGTCTCAATCACTTGAACTTTGGTACCATAAACAATCTTTCCAGAAAAGACTTAGTAAGAGGATTACCCAAATTAAAGTATGAAAAAGATCATCTTTGTTCAGCTTGCCAATTGGGAAAAAGCACAAAATATGCCCACAAACCAAAACCCACAAACTCAGTAATGGAAGTTCTTCATACCCTTAATATGGATCTGTGCGGACCAATGAGAGTGCAAACGATAAATGGGAAGAAATACATTATAGTAGTTGTTGATGACTACTCTTGATTTACTTGGGTAAAGTTTTTGAGGACAAAGGATGAAACTCCAAATGTCATCATCAAACTTATCAAACAGCTTCAGGTTCGACTCAACAATACTGTTAGAATTGTTCGAACAGACAATGGCACATAGTTTGTTAACAAAGACTTAATTCAGTTTTATGAAAGTGTTGGAATCAGTCATCAAAGAAGTGTTCCACGAACTCCTCAACAGAACGGTGTAGTTGAAAGATGAAATCGAACTCTTGTGGAAGCCGCAAGAACAATGCTAATTTATTCAAAGGTTCCAATGTTTCTATGGGCTGAAGCCATTGCCACTGCTTGCTACACCCAAAATCGTTCCCTTATTCACACATCTCATGGAAAAACTCCATATGAACTTGTCCATAAACGAAAACCTGATCTATCCTACCTTCGTATGTTTGGTGCTTTATGTTACCCAACCAATGACGGTCAAAATTTAGGTAAACTAAAAGCTAAAGCGGACATTGGAGTATTTGTAGGTTATGCACCAAACAAAAAGGGATACCGAATCTACAACAAGAGAACCCGAAATATCATGGAAACAATTCATGTTACGTTCGATGAGCTGACCGGTCAAATGGCTCCAGGACAATCCAGTTCTGGACGCGCATTTCAACCTTTACCAATAGTCCTATCAGTTCTACTCTTGTTTCTAATCCCTCACCAGCAACTCCTTATGTACCTCCTTCAGAAGATGATTTGAAGAAATTATTTGATCCAATGTTTGATGAACACTATGAGCCAAGTGCTAATGATATGTTAGTTCCATCAACAGAGGTTGCCTATATCCCTGTCAATGAAGTTAACTCTTCAGTTTCAATGTCATTAAGTCAAGAAGCGCCTTCTGCTAATCACTCTGTCTCATCAACAAATCATCAATCATCGAGTGTACACAATGGAAATGTTGCTGCGGTTACAGATGATGAAAACCCTTTTTGCTCCTCCAGAAGATGAACCCTTTGAAAACATATTTGCTCCTGAGTCATCATCTGAACCATCTTCTTCAGGAGATATCAACTCTGCTACTTTAGTTCCTCAACAACAACAAAATGACCATCTTAGAAAATGGACACATGATAATCCATTGGACAACATCATTGGAAACCTTTCCCGTCCAGTATCCACACGAAAACAACTTGCAACCGATGCCTTATGGTGCTTCTTCAACTCCGTACTCTCTAAGATCGAACCAAAAGACGTGAAAACTGCCATGAATGAAGACAGCTGGTTCAATGCCATGCAAGAAGAAATTCATGAGTTTGATCAACTAGATGTATGGGAATTAGTACCTGCTCCAGATTGTGTAATGATCATTGCTCTAAAGTGGATCTTCAAAGTAAAACTTGATGAGCATGGTGATGTGTTGAAGAACAAGGCTCGATTGGTTGCAAAAGGATACCGTCAAGAGGAGGGTATTGACTTTGAAGAATCATTTGCTCCAGTTGCTCGGATCGAGGCAATCATAATCTTCTTGGCTAATGCTGCAAGTAAGAACATGGTAGTATATGAGATGGATGTAAAGACGGCTTTTCTTAACGGAGATCTTAAAGAAGTCGTATACGTCAGTCAACCTGAAGGCTTTGTGAATCCAGAGCATCCTACTAACGTCTATCATTTGAAGAAGGCTCTTTACGGCTTGAAGCAAGCTCCAAGAGCTTGGTATGATACGCTATCAAAGTTTCTTCTATCCACTAGATTCAACAAAGGAGCAGTTGATCCGATTGTTCACCAGAAAGTCAGGAAAACATTTAATTCACGTTCAAATATATGTTGATGATATCATTTTCGCCTTGACTGACCCCAATGAATGCGATCGTTTTTCAAATTAAATGCTTCCAAATTTCAAGTGTCAATGATGGGACAAATGTCATTTTTCTTGGGATTACAAATTTCACAAAGTCCCGGAGGCATTTTTATAAATCAATCTAAATATGCAAATGAGATTTTAAAGAAATTTGGATTTGATTCTAGTGACCCTGTTGACACTCCCATGATAGAGCGTACTAAACTGGATGAGGACCACTCAGGGATCATGGTAGACCAAACAAAATATCGTAGTATGATTGGATCCTTGATGTACCTCACAGCCAGTAGACCAGACATTTTGTTCGTTGTTTGCATGTGTGCTAGATATCAGGCTAAGCCTACCAAAAAGCACCTTGAAGCGGTTAAATGGTTCTTTCGGTATCTCCAAGGAACCATCAATATGGGACTTTGGTACCCGAAGGACACCGGTATGTCACTAACTGCCTATGCAGATGCTGATCATGCAGGATGTCAAGATACACGTCGAAGTACGTCTAGAGGCTCAGTTTTTGGGTGATAAGCTTGTGAGCTGGTTTTTAAAGAAGTAAATGAGTACTTCTATTTCCTCTACAGAGGCTGAATACATAGCCATGTCATCTTGTTGTGATTGAATCCTATGGATGAGATCTCAATTATCTGACTATGGCTTTGAATTCAACAAAATCCCTCTGTACTGTGATAATAAAAGTGTTATTGCTCTCTCATGCAACAACGTACAACACTCAAGAGCAAAGCACATCGACATTCGACATCATTTCATCTGGGAGCAAGTAGAAAACGGTGTGGTGGAACTCTATTTTGTGAGGACTGAATATCAGTTAGCAGACATCTTCACCAAAGCTCTTCGTAGAGAACGTTTTGAGTTTATCCTCCCACGACTTGGTCTAAAGAGTCTACAACCAGAAACACTCAAACGTCTTCAAAAGGAAGACGAGGAGTAAAGGTCTTTCTTCATCCATCTCTTGTAAATATCTTTTCGAAAAGCAAAATACAAAATTACAAAACCTTCAAAAAGCAAATAGAAAAATATAAAACTTTCAAAAATCCATAAAAATTTGAAAAATCTTGAAAAATTCCAAAAAAATATTGTCGTTTTGTCATGATTTTCTCGATTCGATAAATATCTACGATCTTTGTGCTGTCATTCAAAGAATGACACGGGACTTTAGATGTTGTTCGAATATTAAAATAAAAATCAAAAATTCAAAAAATCAAAAAATATTTTTGGGAGAAAGTGAAAAAATGGTTTATTGTCATTTCAGGCAATAACCCGCTTTTCAAAGAAAGAACAGAGCCATGCTTTATCTTGTTTTTCAAAACTCATGCTCTGATTCTATTAACAATTATTTACTATCTAATGAAAACTAATTGCTTTGAAAAATAACTCGAACTCTATTTTTGAAAATCATCTGGACTCAACGTTCGTAAAAAATATCTATCTCTCAATCAATAACTTATGTCATTGATTGAGGGGGAGAATGATTTCAATTAAATCAAAAGGTTATTCGTCATACAATTGTTTCAAAAGATACTCATGCATGTTTAATCAATGGAGTTTAAAGTCTCATAATCCGATCCTTATCAGTTAAAATGTTTTCATAATCAAGTCACAATTCTCCTCAAAAGCTTTCAAAATCAATTTAAATCTACAGATATCACAAATCTCAAATGATTTGATAATTGTGATCGGGGGAGAATTTGTGATTTAAATTGGATTTAAACTGATATTTCGGTAGATGGTTTTATAAGGATGTACAAGCTCTCCTTCCCACATGTGCCAAATGATTTAAAGTTTTCCATGCACATGTTGAGGGGGAGCATCTATCTTAAACCACAAAGATTTGAAACGTGATTAATTTATTTCAATGTACAGTCTTTTCCTAATATGTGCAAAACATTTTTCCAATATCTATGCACATATTGAGGGGGAGCAACTATTTTGAAAACCACATTCTTTATATAACTACTCTTAGATGCAAGCCAACCCCTCAAAAATGAAAATTAGTTCTATTACAATGATGCTTGATGCATATGTTGAGGGGGAGCTCCTGTTCTAAAAATATCAAAAACAATTCAGGTACAAAATGGTTTGATAATATATCACAAGTATCTGGATTGATTTTCAAATGGTTTTCAATTGGTTCCAATGGCAGATGAACAATATCAAATAGACCGACCAACTTTACTTTATGTATGGTGATATAAGGACGATAAGGTTAGGTATTTGTTCCCATGATCCGCCAGAACTGGAGGGATCTACCTAGGGACAATCCACTAGATAGTGTAGAAGTCCTTAGGTATATTGAAAAAAGGAGAAAAATGAGATACGGGAAGAGTGCAGACTAAGACTGAGCTAGTACTGGAATAAACCCAACAAGGTTCTAGTTATGAAGTCTCGGTAAGCACTGAAGGGGTTGAAGAATAAAAAAGAATTGAATGAGAAAAGGGTGAAAATAAATAGCCCTCCAATTATTCAACCTTAGGGCAGATACCGGGTTCAATTCATATGCTACTGGTGGTTACCAAGGTAACATCGGTATTGAAGACAAGACGTCATGGACCCAGTAACGCACTACACTTCAACTTCCCAAACCACTCAAGTTCCTCTTAAAAGGACTTGTTTCATTCTCACAGGGAACTGACATAATCTATCGATTTTCTCTTAAAGATTGTTGATATTGAAGAAGGAGACCCTCTCCCTAGTCTCCGAAATAGGATCCAAATATGCACAATTGAGTCTAGAGCCAAGAGATCATCTATAAATCTCATTAGGACACTTTCAATGAAGACTCTCTGTTTCACACAATGTGGAAAGAGAGATTATATCTTATGAGTCCTACGCATTATCCTTGTGGTAGTGCCAGAACATATGAGTGATATGCAAACATATTCACAATGAAGATGGAAAGCCTTCTGGAGCCAACATCAAACAAGCTCCTGGTGGGTGGCATGTGAGATCTATTCAATAAATCAACCATGTGACAACTGAATAGAAACAATGGGGCGATTCAATCTTTTGAATCAATCCTGGTTCAGGTTATGGATTGACGGATACCTTTCAAAAACCGATCGTTGTGCTTAAAAACTCTTTTCTTTAGCACATCGACTGTGTACTAATATTTCAAAATAAAAGGTATTTATGATTGATAATTGATCTTCATTAAAACCTTCGTCGTATTGCAAAAACAATTTCTATTGAGCGATACACGATTGTTTTTTCAAATCTCTTTTTATCAATCAGTGAATCTCAATTCGCTGGTTCACTCACTCCGTGTTGTCTTCTTTGAGACGTTCCGGTTTGAGAACAGCTAGAGCAGCTGCGAAACCCTGTCAAGGAAATTCTTCGGAATTTTACCTGATCACAGGCAGTACTTGTACTGATCAACGGGGAACCGTGGGCCGTGTACCTCAATTCAACGAAAGTGATCAAAGACACTTTCGTGCGCTTTATTGCTAACTGTTGTATGCAGGTACGCCCAACTTTTGCAGCTGATCAGAATAAAGCGGTCAATCCATAGCCGCATGTTCACACAACACATTTATTTCTAAAGAAATCATGATTAGTGCATCAATGACTCTGATATTTTCACTCCATGCTTCTGCTACGCTGCTGCAAATATCATGATTCAACAAAAGCTTCCGCTACTCTGATGAGAATATATCATGATCCAGAATGTGAGCATGTCGGTCCATAAGTCACATAATACCAACACCACAATGGAAGAGTCAGAGATTTATGATAGCTGATGATCTCAAAACTGGCTCAAAACTCATTATCATGTGGATCAGTTAAAGACCTCCACATTGATTATGCAAACATGCAATAATGAAGAATCAATGACTACGAGCTCCTGAGCAAAGAACTACATCAAGAATGCAAGAACAATTTTAAATGTAATATCAGTTTTTGTTCAATGTAATTTTGAGGTGATCTTGAGGTGACCTCCCTTAGGGGGAGATTGTTAGGATTTAGTAAATCCAGTTATTAAAGACTCGGTCACCTCAAGTATATGTAATCGTTAGAAAGCTTGTAGTCGTAGATTATTTAGTGTTTAGTAGTATTTAGCTATGTAACACCGTGGTGGACGGACGGGTCTTTACCCACTGTATTCCTGATCCACAGCCCGTAGGTGGCGACTTATGTAAGAACTATAAATACTCTCTACCTCCAAAGGTAGAGAGTTGGAGCTCATAATAAGATTTTTCTTTCTCTCACTAAAGTTCCCACCCTATAACTTTCTCTCATTGGTTTAGTGTGTTTGTGAAATCCAATATGTTACAAAATCTCATTAGGACACTGTCAACGAAGACTCTCTATTTCACACAATGTGGAAAGAGAGATTATATCTCATGAGTCCTACGCATTATCCTTGTTGTTTTGCCAGAACATCTGAGTGATATGCAAACATATTTACAATGAAGATGGAAAGCCTTCTGGAGCCAACATCAAACAAGCTCCTAGTGGGTGGCATGTGAGATCTATCCAATAGATCAACCATGTGACAACTGAACAAAAACAATGGGGCGATTCAATCTTTTGAATCAATCCTGGTTCAGGTTATGGATTGACGGATAACTTTGAAAAACCGGTCATTTTGCTTAAAAACTATTTTCTTTAGCACATGGACTATGTACTAATATTTCAAAATAAAAGGTGTTTATGATTGATAATTGATTTTCATTAAAACCTTCGTTGTATTGCAAAAACAATTTCTATTGAGCGATACACGATTGTTTTTCAAATCTCTTTTCATCAATCAGTGTATCTCAATTCGCTGGTTCACTCACTCTGTGTTGTCTTCTTTGAGACGTTCCGGTTTGAGAACAGCTAGAGCAGCTGCGAAACCATGTCAAGGAAATTCTTCAGAATTATACCTAATGACAAACAGTACTTGTACTGGTCAACGAGGAACCGTGGGCCGTGTACCTCAATTCAACGAAAGTGATCAAAGACACTTTCGTGCACTTAATTGCTAACTGTTGTATGTAGGTACGCCCGACATTTGCAGTTGATCAAAACAAAGCGGTCAATCCATAGCCGCATGCTCACTCTACACATTCATTTCTAAAGAAATCACTCCATGCTTCTGCTACGCTGCTGCAAATATCATGAATCAACTAAAGCTTCTGCTACTCTGATAAGAAGAAATCATGATCCAGAATGTGAGCATGTCGGTCCAAATGTCACAACATCACATAATATCAACACCACAATGGAAGAGTCAAAGATTTATGTTAGCTGATGATCTCAATGCTGGCTCAAAACTCATCACTACGTGGATCAGTTAAAGACCTCTACTTGGATTAACCAAACATGCAAAAATGAAGAATCAATGACTACACAGAGCAAAGAACATTAACAAGAATCCAAGAACAATCTAAGCGTAATTTCTGTTTGTATTCAATGTATTTTTGAGGTGACCTCCCTTAGGGGGAGATTCTTAGGATTTAGTAAATCCAGTTATTAAAGAGTCGGTCACCTCAAGTATATGTAATCGTTAGAAAGCTCGTAGTCGTAGTTATTTAAAGTTAAGTAGTATTTTGTTAAGTAACATCGTGGGGGACGGACGGGTCTTTACCCACTGTATGCCTGATCCACAGCCCATAGATGGCGATTTGTGTAAGACTATAATGACTCTCTACCTCCCAAGGTAGAGAGTTGGAGCTCATAATAATACTTTCATTTTGTCTCACTAAGTTCCCAAACCTCTAACTCCTTCTCTCTCTAAAACATTAAGTTATACGCCCACTTGATCATGATTTGATGTGTATGTGAAAACCAATATGTGACAATATTTACACTAGGTGCCGTAAATTTTAGGAGGGCCGGAACCCTCCCCTGCCCCTACATAGTTCCGTCCAAGCTCACAACGGCAGAGCATACACCTCACTATTATTGCCAACCAAACAGGTGTCCTACGGACTGCATCGCTATACACAACTAAACGCCCCTATACAACTCACCCAACAAACCAGACCTCACCCCTCTCCATAATCGCAAATCAAGCAGCCTGCACTATAACAAAAGTACACAACCAAACACCCCTATACAACCTATCAACTATATTTACAATTGTATATGATTTACCTTAACCATTGTCCACCCAAATAAGATCCAAGAAGCCCTAAATCAAAAAACAATGGTGTTAACTTTAACTATTTTAGAAGCAAATATATGCCAATTCAATGTCAAAATTTGTTACCTTTCTACTATATGAAATAATGATTGTCCTTGCTCTTCTCCTTAATGTACATCTTTATTACACCTCGCCTACCACGATTCAACATTGAATAAATAAACATGGTAACAAGGGCGGAGCGAAGAAACCAGGTAAGAAAATATAAGTTAACTTAGAAATATATGAAAACAGAGAAAAAAAAATCCATTCGCGATTGTCTTGACAAGTTTTTGTTCCTCGAAAGACCTATAATTTCTATACTACTACTGCTGCCTATTTTTTGATACAAGAAAACAAATAATAAGGTACTAATTGATCTCACATTCAATATAATGCAAAAAGATGTTCATATGTTGGTGTTGTTTCATACAACTTCACACAACAAAATAATCTTTATACAACAAATTAAAGCATCACTTTTTTTCATTTTATATACTACAATAAATTAACAAAAATTCACTGAGACTACATATCTGAACTTTATAAATAAGTAATAATAGCAATTAGAAATCATATAAAAATTATAGAGTGGTTACCCACAAAGATTAACTGAAAAAAATTATAGCAATTCAACCAAAAGGATATTCAAACCATAAACCAATTTTTTGTGAATGATTTTGTGTTTCCAAAGGTTTCAATGACTTTATGGATGTTAGAGTGCTAAATTAATGGTGGAATTGTTAAGGATTTAGTGGATAATTCCACAATTTAATAGATTTTGGTGGGTTTATTTTCTTGTTCCTCACAGTAGCAAAGAAAGAGTGTTTGTGAAAAGTAAATTGGGGCTTTTGTTATAAAGCCGAGTAATCCCAAAAGAAGAATGAAATTATGGCGTTATTTCAAATGAAAATGATAAAAAATCAGGGGGAAACGATAAAAGGGCGGATCGATATTTTGGTTTTAATGTAAAAACCTGGCGTTGATAATACAAACACTGATAAACTGGTCTTCTCATGAAAACCAATGTCTTTGACTATGCATACAAACCATTTTGTCCAATACAACCAGTTTCAATGTACTTTGTGTTTTAGAGACCGGTCATTTTCTCGAATACCATTCTTTTGTAGCCCATGCCTGCTAATTTTTGACCTTATAATCTGGTTATTTTATAACCGGTCTTTATTAAAGGGTTTCTATAGCCTTTTTGTAGTAGTGTCATGAACCTCGAAGTGTCTTTTATCATCCCCCTTGTAGACATTCATTGCCAGTGGTTTGGATTTGGGGATGATTTTGACATCTGTGATTTTCTCAGGCAGCCTTCTGCTTGTCATTGACCAGTTGTAGTGGTCAATTCTTTCTTGCCTGATGGCTGCAGCTCTTCTGTTCTTTTCATCTAACTTATTTCTCATTTCAGCCATTTGAGCAGCCTGAGCATCCTTGAACTTCTATCCAGCCTGACCCTTTTGAAGCTTCTTAGGATCAATTCCAATATTCTCAGCTTCCTCAGCAACAATTTGTACAAGTGCTTCTTTGCTCTTTCTTTCTTCCTCATCTAGTTTCTTTCTCCTTTCAGGCTCATGTGTTTGTATTATGGCCTTTCCTTTATCCTGGCCTGACGAAGATGATGCTACCAAGAGTGGTGTTGTTGTCGTGATTGTTGTTGTTGGTAGGACTGATGATATGGGTGTTGCTGAAATTGGTGGGATTGATGATATTGGTATTGCAGAGACTGGTTGAGCTGGCTCCCCCTCTGTGTGAGACGGAGTCTCTTCAGTGGTCTTCTCCCCATCAACTGTTGTTGCTACATTAGTGAGAGCAAGAGTTGCCTCATACACTGAGGTAGTTGAAATGGCTTGACCTTTGAAGGCTTGGTAGATCTCCGTGACCATAGCCTTGATGTCAGTTGTACCCTTTTGAAGACCAGTGACTTTTTCTACCAGATTAGCCTGAGATAGTTCCAAGGCAGTCATTCGAGGCCCAAGATTCCAATCCATTGAAGATGATGCCTTAGCCAAAGTAGTCACCTGAGCATCCAAAGAACCTAGTGTAGCCTGAAGAGACTGGACTGAAGACTGAAGACGCTGAACATTAGCAGATTGGAGCATGTTGATTAGTTTAGTGAGATTTGAGGAATTTTTTAAGTAAGCCTCAGTAGCCTCCAACACTTTAGAGTTGAGTGTTGGGTCTTCTTTGACAGAATCCCTGATTTCATCTATCTTTGTGGCACAACCCTGAAGGTGCTTGAGAGATTTAACCAGGTTTTCATCCAGTCTGGAAAGATGTTGGTACATGAGATCTCTGTGTTCATCAGTGTTTGCATCAAACGCATGTACCTCAGCCTTCAGATCTGCATAGCTGGCAGCTGCTTCAGTGTGTGGATCCCATAAAGTTTCAGTGACCCCAAAATATAGCTTCCTTGAAGCTTTAGTGATCCACATAAACAGCTGTCTCTCTGTCAGTGGAAGAGTGTTGTCAAACATTCTGAATTCTTCAGGACAAGATGAAGAAGAGTCAAAGTCATTATCTTCAGGCTGGAGAGGTGACTCTTTAGGCTCTTGTGGATCAGGCTGATGCTCTTGTTCCTGTGTTTGAACATCAGCGTCCATTTCTTCTCCTGCTGAAAGTATGTCATCTTCACTGTCAGCCAGTTCTTCATTAGAGAAAAGAATTTCATTGACCTCAGCAACTGTTAGTAAACCAGTGGTGGTGATGGGTTCCATATCAGCGGTTGGTATTAATCCCTATGAGTCTTTATCCCTCGTTGCTCCTTCAAGCACTGACGGGTGTTTCCCAATGCTATCCCTAGAAGCAGTGGCAGTGAGATCCCTATCAGCGGGTTGTTCATTTCCCTTTGAGTCTTTGGGATCATTCAGTTGGCCCTAAAAAAAGCTGTGATTTTCAAATGTTATCCTTGGGCAATGTGGAAGGCGCTCCCCTACCAGCGGGTTGTATGTTTCCCTATGGATCTTGGGGAGTAGTAGTTGGTACCAAGGGCACTGACTGTAATGTACCAGTGTCCTTCGTTGTCACCGGGGTGGATGTTGCTTGGTCTCCAGTGGGTGGCATATCAGTCTGGGGCTTTCTTTTTTTTTAGGTTGTGCTCCAGAAGCCTCAGGGCCCTGAGACTTGGGTTTGGTCTTAGTCCCAGTCTGAAACTTCCCCTTTCTCTTTTTAGGAGCAGGGTTTGGAGACACTGAGTCCTTTTGGTTGTTTACAACAACCATATGGGCCGTCAATTCAATTTCATTGACTTGGGATGGGTCTTTTTGAAAATTTGATTGACTTAGGATACCAGGTAAAGCAGTGTATTTGTATTCCTAAGGGTAATTACAAACCTAGGATACGAAACGTATTTCGTCCTAGTTTTGCTCAGTAGCTTGGTTACGAGATCACTGTAAATGATCTCCCCAATATCGATAGTGACCTCATTCATCAAACAATATGCCACCATCAAATGAATAGTGTTAACTTATTTAGTAGATGAGTGGTTCCCGCCAAGAACCTGAATCACAAATGTGAACAGGATCTTCCAAGCTGCCAGAAATGAGTTCTTGGTGACTAGGGTTCTGTCCAAAAACTTTGGATCCAAAAAATTTTATTTTAACCCATCCTTAACTATGGAGGGTTCAGGATCAGCAACAGAGTTCCCAGAATTATAGTTTAACCCTGTTGATGTACAAAACATTTTGAGTCCAGGGCGACTGATCTTTCCCCATTAAAAAGTCTGAATTTGATGAGATACTCCCTGAGTGATCGTAGGTCAGTCTCATCTGTAGAGGGTTTTGGGTCATAGGCCACTACTGTAGCCCAAAACTCTCTGAGGAGGTTTTGGTATAGAATTGAAGGGGACTTAGTAAAGGCCATTTTCAGTGGGTCGTTGAATAAAAACTTCATGATGCCCTTATAGGCTGGGACATTAGGGGGTATTCAAAATTGCCTATAGCATTGTTTGTTTTAAATTCAACATTACTTAGATCTCCTACCCATTGTGGTGCAAACTGAAGAGATTGTGTTCTTGCCATTTCCATTAAAAGTTTTAGGGTTTTGAAAAGTTTTCTTGACAAGAACAATCAAAGGGTTTTGAATCTCTTAAGTTTTGTGAAAAAAACCTTTTGTAAATTGATTACAGAGAAGATTTTAGTAAAAAACTATTTTGAGGATTAAAAACACAAAGATTTCTGGGTTTGAGAAGTGATTTTGACAGAGTTTAGATGCAGAAATTCTTTCTGTGTTTTTAGTGTTTTTGAGAGGGTTATTTATAGAGTGGTGAAAGGGGTATGCATAAATGAGGATTTGTAAAGTCAGTTTTTGAAAACATTTTGAATCTCCTCATTTAATTCCACCACTCCACTACCCGCAGTAAAATCCTGGTTTTCAAGGAACAGTTGCAGTGCACAGTAAAAGTGCATTCTGCAGCAATAAAATATCCACAAGATATTTCATGTGAGAGGAGGCATTTAATGCCAAGTGGGATGAGGTAAGTTTAGAGGGACCCTTGACTTGGATGACAGTAAGATAAAGAGACATATATTCCTATATTAATTTGGTATGGTTACCAACCTAGGACATTTAAGTAACTGATACCTGGTGCATTTAGTTACTCATTCAATGCTCAATGTCTAAAGTCAGGGTCCCTGAATGAGTCTTAGTCATTCAGTGAGAGGGTTGTTTTGGGGTTTTGTTTAGGGAGGATGAACCATTTTAGAGAACTTACTGAGATTGGGATTGGTTTTCAGGTTGCTGACTTTCAATGTCTAGCATTCCCAATTTAGCTTTCAGTCTCCTGAAGGTAGGTTCATCTAAAGGTTTGGTGAAGATATCAGCAAGTTGATATTCAGTAGGGATGAAATGAAGTTCTATGTCTCCTTTCATTATGTGGTCCCTGATGAAATGATATCTGATATCAATGTGTTTGGTTCTTTGGTGGAGGACAGGATTGTTGGAGATTGCAATAGCATTGGTGTTATCACAGAAAATGGGTACCATTTTGTAATGGATGTCATAATACATTGGCACAACATCCTGCCGCAACCACATACTCAGCTTCAGCTGAAGACATAGCCACTGATTGTTGCTTCTTAGCACTCCAACAAACCAGCTTTCCTCCAAGAAATTGAGAGGACCCTGAGGTACTTTTTTTGTCCATGTTGCAGCTTGCATAATAAGAGTTAGAATATCGTGAGATCAAACCCTAAGCACTTTGGATAGTAAAGTCCTATGCTTGGAGTTCCCTTCAGATATCTGAGTATTCTTTTGGCTGCAGTGAGATAGGATTCCTTGGGATTGGACTGATATCTTGCTATTAGACAGACTGAGAATTGTATGTCTGGTCTGGAAGCAGTTAGATACATCAGTGTGCCAACAATCCCCCTGAAATGAGTTTGATTGACTGATTTGCCAGTGATATCAGGTCCAAGGTTGTTAGGATGGACCATTGGTGTCTTCACAGAGGCACAGTCAGATATCTCATATTTTTTCAAGAGATTTCTGGTGTATTTCTCTTGACTGATGGAGATTCCTTTACCAGTTTGCCTGATCTGTAGTCCAAGAAAATAAGTGAGTTCACCCATCATCCTCATTTCAAATTTCTTTATCATCAGTTTTTCAAACTGTTTGGAAAGGGTGTAATTTGTTGAGCCAAAGATGATGTCATCAACATACACTTGGACTAGGATCATATCTTTTTTTGTCCTGTAGATAAACAAGGTGTTTTCTACCTTTCCTCTGACACACTTGTTTTGAATCAGGAAGGCTGAGAGAGTTTCATACCAGGATCTGGGGGTTTGTTTAAGTCCATAAAGGGCTTTGTCAAGCTTGCAGACATAGTCAGGGAATTCACTACTCTCAAAGCCAGGAGGTTGCTGAACAATCACATCTTCCTTGAGTTCACCATTCAGGAATGCACTTTTTACATCCATTTGGTAAACTTTGAAGTTCATGTAGGTAGAAAATGCAAGGAAGATCCTGATGGCTTCCATTCTTGGAACAGGAGCAAATGTCTCATCATAGTCAATGCCTTCTTGTTGACTGTAACCTTTGGCTACAAGTCTGGCTTTGTTTTTAATGGCAGTACCATTTTCATTAGTTTTTATTTCTGAAAACCCACTTCATTCCTATGACAACGACATCCTAAGGACATTTGATCAAGGTCATGACCTTGTTTTTATCAAACTGTTGAAGTTCTACTTGCATAGCCTGAACCCAGCTTGGATGTTTTAGAGCCTCAGTGACACTTTTGGGTTCTATTTCTGATAGAAAATCAGCATATACACATTCATTAGCTGAAGCTACAGTTAATTTAGCAGCGATGCTTCTAGTGAGCATGCCCTCAGTGGGTTCACCAATGATGTTTACAAGCTCAATGTCCTAAGATTTTGTCCACTTACTTTGTGGTCTAGGATCTGAGCTTGTAGAGGTCACTGGAAACACAGGAGTGAGTTCAAGTGGAGGAGCCACAAAATCATTTAGATCATCTATTGAGATGTCTTGTTTAGGTTGAGGTTCTTGAACCACAGGTTCCTGAACATTTGGTTCAGTATTACCTAGCCCAACAGGGACTGATTGATTATCAATGAATTCACTGATAGTTGGTTGGGGAAGGTTGTGAGGTAAGACATAGTATGAGATGTCAGCATCTATTTGGTATGAGGTGATTTCAGTGTTGTACTCATCAGGAGGATATCTTGATGAGCTATCAATTCCTATTTCCACCACTGAGGTATTTGTGAACCTGATGCTTTCCGAACTTTCATCAAAGGTGACATGAAAGGTTTCCTCAACTTGTTGTCTCTTGTGTTAAATACCCTGAAGGCTTTGGAGATCAGTGAGTAACCTAGAAAGTACCCATCATTAGCTTTTGCATCAAACTTGCCTAGATGATCCTTGTGGTTGTGAATGAACACAGGACATCCGAACAAATGAAAGTAGCTGATATCAGGAAGTCTACCTTTGAATATCTCATATGAGGTTTTGTTATGTCTTTTGACAATGATTGACCTGTTTTGTGTGTAACAGGCTGTTTTGACTGCTTCAGTCTAGAAATGTTTTGAGAGAGCTGAGCCATTTAACATAGTTCTAGCAGCCTCAATGAGAGTTCTGTTTTTCCTTTCAGCTACACCATTTTGTTCAAGGGTGTAAGGAGATGAAAAGTTTTAGGAGATTCCCATTTCATCACAGAAATTCTCAAGCTCTTCATTTCTGAACTCAGTACCATTTTTAGTTCTGATTTGTTTAACAGTAATGTCATTCTAGTTTTCAAATTTTCTGATGAATGACATTATTGTATCAGCTGCCTGACTCTTTTTG
Organism: Chrysanthemum seticuspe; assembly: GCA_019973895.1. Lineage (NCBI taxonomy): Eukaryota > Viridiplantae > Streptophyta > Magnoliopsida > Asterales > Asteraceae > Chrysanthemum > Chrysanthemum seticuspe. The sequence continues at coordinate 79,828,037 of BPTQ01000004.1, forward strand.
GAAAGAAAGTATACCCATGTGTATCTTGAGAACTCATCAACTATGACAAGTGTATAATTTTCATGTTGGATTGATCTAGGACTGACTGGTCCAAGAGATCCATGTGCAGGAGGTGAAGGCAGCTTTTGATGGAGAAATTTTGTTTGGTTTTGAATGATGCTCTTTGGTGTTTGCCTTTTTCACATGCAGAGCATGGTTTATCTTTTGCAAAAACCAGTGATGATAAGCCGAGGACCTTGTTTTGTTTTTCCAAGTTGATGTTTTTGAAGTTTAAGTGAGAGAGTCTCTTGAGCCACAGCCAGTTGATAGTTTTAGTGGCTTTGGCAAAGAGACAAGTTCCATCTTGAGAGAGTGTTGACATGTCTAAGACATAAACATCATCTCTTCTAGGAGCTATCAAAACAACTTCTTTGTTGGCATTTAAAATGGTGCCTTGTTTGTCATTGAATTGCACAATGTACTTAACATCACAGAGTTGACTGACACTGATGAGATTGTATTTGAGACCATTGACATAAGCTATTCTAGAGAAAACTATTCCATTGTAGTATATTGAACCATAACCTTCAGTGGGACATGATGAGTTATCACCAAATACTACCTTGGGTCCTGGTTCCTTTACATACTTGTGCAGATACTCCTTAACACCAGTCACGCTTCTTGAGCATCCACTATCTAGATGCCAAATAGGCTCCCTGGCGTGTCTCTGCACAAATAGTAAATTGGATTAGTTTCTCTTGCTGACCCACATACTAGTATTCTTGGGTTTAAGGTCTGCTTGAATTTGGAAATTAACTCATGGTCAGTGGTTGAGTGCATTGTGCTACCACAAGTTTTGCATTTGGAGACTGAGGATGACTCAGTGACTCGGGGTTGCTTTGAACTTCTCCTTTCTTGAATGACACTGTCATGCTGGGATGTCTCATGAGCTGGATTTCCGCAAATATCACAGCATGTGTTCATGAGACAACCATCCTGATGATGATCATTGAAGCCACAGTGAGGGCAAGGAGGAAAGGGTTTTGCTCTATATGTGAGCAGATTTGGAGGTTGAAGCATACTGATGACCAACATTGGTATAGTTTGCTTTACTGATTGAACTTACATATTGTAAGTGATAAGAAGTTCTGTGATCATCCTTTTTGCAGATCATACAAAAAAGGATTCTATAGTAGTTGTCAGTGGTATGTCTGGTATAGTGGCATAGATCACACTTCTGTTTGGGCTTGTTGTTGGATTTTGACCTTGATGAACTAGAGGAGGCTGACTTAGTTTCCTTGATTTTTAAATCAGGAGCTTTTTCGATGGATTCCATCTTATCAGTCAGCTTCCTCACATGTTCAATCAGTTGCTTAATTTGGTCTGCTTCAGTAGGAACTGAAGATGTGGAAGTCCCTGTGGGAGTAAATTCTTGTTGGATTAGTTTTGTTGGTCTTTTCAGGATGGTTGTACCAAGTCCAGACCTTTCATTTGGTGAGTGAGGATTGAATTGTAGTGGAGTAAGCTCAGAGCTTGGTGCAGCACCCTGAAGAGGTTTCATGGGTGGAAGCAATGCTTGAGATTCTGCTTCAGACTCAGAGACATGTTCAGTACTACTGGGCACATCAGGGAGTCCAAGCATGCTCTTTAGAGCTTGGCTTTCAGGCTCTAGTATTCTTCCAGAATCGAAATTTGGAAGCTTACTCTCAAGGTTAACCCGTTCAATCCAATCGCTGGGCTTGGGAGTTGTCAACGTATTGGTAATCATGCCACCAGAAACAAATGGCTTTGGACTCAGGTCTTTGTTGTGAGAGTAAGGGAGATGGTCTTCACCTATGACTCTCTTATTGCTACTAGGGGCACCCACAGCATCAATGACCCTTAGATTCTTAGCAGTCCAACTTTTAATGATATCTTTTTCCTTTTTAAGTTCATCTTGAAGAGCCTGATTTCTTTTAACTAGTTCAGTGTTTTGAATTTGCAAAGTGATAGCCTCAAGCTTAGTTTGTTTTAAAAGAAATAGTTCATCCCTACACTTGTTCAGTTCAAAACTTAGCTTGTTATATTTTGAAAAAAAGATTTAATCGTTGCTCTTCTACAAACTTAAGATCAACATTGATATAGTTCATATAGGACTGCCAATCAGAGTCATCATCCATAGAAAGCAAAATATTTACCTTCTTCATTGTGATGTTGACCCATTCTCCATTCCTGGCATGATTTTTCCCAACAGATAGCTTGTCTTCTTCTGAGAGAGCCATCAGTACACTGACCTACACCATTTCATCATCTGAGGAGATTGGCTCTTCATCCCAGTCGAACACTTCAGCAACTAGGTCCTTGTTTTTACCCTGCACAGATTTAACAGTGTTTGTTTTTTCTGAGGGAGTGGCCTCAAGCTGTGCTAGCTTGGCTTTGACTTTCCTGTACTTAGCTTCAAAATCAATAGTTTTACTTTGGTCAGACTTGTTTTGAAAATTTTGATGAGACTGATAGATTTTTTGTTGAATTTTGCTAAAGCCTGAGGACTGATTTGACCCTGATGATTTATAAAAGGGTTCAGAAATTGTTTTTGAAAAATAGTCTTTGGCAAAATGACCTCTTTTAGGAAACTTAAAGCATTCCGTGTCCTCATTTGCTTTATCATTTGAAAAACCTTTGTTTCTTTTTATAAACCTTTGATAGTTAGCAAGGAGTGCCCTTTCTTTAAATTCGATGTTTAGGTCATTTAGGTACTCCTCACTAGATCTCTCATCAGGCTCACTATCTGAATTTTCCTAAATATCTTGAACCACACTGTTAGAATAAAAACCAGTAGAGATGGGTGTTGAAGTGGTGGTTAGGGACTTCTGTTGATGAGGTTTTCGTCTGTTGATGAGGTTTTCCTCATAGACAAATTTCCCATATATTTCAGGAAGTTCAAGATTCTAGATATGATTAGCATTCCTAAGTCCCTGAGAGAAATTCATCCACTTCTCAGGGAGACTATTGACAAAACCAACATTGATTTCATGTTTGTACAACTTTACACCATCATTAGACAATTCATTTAAAAGAGTTTTGTACCGGGTGTAAGTTTGAGACAGAGTTTCTGAGTCCTTAGCCCTGAAGGTGTTATACTCAAGTTTCAAGTCCATTATCCTAGTTTCCTTGGTATCAGATGAGCCTTCATGACTGTGGACTAGGTCATCCCAGGTTTTTTTAGCTGTACTACAACTTATCACTGACTCCATAATATCATCAGGAAGACATGATTTGATGATACTTTTGAGTCTTTGGTCCTGGTTGACCACTCTCCTCTCATCCTGTGTCCACTGAGCTTCAGGTTTAGGCAAACCTTCAACAGTATTTGGGATAAATGGACCTTCATTAATACACATGATATAATAAAGTTCCATCCCAATCAAATAGCAAAGCATACGCTTTTTCCATTTGTTAAATTTACCAACTTCAAGTCTAGGGGCAACAGCTGAATAAGCTCCACCCTTTTTGTCGACTACTTGGGGTACATCAATTTCAATTATTAGGATCCTGATTTAAAAACGTTTTAGAGCGGCTTTAAAAGGTTTTATAATCAGCCTTGCTCTGATACCACTTGTTGTTCCCTATTCACTATCGTATAAAAACTGTTAAGTACTTAAAACAAACCAATAGTGAATTAATGACTGAAAGTAATGCAAGTAAAAACACACTGATAAATTTTCAACATTATATTTTTATTATAAATCAATCAAAAAGAATACATTACCCAAGTACTTGCGGAATAGTACTTGGGATTGAAATGACAAAGGTTTGTAACTCCTCACGAAGCTCAGGCTAAGTCTGAGCACAACTACTATGGAACCACTGAGCTATCTCAGGGACTGAGTTGAATTTGGAGGAGTGAAAGATGGCTTGTGTGTGTGTGTTTTACAATCCACAAGCTTAGTTCTTTCACTCCATATCTTATGCTATTTATACAAGTATGAGTTTTAACTCTTTCCTAAGTGACAAATTGACAAGTTACAGAAGACAAAATACCAATGTATTTTGTCTCTGTTTACAAAGGCTATATTAAGTAAGAGACAAGGCTGCTTTCCATAAGTCAGTGATGACACTGAGCCTGATAGTTAGCCATTCAGGGAAAGTTGACTTTGGTTGATAAGGACTTCGTCTTATCTGATTCAAACTTGTCCCGCCTTATCCCGCTCATTCTTCAGTCTGCATTGCCTTCAGTCTTCTACTTCAGTTTGTCTTCAGTGTAAGTAGTTGGTGAGGAGTTTAGGGATTCAGTGAGTTATTGTCATCACTCAATGAATCCACCATCTTCGTCTTGACTCAGTCTTCACCCCTTAAGTTCTACCTTACTGAGTGGAGAGACTTCTTCTTCGCCTCTTACTGAGTATCCTGAAGATGGCTCACTAAGATACTATGCACTCAGTGACCTGTTAGTGTTTAACGGCCTAAACACTTAGGGTATTTTCTATACAAATCCTAGACTTAAGGGGTTTGGGTATTTACTGAACCCAACAGCATGTCCGGCTAAATTTCTTGTGTGTTTGCTTAGATCTATGAAACCTAGTTATTAATTATTGATTGGATGTCTCTTATCTTAATCGTAATTGGCTTAGGATTGCACTAGGCTGTCATTGTGTTTTTAATGCTTGAGTAATCTTTGTGAACCTTAGTTTATAGTCACTTAGCGGAATCGTAGACTAAATTTCCAAAGATAACCTTAGTGTTAGTTTATGAATCCTAGAGATCTCGTAGGCAATAACCTTAAGGTAATCTCAAAGAGTTAGGGATAAAAGCATACCCTACGACCTTAGAAGATACAACGCATTAAGAATAAGGACGTAACAATTCAACCACCAATAAAAGATAGCTAGGGAGTAATAGTATCTAGGTAAACACATTTTTAATCATCATACGAGCACACATCAAATAGACATAGACTACCCTTATTTTAGATAATTAGATAAGTAGAGTAATCGGTAGAAGTACCAAAACCCCCAAATCCAAACCCCGAGATTTTACCCTTAGCTTTCTAAAAAATTATAAAAAGATAAAAAAATAATCCTTCTCAAGCTCAAACCTTAGCGTAGTACATCTCCCACTAGCATTCCTATTCCCCTAGAGAACAATATCGATACTCGAGGCTTACCCAATACTACACTACAACGATTAGGTTTACTGCCTAGGGTGTTGAAAAACTTGCTCAACGAAAAGGAAGTTCCTTTGACCCCGAACGTGTTTTACGCGCATCATGTATCTCTTCAAGTTCTTTTCCAATTCTGCGTCTCTTTTGTTCCTGATCTGCGGGTTCGGGGTCGAAAGATTTCCTTTCCTATGAGCAAGCTTTACAACCCACTAGGCAGTGTACCTAATCGTTGTAGAGTAGTATGGGTAAGCCCAAGGGGTTGATCGTTCTCTAGGGGAATAGAGATGCTTGTTAGAGATGTATGACGAGAAGGTGAGGTTGAGGGAGATTCTTTTTAGTCTTTTTATATTTTTTTGAAAGAAAGTAAATATCTCAGGGTATAGGGGTGAGGGTGGTACTTCTACCAATATTAACTACTAACAAATTATAGATAAAAAAACTAACGAACCAAATAAAAAGCATAAAAGCTAGTTATCTTTTATGTATTGTAAGGTGTGTTCTTATGATAATTTAAAGTGTGTTTACTTAGATGTTCTTACTTTCTAGTTATCTTTTATGGGTCGGTTGAATTGTCACATCCTTATCTAATTGGTGCATTGTATTCCGTGTGGTCATAGGGGGGGTGCCTAATTCCCTAGTTTTATGAATTGTAACTCTCCTCTAGACTATGCAGGATCGGCAAGTACCGTAGTATCTCCCCTGAATACTCTATTATCCTAAAGCTACAACTCACACAATAAACACAACAATGGGTTAAGTGTCCTCTCAAGCTTTGTACTATTTAGGATGTTCAAGCTCGCAACAATTAAAGAAGAAGCCAGTTTTCCTTACTTTAGCGTCTACCAATTAAACAAGAGACAACCTAACCATAATCAATAACTAGGTTTTATTGATCTAAGCAAACACAATAGTAATTTAGCTGCTCATGAAATATAAGCAAGAACAAACACAAACAATTGAACATAGGATAAACATGATGCTAAAATGGATTAACAAACTTATCTCTTGGTGTAAAGAAGGGTTTGGAACCCTAAAATACTATCCAAGTTGGACTACACACGAACTAGGGTTTGCTCACCAAACTTTTACCACACTAAATGCAGAAAAATCAAATTCTAACTATATATAGATTTACAAGTGCGACGGCGTCACCTTTTGCTGGCGACGACATCTGGTTGCCGTCATTAGGGTTTTGTTTGGTCCAAGTCATCGTTGGGATGACATTAGTTTAGGAGTGTGACGCCGTCTGGCTCCATTAGGGACGTCGTCTTGGATTTGATCTTTGGTCATCTGGTGTAAAACAAAGGTTGACGCCCTCCAGATTTAACACGTGACGTCGTCATGCTTTTGAACCAAAAATCACTTGAGCCGTCGCTTGGACTTTAGTTAGAAAATGCTAAAAGTGGTGGTGTTACCTTTAAGTTGGGACACCGCCAGGATTTAGAAATAGCTTGAGTCTTGACTTTGTCGTTTTCTTCATGTTTTCGCTCCTTTTCTTCCATAAATGCTTGATTCCAGCATTTTACTTCCAAAAGACCTAAAATGTGAAAAGGAACGATTTTAAGTAGTAACGTATATAAAATGTGTCAATTTAGGGCTTAAATAACCCCCTAAAAATGTATGTCTTAAATCCTTATCAAATATCCTTACACTTGGAATTTGCTTTTCCTTAAGCAAATGTGCTTTTGGCCAATCAATTTATAAGTTAGGGTTCACTTAGCATTTGTTTAAAACAACATACAACAAGTACAAGCGCCACAATAGTCATAACGAGCACGGAAATTATACACTAGCACCTCACAATTGGTGTTTGGATTCTCTCATCTCTCGGGTTTATATGAAATATAATATGACAGGAAATGGAAGTTAAACACTCACTACCTGTCATAGTACATAGATTACAATAGGCTTGAGAATAGATCAAACCTCCACCGCTTTGGCGTAATTAGCACCTAGGAATAACTATCTAAGAGGTTTTTACAAAGGGTTATAATGTTAGGCTTCAGGTAGGGAAATAAAGGGTTTTGTTGTATAAGGGATATTTAGTGGTGGCAAGTCAAAAATCTTATGTTACTGTTGGATCAGTCCTAGATAGATCTTTTGAGCCTTTAATAAACTGATAGAATACTTATGTAATCACAAGTAAACTATGGAGAATCTCTTATAAACTTATGCTTACGCGGAATATAAACACAAAAGTTAAAGAAGACAATAGCAACTAAATACTTTGATCCTCTATGTGTCACACCCCCAAATTACCTGTTTTGCAGCGGAATGTAATTCCTGGGGGATGACTGTCATAGCATCAAAGTTACAGATATATCAAACGACCTAAAGTGTCGTTTTGAAAATATCGTTTGATTAAGTAAAATAATCAGAGTTTACAAAACATAGGTCCCTTAACATTTCCAATATACCAAAATGAGTATGTTACAATCAAACGATAGTTAAGTGCATAAAATATATGTGAGACGCGTCGTCATCGCGACTCTATGATAAGTCCACATGCATGCCATCAAGTGAATGCCTTAGATACCTGAGATAAAACATGCTAAAAGTGTCAACACAATGGTTGAGTGAGTTGATAGAGTTTGGTTGAATTGAAAAGCCTTTAAAGAATGTTTATGCAGCAAAGGAAAAGTTTTTGGTCATATAGAATAGTGCACAAAGCAAAGGCATTGCAAATCCACTCAGTTCCAAGTTTCGCCCATACAAAACTTGCAACCTGTGTGTTCACAACCCACTGCCAAAAGTAGTATGTCTAGAATTCAAGTGCACGTTATCATAATAGTTCACAAAGCAAAGGCATTGTAAATCCACTCAATTCCAAGTTCCGCCCATACAAAACTTGCAACCTGTGTGTTCACTACCCATTGCACGAAATATAGTGTGTCTAATAGTCGAGTATAAGTTACCATAATAGTTCACAATATTGCACCACGTATATAATAATTCAGGGATGCTCCGACATGGGAGACTTTGCACTGCTCCAATAAGGGAGACTCCTTTGTCACTCGACCACCTAGGCGAGAATTATTGAGAACGCTCCACCAATAAGGCGAGACTTTAGAACGCTCCACCGATATGGCGAGACTTTGCACACTCCACCAATAAGGCGAGAATTATTGAGAACGCTCCACCAATAAGGCGAGACTTTGCACACTCCACCAATAAGGTGAGAATTATTGAGAACGCTCCACCAATAAGGCGAGACTTTGCACACTCCACCAATAAGGCGAGAATTATTGAGAACGCTCCACCAATAAGGCGAGACTTTATAGTGATGCTCCGAATATGGGAGACTTTAGGTCAAGGTCATAACACGTACGGTTCAATAAGTTCAAACAAGTCATAAGTTTGTATTTAAGTTCAAGAGTTCCGTTCAAAAGTTCGTAATTAAGTTCAAAGATTTAATTCGAGTTCAAAAGTTCAGAACAGTCAAAGAGCTCGAATAATATCAAAAGGTTCAAGATAGTCGAAGCGTTCAAAATCACGTCAAACAAGTTTAATATATATCAAAAGGATCCTTTACAGGTTAAAAGAGTTCAACTATATGTCAAAAAGTTCAAATCAAGTCCAAAGTCTTCACTTATATGTTAAAGGGTCCAAATCAATTTAAAATAGCTCAATTATACATGTCGAAGGGTTCAAAATCAAGGAAAGTGTTTCAACTAATAGCGTTCATAACATAGTGATCAATTTAGTTCAGGCATAATCTACTTACGCACTGATGAGTGCTTATTCACTCATCATTTTTGGTCAAATCTGAACTGCAAAACATTTAAAAACACTCAGAAATGCATCAAAATACTGAAAATATCTCAAAATTGTGTTTTATATGTTTCAGATGCAAAATTATTGAAAACAAATGAAAAACAAACAAAGTTTGCATAATTGGCAGTTTCAGTCCCCCAACTTTTAAAAATGGCAACTTTAGTCCCTGGAATTTCAAAGAATGACAGAATTCACCCCTGGACATTTTAAATTGGAAAATAAACATTTTTAGTCCTTTGGTAATTCTTACTTGTCAAAATAGGTCATTTTGAGAATTTTTGGAAAATTACAATTTCAGTCCTTCAAGTTTCACAAATGACAGATTTGGTCCTTGGATTATTGGAGATGGTCAAGTTAACCCTTGGATTGTAAATTCAGAATCTACATGTTTAGTCCATGGATTTTTGAGTTTTGGCAAGCTTGGTCCCTTAACTACACAATGTATCAATATTAAATCCCAAGTCCAAGTAACTAATTAATCCTAAACTAACCCAAGCCCAATAAACCTACTTAACCAAACCAACCCGACCCATACCCAACCCAGCCACAATAACAGACCCCTCATCTCTGTCCCTCTCCTCTTTTCCCTCCCAAAACACCCTGCTTTCTCTTCAACCCAGAACCCTAACACCTAATTCTCTTTTCCCTGAAACCAAAACACTCAACCTCATCTCTTCTCTATTACCCACCTTCACCAAAACCTAACTCACCCTTAATCCCTTTTACCCGGATTTTCCCAAAACCCAAACCCACTACCCCTCTTCCCCAAGTTCCAACTCAGCAATCCCAACTTCAAAAGACCAGTGGATGGCTCAGATTGCTCCTCAATGGTACCTACTTAATTGATGGTCAAGATTGAAGCAAGAGAAACACAAGTGAAGACATCAGAAGGAGTTGAAGACCTAGGGTTTTAGTATAAAAGGATGATGTAGCCAAGTTATAATGGCACCCCTAGTTTTATCTTTAAAAAAATTTAGTTTTATTGTTTTTTTTATTTTGCTGTAATGTATTTTTCTTCAAATCAATGAAAAGCTTTTTTTTAGTTTCTTGTTTCTCTATGTTATGTTAAGATAGTGTTAATCTTATTTGAAAGTTATCAGGTTTTAAGTTTAAATATAGGGGTAAAACAGTTTGCAAAAAAATCAGTTAAGGGGTGTTTGTTTTAAGCTGCTAGGTGGTCGAAAACACGTTTTCACCCATTTGACTTTTCTAGTCAAAGGTCTTTTATCAAGTGAAGATTAGTGGGAAATGATTTCACCAGGTTTGAGCAAGTTTGGATAAAAGCAAAACGCATTTTTAGTTTTTTTTTTGCAACTGTGCAGATTTGCATCTGTGCTGCTGATCTCGCCTATTTTTCTCAGTCTAAATGATGTCCAAGATGTGCTAATCTTGTTTTTATCAAGCCCTTGCATACTCAACTCACCTTAGTTTCAGTTGCAAGCATCATAATCATCGCTAGCATAGTTAAATTTGAAGAAAAAAATCTGTCCACTTGCAATTTCTTTTCTCAGCAAACAGGTCCCAAAAGCCACTGTGTACAGCTTATTCATAAGTTGCATAGTGTGAAATTGGCCTCCCAATTGGTTTATTTTGAAGCTCTCCTGTGCTAACTTTACTTTTTGAAGTTTTTTTTTTTTTTTTTTGTCCTTGAAGCTTACTTGGTGGCTTAAAATTAAGCTTCAAACAGCCACAGTGGGCTGTCTTCAGCATGTGCAGCAACAGATATGTCCTTATTTCTTTTTCTTTTTTTTTCAGTGCTTATTAGGACCCCTTCAGCTTATTTAGACCTTCTTAGGTACTTTTAGATAAATTAGATTAGATTATATTAGACTAGACTTAATTTAGCTTTACTTAACGCTTAGTTGTAAGAGTTTAGAGCTTATTAGTTTTTTAGCTTAGGACTCCCCTAGACTCTTTTGCCTACTGATGCCTCCTTTAAATAGGATTTAGTGCTCATTTAAAACATTTGATTCTAGTGTTAACTTGATTCTTTTCAATAACATTCCTTTTCAAAACTTTTGTTAAGAAATCTGTTCTTGATGGGTGTTTGATAGTATTGTTCGAAAAATAGTGCTTGGTGGTTTTTCTTGTAACTGATGGTGTAAATAAGCTGTGATAACAGCTTATTTTAAGTTTTTCAAAAAGAAGGTTTTCACCAAAAGTCTTTCTTTTGGCTGAGTTTCTAAATTGCAAAAAAAAAAAAAAAAAAAGTGAGAAAAAAATAAGTATTCAAAAAAGGGTACCAAGGGGATTCGAACCCTGGTCCCTGAGCTCAAGCACACGACCACTACACAACAACTCACAACCAACGCGCCCTTGGGACTTTATCAGTTATTCTTTGCGATAATTAATATATAAGGTTTCCTTGGCAGTTTAGCTCATAAGCTATTTTTAGCTTATTTCTTGCTTATTTTCTATAGCAACCACCACTTTTTTCAATTCTCCTAGAATCAGTAATATGTAAAGTAGTTTTTGTGAATTTTTGAAATTTTTCTTAGAACGTTTAGTATTTTTAATTACTTAATTAGTCTAAAATCGTTTTTAATTCGTAGTAATTAAATTAAAAGCCAAAAAAATACCCGGTCTTTTCCTAAAATTATTTTTAGTCAATTAGAACGTAGGAAAATTGATTTCACACCAGTAGCCCTTAAATTGCAAAACTTTTACGTTTATGGCTCGGGTTGTTTCCCGGTTTTTACGTTTTAGCACCCTAGGACTTAGTGTAGTTTAGTTTTATCATTCCTTAGGCTTAGTGATAGTTTATTTTTAGTTTATTAGGGTTCCCTTGCCTTAATTACCTTCCCGTTAATTAATTTGTTGAAACGTAACTCAAATCAAACAAATCATTAAAACCAATTCAAGTTCACATCACGAAACTCAACGAATCCTTCCATTCACACCTCGTTGGGACACGACCCGGGAAATCACTTTTTCGGTATCACTTTTATCACACCCGTGAGATTTGATACGTTGAACTTTTTCCTAAAGGGTTGATTTGTCGAATTTTACGGTTATTTTGATATACGTTGATATTGTGTTTTTCACCACTCACTTCACAACGAATCACGCACACATAGAGTGAAACAAAGGATATTTAAGTTCATATAAGTGTAAAGTAAAAGCAAGTAGTTGAGCATGTATCTCCCCCAAAGAGTTTATAAAACAATTAAACGAGTAAAAGTGGGGCTACGAACTCACCTGATGCAATGATTATGGTGACAAAAGTAGATACACTGAAATGAGGTGCGATCTCTATCCGCAACCTAATATGAATGATATGCTCTAATATAAGTCATGAAACAATGTCGTGCATGCAAATTCATATGATATCTATACCACTTGTACATTTTTCAAATTAACGTTTATCGTCGGAAAAAATAATCTTATAACATCTTGACAATTCATGGAAGTGACTAAATGGCCTCCAAAAGCTAGTCGTAAAATAGTGAATATCGAGTGTTAGGAAACAAACCCAACGGTTTTGGAGAGCTTGTAGAATTATCTCAAAGTTTTAGCTTTTATGTTTTTATCATAGAGGTCTCGATCATGGAGAAAAAACATAGGTAAAGTAGGGTACTTGTACCAAAAATATTGTTTAAGGGTAACTTTCGGCAAAGTTTGAGTGACCGTATTTTATTCGTTACAACTCCGTTTGACGAACGGTTGGACATTTTGGAAAATATGCTAGGCGAACTTACTTTTACTAGAAGACATCATTTTATAAAAAGTATTCTATCGATGTTAAAAACGACCCTCAACATGGTCATCCGCGGCCGTAAATATTTGGTTATTTGAAAATATATTAGTTATGCTTATATGAAATAGTTACGACAACCTTGTTTAAACGCGTGTAATTTAGTCGTTACAAGTCCGTTTTCTACGTTTTATATGTCCTTAACTTCGTGTTAAAGTATACTAATATATTTTTGGTAAGTCAACTCATTTAATATCGATTAAGACTCATTTTCGACTCGTAAAAGTTTGAGACAACATGCTGAAATTTTCTGAAAATATAGTTTTCGTCGTTAAACTTGAAAATAGCATAACTTCTTCGTTATAACTCCTTTTTAACCCATTCAAGCGGCCACGTTTTCGTTTTAAAGTATATTTTCTGAATATCTAGCCCAAAAATTTTTACCAACTGTCGAAATTTCCAGAATTCACAGAAATGATCAGACCCTTATATATAGTTGTCGAAATGGATTTTTCTCGCGTAAAACTTATTCTAACCACTTCAAACCAATGCCAAAGCTATTCTAAACCTACCATACACCTTCTTAGGGTGTCATGGGTTCCTAGACATCATCAAAAATGATATGTTTCAAGGGATAATTATAGGATGATATATATTCATTAATAGGACTTAAAAACAAATAAAGTGGTATAGATAACCATATAACTTGCATGTTTTTCTCAAGCATGATAAAATGACCAAAGTATGAATATGAAAAATTAAAAATGATCATGAAATGCTTACTAGTGAAGTGATGAGGTTTAAAGAACAAGGGTTTATCCTAATACCTTAGGGTTTTATCTCAAAACCTTGATTAAGAGTATACTAGAGTTGTATAAATAACTTGCTCTTTCAAAAATATGGATTCCTTCTTGATGCTTCACTATGGCCGGTTATACAAGAAAAGAAATGGAGAGAATATCTTTGATTTACACCTAATGTTATGTTATGTATGTGTAGTAGTATTAAAATATAATAACATAAGTAAGTAACATGTAGCTAGTTGATATTTTGTACTCAATGTTGTGTCATCATGTATGTGTCGACATACTCAAACACATAAAAAGGTAGTGCATTTTCTTGTATGACATATTGTATTTTGTATAAGTAATAGTATAATTGTTTAGGTATAGTTGGTAACTTGTGTATTTATTTAAGTATTTAGGGTAGCGTTAGCTAGAAATAAATTTTAACGGAACAAAATAAAATACATTGAAGTCATAAAAATTATAAAAATACATTTCTTACAAAAATTGAGTGAAATTATAATTATTGTGTAGTATTTACGAAAACCGTCGTAATTATATAAATATAACAATTTATATACCAAATATATTTAAAACATCGGGTAAACGAATAATATAATTTTTATGGTCTTAAAATGAGTATAGAAATATATCTGGATAATTTTTGGAAGTGTCGGATCAAATGTTCAAAATAAATGATTACGAGATTGCGTTTATTTAATAGGAAAATGTACAATAATGAACTATGCAAACCCATGCATGAACTAATATACAGATAATGGTCGTAAATATAAATCTTTCTCCGGGGATGAATAGTGTTTCGTGAATAGTAAAATTTTGAAATACGTTATCAGAATATCAATTTGACTTCAAAAACGATGAATAGTAAAATGATGAATAGTAACTGGTGAATAGTAAATTCCCGAGATGAATAGTAAATTTGAGAAATGACCGGAAATTGAGAATTGTGACATTCTTCCCATGTCAGAGGAATCACGTCCTCGTGATTCAATTAATGATAACTATAGTCCGAACCTCGACAAGGGTTCTAAAAGTTCATGCTCGTGTATGGTCTAAATGATTATGTCAATGCTCATGCATATGGGTTTCTCGTCCAACTAGGTACGTTCTCGTGCTAATGTGACCATTTCCCATCCTAAAAACATGCTCTATTATGGTTTAGGTTTGGTGAGGCAAGCTTTCCCATTCTCGAGCAAAATTTTCAAAAGACTTTTAGGTAACCGATTTTTACTTAATCTCACAACTCATCAAACAAGAACTGTCATGAGATTAGGCTAAATCGGTTTAGGTAACAACTTGTTTCTAGCTTGATCTTTGCAACTCATCAAACCAGAACTGTCACTCGGATCAAACTGGAAACAACTGGTTTGAAGAAAATCTTTTGAAAATTTGGCTCGATTACGGAATTGTTTACACATATGAGACTACTACTCCCTTCATTGCATGATTCTTCCTGAATTAGACATAGGTGATTAGGCTATGTATAATTTAGGAGTAACTATGCAATGCTTGGACTAATCGACTCATATGATGTTGGGTGTTGAGTCATAAGTCCGCATGTATAATGAGTATGCACTTATAATGATATGATGAGATGCTATGATGATGTAGTTATAGTCTAGGGTCAATGATGCAACCTAGTTCTCTATAACCGATGCTCTGATACCAATCTGTCACACCCCCAAATTACCTGTTTTTCAGCGGAATATAATTCCTGAGGGATGACTGTCATAGCATCAAAGTTATAGTTATATCGAACGACCTAAAGTGTCGTTTTGAAAATATTGTTTGATTAAGTAAAATAATCAGAGTTTACAAAACATAGGTCCCTTAACATTTCCAATATACCAAAATGAGTTTGTTACAATCAAACGATAGTTAAGTGCATAAAATATATGTGAGACGCGTCGTCATCGCGACTCTATGATAAGTCCACATGCATGCCATGAAGTGAATGCCTTAGATACCTAAGATAAAACATGCTAAAAGTGTCAACACAATGGTTGAGTGAGTTCATAGAGTTTGGTTGAATTGAAAAAGCCTTTAAAGAATGTTTATGCAGCAAAGGAAAAGTTTTTGGTCATATAGAATAGTCCACAAAGCAAAGGCATTGCAAATCCACTCAGTTCCAAGTTCCGCCCATACAAAACTTGCAACCTGTGTGTTCACAACCCACTGCCAAAATTAGTATGTCTAGAATTCAAGTGCACGTTATCATAATAGTTCACAAAGCAAAGGCATTGTAAATCCACTCAGTTCCAAGTTCCGCCCATACAAAACTTGCAACCTGTGTGTTCACAACCCATTGCACGAAATATAGTGTGTCTAATAGTTGAGTATAAGTTACCATAATAGTTCACAATATTGCACCACGTATATAATAATTCAGGGATGCTCCGACATGGGAGACTTTGCACTGCTCCAACAAGGGAGACTCCTTTGTCACTCGACCACCTAGGCGAGAATTATTGAGAACGCTCCACCAATAAGGCGAGACTTTGGAACGCTCCACCTATATGGCGAGACTTTGCACACTCCACCAATAAGGCGAGAATTATTGAGAACGCTCCACCAATAAGGCGAGACTTTGCACACTCCACCAATAAGGTGAGAATTATTGAGAATGCTCCACCAATAAGGCGAGACTTTGCACACTCCACCAATAAGGCGAGAATTATTGAGAACGCTCCACCAATAAGCCGAGACTTTATAGTGATGCTCCGAATATGGGAGACTTTAGGTCAAGGTCATAACACGTACGGTTCAATAAGTTCAAACAAGTCATAAGTTTGTATTTAAGTTCAAGAGTTCCGTTCAAAAGTTCGTAATTAAGTTCAAAGATTTAAGTCGAGTTCAAAAGTTCAAAACAGTCAAAGAGCTCGAATAATATCAAAAGGTTCAAGATAGTCGAAGCGTTCAAAATCACGTCAAACAAGTTTAATATATATCAAAAGGGTCCTTTACAGGTTAAAAGAGTTCAACTATATGTCAAAAAGTTCAAATCAAGTCCAAAGTCTTCACTTATATGTTAAAGGGTCCAAATCAATTTAAAAGAGCTCAATTATACATGTCGAATGGTTCAAAATCAAGGAAAGTGTTTCAACTAATAGCGTTCATAACATAGTGATCAATTTAGTTCGGGCATAATCTACTTACGCACACATAGAGTGAAACAAAGGATATTTAATTTCATATAAGTGTAGAGTAAAAGCAAGTAGTTGAGCAATTATCTCCCCCAAAGAGTTTATAAAACAATTAAACGAGTAAAAGTGGGGCTACGAACTCACCTGATGTAATGATTATGGTGACAAAAGTAGATACACTGAAATGAGGTGTGATCTCTATCCGCAACCTAATATGAATGATATGCTCTAATATAAGTCATGAAACAATGTCGTGCATGTAAATTCATATGATATCTATACCACTTGTACGTTCTTGAAATTAACGTTTATCGTCGAAAAAACATAATCTTATAACATCTTGACAATTCATGGAAGTGACTAAAAGGCCTCGAAAAGCTAGTCGTAAAATAGTGAATATCGAGTGTTAGGAAACAAACCCAACGGTTTTGGAGAGCTTGTAGCATTATCTCAAAGTTTTAGCTTTTAAGTTTTTATCATAGAGGTCTTGATCATGGATAAAAACATAGGTAAAGTAGGGTACTTGTACCAAAAATATTGTTTAAGGGTAACTTTCAGCAAAGTTTGAGTGACCGTATTTTATTCGTTACAACTTCGTTTGACGAACGGTTGGACATTTTGGAAAATATGCTAGGCGAACTTACTTTTACTAGAAGACATCATTTTATTAAAAGTACTCTATCGATGTTAAAAACGACCCTCAACATGGTCATCCGCGGCCGTAAATATTTGGCTATTAGAAAATATATTAGTTATGCTTATATGAAATAGTTACGACAACCTTGTTTAAACGCGTGTAATTTAGTCGTTACAAGTCCGTTTTCTACGTTTTATATGTCCTTAACTTCGTGTTAAAGTATACTAATATATTTTTGGTAAGTCAACTCATTTAATATCCATTAAGACTCATTTTCGACTCGTAAAAGTTTGAGACAACATGCTGAAATTTTCTGAAAATATAGTTTTCGTCGTTAAACTTGAAAATAGCATAACTTCTTCGTTATAACTCCGTTTTAACCCATTCAAGCGGCCACGTTTTCGTTTTAAAGTATATTTTCTGAATATCTAGCCCAAAATTTTTTACCAACTGTCGAAATTTCCAGAATTCACAGAAATGATCAGACCCTTATATATAGTTGTCGAAATGGATTTTTCTCGCGTAAAACTTATTCTAACCACTTCAAACCAACGCCAAAGCTATTCTAAACCTACCATACACCTTCTTAGTGTCATGGGTTCCTAGACATAATAAAAAATGATATGTTTCAAGGGATAATTATAGGATGATATATATTCATTAATAGGACTTAAAAACAAATAAAGTGGTATAGATAACCATATAACTTGCATGTTTTTCTCAAGCATGATAAAATGACCAAAGTATGAATATGAAAAATTAAAAATTATCATGAAATGCTTACTAGTGAAGTGATGAGGTTTAAAGAACAAGGGTTTATCCTAATACCCTAGGTTTTTATCTCAAAACCTTGATTAAGAGTATACTAGAGTTGTATAAATAACTTGCTCTTGCAAAAATATGGATTCCTTCTTGATGCTTCAATATGTCCGGTTATACAAGAAAAGAAATGGAGAGAATATCTTTGATTTACACCTAATGTTATGTTATGTATGTGTAGTAGTATTAAAATATAATAACATAAGTAAGTAACATGTAGCTAGTTGATATTTTGTAGTGAACGTTGTGTCATCATGTATGTGTCGACATACTCAAACACATAAAAAGGTAGTGCATTTTCTTGTATGACATATTGTATTTTGTATAAGTAATAGTATAATTGTTTAAGTATAGTTGGTAACTTGTGTATTTATTTAAGTATTTAGGGTAGCGTTAGCTAGAAATAAATTTTAACGGAACAAAATAAGATACATTGAAGTCATAAAAATTATAAAACTACATTTCTTACAAAAATTGAGTGAAATAATAATTATTGTGTAGTATTTACGAAAACCGTCGTAATTATATAAATATAACAATTTATATACCAAATAAATTTAAAACATCGGGTAAACGAATAATATAATTTTTATGGTCTTAAAATGAGTATAGAAATATATCTGGATAATTTTTGGAAGTGTCGGATCAAATGTTCAAAATAAATGATTACGCGATTGCGTTTATTTAATAGGAAAATGTACATTAATGAACTATGCAAACCCATGCATGAACTAATATGCAGATAATGGTCGTAAATATAAAATTTTCTCCGGGGATGAATAGTGTTTCGTGAATAGTAAAATTTTGAAATACGTTCTCAGAATATCAATTTTACTTCAAAAACGATGAATAGTAAAATGATGAATAGTAACCGGTGAATAGTAAATTCTCGAGATGAATAGTAAATTTGAGAAATGACCGGAAATTGAGAATTGTGACACTATGGATCTATATTAATTCACTAAGAAATTTTTCAAGCACGTACAAAACTCATAGCCACAGGTTTCTTTTCTACTATAAGAAACCCTAATACAGCCTATTACAAAACGTAAAGAAGATATGCATTATCTCTTCCCAATATAACTCATGCATATCCTAACTAAATAATAATAATACGGATACTACTCTCCACAGAAACAATAACTAACAGCAGTAACAATACTATCAGCAGAATCTGCACTATCTGCAGAAACGACTATAACTAACAGCAGGAACCTATCAGTAGGAACTGCACTATACTATTACATTATTTTTAATAAATCCTAACAGTTACAAGCATGTAAAACGCGGCATTGATAAGCCAAGACTCAACTCACTAACACTAGATAATAATTAAAATAAAACATAAAGATAAACTTTGAAACATAAACATAAAGATAGACGTAGGATGGTAGCCCGTATGTTTTTCTCATTTTTTTTCACTTATCTCTTTTTCTCTTTTTTTTTTTATTTTTTTCATACACTTTTACTCTACCATCCTCTAAGATAACATCAACATAAAGGGATTTATATGAGCATCCATACACTTAAGTTTTTATTTTACTAACACTAATTGACCCGAATTGGAAAGATCAAAACACTTGGAGTACTTAATTACGTAGATAAAGGGAATTTGAATTTATCGTTCTTTCCCGTTACTCCATAAAATATTACTTTAACCCATGGGTCCCAATCGTTTCAAAACTGTATACAGAAGATATGACTCGACTTAGCAACCATACAAGCAACTAGATAATTGAACTAAGGGTTTAAACAATGATTACAATAATGCACTAAAGATAAGTGCATACAAGGTGGGCTAAGGCGATTTGGGTGTAACATTTGGGGGTGGATTGTAAACAATGCTCTTCATTAATATTTCAGAAAACCGAAACATCATGAGAACCGCGAAAAGATAGGCTCTGAGGGGTTAACAAGGCATGGTGAAAATTACTCAACCGATGTGGATGACATAATTATATTACAGGTTTAAAACAAGGGTTATCCTAATGCCTCTTATCATTTAGTTAATCCTAACTACACGAATGTAGTGTCACTAGCGATCTCATAATGCATCACAAAACAAGTTCTAGAATCTATTATACTACCGGTATACTCACTAAGTATTAAAGATGAATGATTTTATTCCTAAAGATCTAGGGGCGAACCTCACATTTTTAGGGTGGAATTTGATTGGTATATGGTTTTTGTGCTAGTCATATAACTCCTATCCATGAGACGCTTTATTAAGACTAAAGTTTAACTTGTAAATGACATAATTTTTTTTTTTAATTTGGTGCTAAAATTACCCTAACAAATATTTCTCATAGTTTATTACACAATTTACCAAGGACAAAAAAAATCAATTGAGTGAATAGTTTCTATTTTTCTAAGGTCCCGTTTTATTCTCCCTACCCACACTTAAACTGAACATTGTCCCCAATGTTCTCTAAAAGTATAAAAGTTATAATAAAGGAAGGTAAATAAAAGAGAAAGAACTAGTACTCCCCTGATTATCTCGGTAGGATATGTATAAAGTTGCGGTTAAATCCTCCTCCAAGAAGAATGAGTAAGAAATAAGTACTTCATCCATCATGTACTTCTTCTAATCTAATATAACCTTCACACTTATAAGAAAACGAAATGAAACCTCGCGTAAAATTAACGATAAAAGTTATATATATAAAAACATAACTAAACTAGAAAGCGAGTAAGATATAATGCTTGTGGAATGAATGTTTGCAGATTTTCTAGAAAATTAAGATTTAGAAGTTTCCATAAATTACAATTTAGACAGAAAATGAAAACTGAGAATTTGTTTATACAAAGCCTGACGTCATCAGGTTATCTTAATAGAAAAGGTCTGATGCGTTTTTCGGAAAATTTCTGGAAAAATGACTTCTTTGAAGACCTAGAAAAATTCCTGCAAAATATTCATTATGACTCGATACAAGCATTTGACTCTAACAAACACACACACACACACACACACACACACATATACTTATCATTTTGTAAAATACCTTTATATGCAATTAAGACGAGGTTAAAAACAAAATAAAGCATTTTCACAAAATAATCTAAAAATGAGAATTAAGTAATAACGAAAAAGATATATAAAAATTTAAAACAAAGCAAGCAAACAATTAACATTGGTTGCCTCCTATGAAATCGTGATGCTTAACTTTTTCTGGCAGTTTTTGCTTCTCGAAGGCATCATGACCTTTTAGAGCCTCGTCCATTCGTTGCTCGACGGTTTTGCTTGTAGGTGGTGATGGTGGTGGTGTTGTTGTTTTGCTTGTATCTATGACGGTTATAGGGACGGTTGTTGTAGTCAATTCGGTTGTCACGGGTGGTGGGATGCGGTTGACTGAGGTGTCATTGGTGGTGGAAGTGCAGTTGGTGTTGGAACAGAAATATGTGGAATGGTAGAAGTATCTTGTTGAATAGTGACTGAAATCATGGATTCAACTTCCTTTTCCTCTTTTGATTTATCAGCTTCAGTATCAGACGGTTTATCAACCAAGAATTGGTCACCATATGAGAAATCAGTCTCAAGGGTTTTCAGTGAAGATAGGGTTTGAGATGAATTGTTTGTTTCATCCAGGAGCACTTGATCATCAGTTTTTTATTTGAGAGATACATGGAGATTCAGATACGCTTCGTTAACAAATTCATTTCCTACTAGCCCACTACCTTGAACACTTGTATCTATTTCCTTAACCTCTAATTCAGAGTTCTCAGTGATGGTGGTTCTCGTAATTGTCTCCGTCTGCACCTCTTGATCAGTTATATCAAAATTTCCACCCTCATAGTCCTGATTCTCAGACTTAGTGTCACTGGAGTCGAGATTGTGTTCAAGAGTTGTAAAGTGTTCCCCTTCCGCTCCACTTTGCTCCTTTGTAGATGATGATTCGGTACTTCGTTTTTGGAGCACGTATTTGGTGGTGGTCTTTGGAGCTGGAGAGGAGATTGTCAATAACATTTTAGCAGCTTGAAAAACTTCCTTAACCGCCTTTCCTTTTCCCTTACCTTCAACTACTGGAAGGGAGTGACTAGGCTCAGATTCTGGTTCACTTATTATCACACCCTTCCTTGGTCGTATCTCCGACTCCTCTTATTCCTTTAGACTGGCATCAATGCCCTTTTGTAGCTCAACATCATCAACATCCGTAAGAGCCAATTCAGTCCTTTGTTTTTTGGACCCTCTTCCCCTGCCTGCTCCTCCCTTTCTCTTCTTCTTGCTTTGTGTAGGAGGATCTGCAGTAGTAGATTTATCTTGACCTTTCTTTGGAAGATCGACATAGGATGACTTGGGTGAACTTTTTGTTGTTTGTTAGAATCGATGCTCAAGGTTTTTTAGACCTTATCTAGGATCACAATAACATAAAACAATAATACGCAGCGGAATACATTAAAACATATTTGTTATTGCTACAAGGTTTCTTCGTCATCGTCTCTACTCTATTACAAATCACCAACACAGCCCCAATCCTACACGATCAACTGTAGGACGTGTTATCTATCTATAACAAGGAATCACGGATCCTTGAGGCTCACTAACTAGTCGACTAACCAATACCCAAAGCGTCCCCCAACGCCTGTACACAGACATACCTTTAATAATGGTGTTCACATCTTGACACCCCTTAAAACAAGAACCTGTATTATCTTTATAAAGTAGAGAATTAGGTTTTACAGGGAATTAATGACTAAATAAACTAAAGCATATAGAAGATTTTCCTGTAATCTTCTATAATTAGAAGATTGCTCTTTTGTCATATTTAGTCCTTCAAGTTCCATTCTTGTAACATTGTAGTTTATTAGTTTTGCCATTATCAACTCAAAATAACGAACCCAACAATCTTCCCCTAGTTGATAATTGCAAAACTATACGATGAATGAAACTTCCCCTTAAGCCATGCAATACCATCAAGGATCTTCAAGTCGAAAATCTTCAAGTACACTCTTCTTCCCCTTTTTGCCATTATCCACTAGGAGAAGCTAAATAGAAGCAACTTTGATCTTCAAAACCACGAACCAATATCACACGACTAATCCATCTTTCCAATGCCTCAAGATACCCGCCATGAAGATCACCAAAAAACTTGCTAAAAATGAAATTAAGGCAAAACAAATCCGAACCAATAGTAAAATAACAACAAGTAGTAGCAAAAACCTTCACCTCGATGTAGCATATAAATGGTTAATGATAACGCTACACGCGTCGTTCGGGGTCAAAGGAACTTCCTTTTCTTCGAGCAAGTTTTATAACACCCTAGGCAGTGAACCTAATCGTTGTAGTGTAGAATTAGGGTAAGCCACGGGTATTGATATAGTTCTCTAGGGGAATAGGAATGCTAGTGAGAAGTTACTACGGTAAGGTTGGGGTTGAGGAAGATTATTTTTTATCTTTTTATGTTTTTTAGGAAATGGAAAGGTATGAATCTTGGGGTTTGGATTTGGGGGTTGGTATTTCTACGGATTATTCTACTTATCTAATTATCTAATCTAAGATGTATGTAGTGTATGTCTAATTATTGTGTGCTCGTATGATAGTTTAAAGATGTGTTCACTTAGGTTTTATTACTCCTTAATTATCTCCTATTGATGGTTGAATTGTCACGTCCTTATTCTTAATCGCGTTGTGTGTCTAAAGTCTTAGGGTATGCGTTTATCCCTAACTCTTTGAACTTACCAAAGGGCCTCATCTTCAAAACCCTCTAGGGATTATAAACTCTAACTCTAAGGCCCTCTTTGGATGGTTTAGCCTACAACCGCTCTAAGTGCTATAGCCTAAGGTTCACAAAGATTAATCAAGCATTAATTACACAATGAATGACCTATCGCATTACTAGATTATTATTCAATTAAGATAAGAAACAACCAATCAATATTTAATAATTAAGTTTCATATCTCCTAAGCAAACACACAAGTAAATTAGCTAGACATGGAGAACATGCAAGCATACAAACAAATAATCAAAGACATAATTGAATTAATGAAGTAAAACACTTATCTTGATGTAAGATAGGGTTTGGAACCCTAAAATACTGTACAAGAAATCCTTGGTTCGGTTTAGGTTTTTACTCCAAAAGACTACACACAAATACTGAAAAATTCGGATTCTATATATAAGATTACATATGCGACGGCGTCACCTTATGATTTGTGACGCCGTCGGGTCGCCGTCATTAGGGTTTCGTCTTGGCCACGTTAGTCTTGCGATGGCATCA
The DNA here is from genome assembly GCA_019973895.1 of Chrysanthemum seticuspe. NCBI lineage: Eukaryota > Viridiplantae > Streptophyta > Magnoliopsida > Asterales > Asteraceae > Chrysanthemum > Chrysanthemum seticuspe. Next base: position 79,852,245 of record BPTQ01000004.1, read on the forward strand.
CCTTGTACTTGTGACGCCGTCCTCTTCAGCTTCTGACGCCGTCTGGATCAAATCTAGGCTGTCTGAGTTGCGACGGCCTACTCTTTTAAAGCCTGACACCGTCACTTGAAAATAAGAAATTTGGCTTCTGTGCCGTCACAAAATGCTCCGACGGCGTCGCAGTTAAGCAGTGATGCCGTCACCTTGTATTTTAGCAGCTTGAGTGTCTTGATTCTTGACTTTGGTCATTTTCTTCGTATATCCGCGCCTTTTCGTCCAAATAAGTGCCATTACAGCAATTTGCCTTCAAGAGACCTAAAAAGTGAAAAGGAACGATATTAACTAATAACGGATACAAAAGTGATCAAATAAGGGCTTAAACGACCCCTCAAAAAGGTACATTTTAAAACCTTATCAAATGTCCCTACACTTGGTATTTGCTTGTCCTCAAGCAAATGTGCTTTTAGCCAATTAATTTATAAGTTAGGGGTCATGAAGCATTGGTTTAAAACAGTCCACAACACATATAAGCCCCGCAAAAGTCATAACAAGCACGGAAATTACATACTAGCACCTCACATGGGGTGTTTGGATACTCACATCTCTCTCGGGTGTATATGAAATATAACAAGTTGGAAATGGAAGATAAACACTCATTAACCGGTCCTAGTACATAGATTACCATAGGCTTTAGAATAGATCAAACCTCCATCGCTTTGGCGTAAGCACCTTCGAAAGACTATCAAAGAGGTCTTTAAAGGGTTGTAATGTTAGGCTTACGGTAGGGAAACAAAGGGTTTGGTGGGATAGGATATTTAGTGGTGGCAAGTCAAAAATCTCTTATGTTCCAAGCATATGAAGAATGGCGTTGCTAAGCCAAGACTCGACACTCTAAACTCTAGATAACTGAAATAAACAAACATAAATTTAAAGGATAGATGTAGGATGGTAGCCCGTATGTGGGTTTTTTTTTTTTTTTTTTTTTTTTTCATACACTTTTACTCTACCATCCTCTACGGTAACATCAAAATGATAGGGATTTATAGGCACATCCCTAATTGAAAGGATCAAAACACTTGGGGTACGTTATTACGCAAATATGGGAATTTAACGTTCCCTTCCAGTCATTTCATAAACTTTAACTTTTTCCCATGAGTCCCAATCGTCCCAAAACTGTGTACAAAAGATATGACTCGACTTAGCAACTCATGCAAGCAACTAGATAATTGAACTAAGGGTTTAGGGTGATAACAATAATGCACTAAAAGTGAGTGCATACAAGGTAGGCTAAGGCGATTTGGGTGTATATTTGGGGGTGGGGTGTAAACAATGCTCTTCATTGATATTCCAGAAAAACCGAAATATCACGAGAACCGCGAAAAGGATAGACTCTGAGGGGTTAACTAGGGGTATCGTGTACTAAAGATGAGTACAACGCAAAGGTGTGGGGGAATTACTCAACCGATGTGGAAGAAGTAATTATATTACGGGTATCAAACAAGGGTTATCCTAATGCCTCTTATCATTTAGTTATTCCTAACTACACAAGTGTAGTCTTACTAGCGATCTCGGAATGCATCACAAAACAAGTTCTAGAATCTACTATACTACCGGCTCACACTCTAAGCATTAAAGATGAATGCTTTAATTCCTACTAATCTAAGGGCGATCCTCACATTTTGGGTGGAATTTAGGTGGTAAAGGGTTTTTTGTGCTAGTCATGCAATTTCCTATCCGTGAGACGCTTTTGTTAAGACTAATGGCCCACTCCTATATGTCATGAAAATTTTTAAATTTGGTGCCAAAATTACCCTAACCGACATTTCTCATGGTTTATTACACAAATACAATTGGACAAAGCAAATAATCAAGGATAAGCATAGTTTCTAAGTTCCCGTTTTATTTTCCCTCCCTACACTTAAACTGAACATTGTCCCGAATGTTCCCCGAAAGTATCAAAGTTATGATAATGGAAGGTAATTAAAAATGAAAGAAACTAATACTCCCCTGATCAGCTCGGTAGGATCCGTGTGTGAAGTAGTGGTTAAATCCTTTCCAAGGAAAATGTATGCGTGAAAAGCTCCTTCCAATCTTTTGTTTCTTCTTCTTGATAAATAAAACCTGCACATTTGAAGAAAACAAACGAAACCTTCGCGTAAAATCGGCGGTAATAATATATATAAGACTCTACTAAACTAGGATATAATGCTTGTGGAATGGATGTTTACAGAATTTCTGAAAAATTAAGACCTGGAAAATTCCAAAAATTTATAAGTAGCTCAGAAAACGAGAAAAAAGTAATTTGTTGTTTTTACTCCTTCCTGACGCCGTCAGGTTGCGATCCTGACGCCGTCAGGTTATCCTGACAAAAACTGGTCTGCGATTTTCTGGAAAAAATTCTGGAAAATTTACATCTTTAGAATCTGGAAAAATTTCTGCAAAACATCCATTATGACTCGATACAAGCATTTGACTCGAACAAACACACATATATATCTTTTAATGAATTGCTATTCTCATGTTTACGTTTCTTTGAAAACGTGTGTAATCCTCCCTACACTTATCCTTTATGTAAAATACCCTTATATGCAATTAAGACGAGGCTAAAAATAAAATAAAGAATTTTTACAAATTTAAACATGAGAATAAGTAATCAATAAAAGATATATGACACTAACATGGACAATCCAACCACACAAGCTAGATAAATCACACCACATGCAAATATACATAAACATCACATAGTTCAAAGTTCACCACAAAGTTAAGATGTCATAGATTATTACATGCCCAAATAAAAATTGTTTCAACAACCAAACATACTTAACCATAAACAACCCATAAACAAATACATGAGTCACTAGGGAGGGGGTCCATAACGATAGTCATAACCAGGGGGAAGATGGCCCAAATACCCATAGGGTGGATAATCCTCCTCCCGCCCTGGGAAAGGATCAATCTGGAGATGTGGATCAAGCTGATCATGCATGGACATATGCTGCATCTGCCTGACAGTATGGTCATAGGTCCAGCTAGCTCTCTGGTCCTGCTGTATCATCCATGTATCCATGCGGCCCATCCATGCTCCCTGGTAGGCCTGCCAATCCCCACTAGACATTTTTCGGTAGACGTCAACGGAGCTTCCTGCTTCTCCCCCCTGCTTGTGTGCTGGTATCTGTGGTTCCTCATCATCGTTGTCTTCACCATCCTGAATGGTGGGCTGAGCATGGAACCAAGCGTAACCTCTACCATAATCCATGAGGACATCCATAGCTTTCAGAGACTTAGCTTTGACGACCCTTGGTGCTGCCACTGCATTAAGGTACGCGGGTACCTCCCCTGCCAATACACCCAAGGATCGGGCTATCCGGGTGATGAGCATGCCTCCATATACCCTATCCTCCATCCTTATTCCACTAGCAGTCCTCAAGTAGTCGGCCAACCAGAATGGGATGTTGCAGTGTACACCCTCGGCCAATATGCAGTAAAGATAGAATAGGTCAGGAAAGGTGACACGATGACTCGTGGCATGGCATCCTGTGATAGATAAGGTGAGGCAGCGATGTACAAGCCTAAACCTCGGATCCCGGATCTATGAAGCGAGGGTACTCCCAGTAGTGTACTCCCCATCAGCAATCGTGGTCCAGAACTGAATACCCAACATCTAGTCCTTATGGGTAATTCTAGCTGCCAATTGATTCCTAAAAATATCACTCTCAGCATTCTCAGATGTATATAATCCCAACATCCATCCAAACTCCAGTGTCGACATAGCCCTCCATTCCCCTCCTAACCTAAATCGGATCCCCTGAAAATCAATGTTATCCTGACATGAATTAATATTTGACAGATAAGACGAGTGAAATTCATGCACCAACTTGCCATACACGGGCTCTTGTTTCTTAAACACCCTCTCCCATTGGGGATCAGTGAACTTGTCCCATCTAAAACTATTTGAAAACTCCCTAGCCAAATCATTCTCCTCGAGAAATGCCCAGTCCAAAACAGCCCCGGAGTCAATAGTCTAATGAAGTAACTCATTGTAACGGGCTTGACATCCTTCCTCGACAAATACTACCCACCCAACGATTATGTCAATAATATTTTCTTGGGCGCTAGAAGATTGTCCCCTAGTTCTCTTTACCCTTCTGCTCATCTGAAACAAAAATCAAATAAGTGGAGAGCAAATGAGTAACATTCGTGATGAAAAAGATGACACTAGGAGATTCTGACGGCGTCGCAGAATACACCTGACGCCGTCAGCTCGACTTAATTTTGAATCCGACATTTGCGAGGGAAAAGTCCAAGTTTTTAACCATAACCCATGACCCAAACACCCTTGCTGCAGCAACAATGTCATAATGGCTAGGTGGTTTTGACCCCTAAGCCGTCAAGGCTTCTCGCAAGGTTAACCCCCATATGATAACACTATTATTCGCCTAATCTTAAGCCTAGTCAACAAGATTCAAAGGCGGAATATATCAAATTAGTTGGGGTTTTCGGATTGAAAAAGAGGGGAAAACAAAATTGAGCATGAATTAGGACAATTGAATAAAAAAAGATCAACGTAAATTACTTACCTTGTGGAGATTGACGTCTGAATTTGATGTGGGGAAATCGTTTTGGTGTGGTGTGGGGCGGATAAAAAATGTGTAGGGTAAAGAATGAAAGAAATGGGTGATGTATTTATCCGTCTGATCTCGCTTAGCGACGGCGTCACACTTTATATGTGACGGCGTCACGCCCAGTTTTTTGCAAAAGAAAACGGTTTTGTTAATCCGCCTGGATCAAAGGTGTGGTTACTATTTTTGACAAAGATTTTAGTTTTTATTTTAAGATCAATTTGGCTAATCCACCAATAATCTCCACGACGGTAAGTAATGCATATATCAAATTGTCGTTCAATCGTGATCTCAGAAATTCCGAAGTCTTGGAGGTGAGGGTTCTTTGTCCCAGGTTTAAAACTTAAAGAACTTTTCCTAACATTGGGGAAGTTCGGAAGTGACACATGCACCATTCCAATGAATATGTTTCTAGGGAGCATGCGGGGAACGTCGAGACAGGAATTTAAGCAAGAATATGATTCTTTGATGAGGTTTGTTCTACTTAATGGAGAAGGTTCGGGAGTCATCCCAATGTGTCCCGGTATCGCATACACCTTTTCTAGCTTTTTAGGTATATTTTTCTTTGCGATTTCTTCACGGATGCTCAACCTGAAGTTGTCAGCTAGTCCTAAGAATATGTTGTGAGTTTTCCGCATTTGAGCTTCGAGGTGTTTTATTTCCTTTTCTTGCTTGTGGAAAAATGTCAACATTATGTTCTCGAATTCATCTTGCCGAGACTTTCTTGGGAGTAAAAATCCTTGACCGCGTTTACATGCTTAATAGCATGGGTAGTTACTCCCATTAACGCATTCACCTGTGCCTCCATATTCATAATTGCTTGTGCGCGGGAGGTCGGCCCGTTTTCCGGAACTATCGGAATTTCCTAACCTTCTTCTTCATATTGAGCCAGCTCCTCGATGACTTCCCAACATGCTTTATCAGTGAGGTCACTTAGCCTTCCTCCGGCGGCATAAGTAATGGTTCGTTGAAGGGAGGGACTGACGTGATCATAGAAAAGTTGGACTTGGAGCCAAAGATCAATGCCGTGATAAGGGACTTTATGAAGTAAGTCCTTGAATCGAGTCCATGCTTCGTAGAGAGATTCACCTTGACGTTGTTGGAACATTAAGATGTCATTCCTAAGCTTAGTGGTTCTCCCCGGTGGGAAAAATTGAGCAAGGAAGCGATAGGTAAGATCATCCCAACTTGAGATGGAGCCGGCGGGAAGTCGCTCAAGCCCATTACTAGCTTGGTTCCGTAGAGAGAATTGGAAGAGACGCAGGCGCGTAGTCTACCGAGTAGTAGCATCAAGGTCAATGGAATCGACAATTTTGAGGAAATCCCTCAGATGCTGATTAGGATCTTCGGAACGAAGTCCATGGAATGCACATCCATTTTGCACCAACCGGATGGTGTCAGATCGCAGGGCCGTAGTTTGGGCTTGGTCAGGAAGCTCAATGGTGTTCCTATAGCCTAGGTGGCTTGGTCTCGAGTATTCACCAAGAGTATGGGCTCTTGGCGGGTCATTTGGTGGTAGGTTAATGAATGGTGGCTGGTTATCACCTTCCATGATGAAAAGTGATGGGGTTACGAACAAAGGTCACGAAGAAAGGGGATAGACTATTAGAAAGCTAAAAATCGAGAAAACTTTACTTGATAGGAATCAAGCAAAGAAACCTAAAAGAGGTGGACTACTAACTAGCTATTCTATTCCCCGGCAGCGGCAGAAAAAACTTGATAACGCTACACGCGTCGTTCGGGGTCAAAGGAACTTCCTTTTTTTCGAGCAAGTTTTATAACACCCTAGGCAGTGAACCTAATCATTGTAGCGTAGTATTAGGGTAAGCCACGGGTATTGATATTGTTCTCTAGGGGAATAGGAATGCTAGTGAGCAGTTACTACGCTAAGGTTGGGGTTGAGGAAGATTATTTTTTATCTTTTAATGTTTTTTAGGAAATGGAAAGGTACGAATCTCGGGGTTTGGATTTGGGGGTTGGTATTTCTACTGATTACTCTACTTATCTAATTATCTAATCTAAGGTGTATGTAGTCTATGTCTAATTATTGTGTGCTCGTATGATAGTTTAAAGATGTGTTCACTTAGGTTTTATTACTCCTTAATTATCTCCTATTGATGGTTGAATTGTCACGTCCTTATTCTTAATCGCGTTGTGTGTCTAAAGTCGTAGGGTATGCGTTTATCCCTAACTCTAAGGATTATAAACTCTAACTCTAAGGCCCTCTTTGGATGGTTTAGCCTACAACCGCTCTAAGTGCTATAGCCTAAGGTTCACAAAGATTAATCAAGCATTAACTACACAACGAATGACCTATCGCATTACTAGATCATTAGTCAATTAAGATAAGAGACAACCAATCAATATTTAATAATTAAGTTTCATATCTCCTAAGCAAACACACAAGTAAATTAGCTGGACATGGAGAACATGCAAGCATACATACAAATAATCAAAGACATAATTGAATTAATGAAGTAAAACACTTATCTTGATGTAAGATAGGGTTTGGAACCCTAAAATATTGTACAAGACAGCCTTGGTTCGGTTTAGGTTTTTATTCCAAAAGACTACACACAAATACTGAAAAATTCGGATTCTATATATAAGATTACATATGCGACGGCGTCACCTTATGATTTGTGAAGCCGTCGGGTCGCCGTCATTAGGGTTTCGTCTTGGCCACGTTAGTCTTGCGACGACGTTACCTTGTGCTTGTGACGCCGTCCTCTTCAGCTTCTGACGCCGTCTGGATCAAATCTAGGCCGTCTGAGTTGCGACGGCCTACTCTTTTAAAGCCTGACACCGTCACTTGAAAATAAGAAATTTGCCTTCTGTGCCGTCACAAAATGCTTCGACGGCGTCGCAGTTAAGCAGTGACGCCGTCACCTTGTATTTTAGCTGCTTGAGTGTCTTGATTCTTGACTTTGGCCATTTTCTTCGTATATCCGCTCCTTTTCGTCCAAATAAGTGCCATTACAGCAATTTGCCTTCAAGAGACCTAAAAAGTGAAAAGGAACGATATTAAGTAATAATAGATACAAAAGTGATCAAATAAGGGCTTAAACGACCCCTCAAAAAGGTACATTTTAAAACCTTATCAGTTAAACATTTAAACATTAAGCTTCCACTGAAACCCATATGTTAACCATTTGAAGAATGTAGGCTCTATGTAATTGTAGAAAACTAGAAGGGGGGTTGAATAGTTTTACCGATTAAAAACTTTGTTTTGAAACTTATTGAAAGATCAATTGATACTGATCTTAAGTATGTTAATGAAATATGCAAGCAATATGTAATAAGTAAATAAGGAAAGAAATGATCAAACCACAACAAGTTGTTTATAGTGGTTCGGCCTACAAGGACTCTTTTTCCTTGCCCTACTCCACTCCCCGAGTCTCACACTCGAGAGTTTAACTTCACTAGTCAACAAGCTCCTTTCACCGGAGGAGAAAACCTTTACACTTCGCTTACACTATTTCCGACACTAAGCTAGATGTCGAGTTCTTTCCAAGGGTACAACTACTCCCACACACAATGTATTTTGAGGACTAAAATACTAACCACTCACACTCACAAGATTATGATGGTTTGATACAACAATGAAGTATGAATCAACACTAGATCATACAACACTAAACAAACAAGACTTCCAACTTCTCGTTGAAGCTTGAATATGACTTGATCTTCTTTGCTACAAAAGAGATCACTAATATGATATGAAACTGAATTAGAAAGGTTAGAGAGAAGATATGTATGAGAGTATGTTAGAAAGGGATGAGAAACTACTTGGCTTGGCATTGCTATTTATAGCCAAATTGGACAGGAGCGTCCACGGACCGCGGACCCCTTAAAAGGGTTCCGCCCGTGTACCAATTTGGTACCGCCAGTCTGACAGTCAAGATGTCAAATCTTGCCTAAAGTCAACTCTATCTAAGTGAGATTGTGCAAGATATGAAGAGTACAAATCTTCACAAAATATCTAATGGAATCTTCCAATGATTTCCATGATGTAATACATGATGTCAAATGTTGTATTACTATTTATAGAAATATGCAAATGCTTAAGTAGTGTTTGGTTTTAAGAACCTTACACATTCTACAAACTACTATCATACATAATGATTAGAGTCATATCAAGATGTTACTAATCATAAATGTAAATGCTTGAATGATGAATATATTGTTTGAGAAAGCTTGTTTTAATATCTAATAAACTTGACAAGCTTTAAGCTTTTATAAATTAAATTTACTTTTGTCGTTAACAAAACTTAGGCAAAGATCAAAAATATAAATAACGTTTAATGACGATATTTGTATTAACAATCTCCCCCTTTTTGTTGAGGACAAAATATAAATTTTATTTTTATAAAAGAAACAAGTTTGTACAAGAGTTATAAAAATATTAGTTTTAGAACTTGAAAAGGAAATGATAATGCAAGTGTATGAAATTTGACTTTTTATGAAGGTCAAAGAATTCACTAGTTGATGCATGATGTTGACTTTTCAGAAAGTCAAAGTATGCAGTTTGACTTTTTTAAGAAAAGTCAAGTATTATCAATGAGAGTTCCTGTTTGACTTTTAGAAAGTCAAATGTATGCAGTTTGACTTTTTCAGAAAAGTCAAAAATAAATAATTTCAAAGTTCTATATTTTCTCCCCCTTTTTGTCTCAACAAAAAGAAGAGGCTATGCGGAATGTAATGAGCCCGAGCTATTATCTCCCCCTTGTTCAAAGCTACCCCTAAATTGGGTGCTTTAATGGGAAGATACATGGATTGTGAAAATAAAGCTACAAAAAAAAAATGATAGTAATAATGATCATTCACAAGCATTTCCAAAAACTATGTAATGACACCAACAATATAATAAACAACATTCATTAGTTAAAATTTTTCATGAGTAAAGATCATGAAAAGAGAACACAATGATGTGTTTCTAGTACAAGAAAATAAAAATTATCCTAAGAAATCAAAAAGAAAGACTATTCTAAAACCATCCTAAAGTGATGGTGGATGGGAGAGAGCGTTGAGACGCTCAAGAATGTGGTTGAGGATGAACCTCATTTCTTCGTGGAAGTCATGGACCATAATCCGGGTTCGTTCCACGGTTTGACCCGTTTGCTCACAAGTTGAGCAACCATGCCTTGGAGGGTAGAAAGTTTGCGGAGGTTGTGGTGGTGGAATGGTGGATGTGTTGGTGGTGTTGGGGATGTTTGGAGTGGTCATGATGGATGCAAGCAAAGCACTTTGTATTTGCATTGTCTCACTTAAGTGAGAATCCACCATGCCTTTGAATTGGTGGAGGTTGTGGAGTTCGGCTTGAATCTCGTCTCTAGTGGGATTGTCATCCCACATGCACTCCGGAATGTCCTCAATATGAGGGGACATTGATGATGGAAGTGGATGATCCCCGTATAAAGGACCATGAATGTCCTTGTGAATGGGGTGGAAAAGGAGAGGTCTTGGCCCTAATGGGGCGTTTGGGTCAATGGATGACCGAGGTGACTCATGAGCGATTCGCTCAATGGTGCCAAAGGATGGCAATGGTGGTGGATGACTTGGCCTAGGAGGCAAGTCTTCCAAGTCCTCTAGGAAAGGATTTGGTGATGTTGGTGGAGTTGAAAATAACTCCATGGGAGTGAGAGTGGGAGACCTTGGTGAAGGTGGTGAGGGTGTTTTGGATGTTTGGATGGGTGCCGGTGGAGGTGAAGTAGGTGTTTTTATTAGTGGTGGAGTGGTGATCACAATGTGTGATGAAGTGGGTGTAGCTAAGGTAAGATGTGTATCATCTCTAATGGGAGATGAGATGGTGAGTGGTGAAGATTCGGATGATGAGCTAAGATGAACAAAGCAACAAGGCCTTACGCTCATTCTAGCGGTTTTCTTGCAAGGTTTTGGTGATGATTTAGTCATTTTTAACTTGGGTTTTGATTTGCTAGATAGTAGTGATAATGAAGAAGGTGTGAGGATGATCATGGTAAAGCCTTTCAATTTATAGAGGTAAGAAATTGTTGAGAAAAGGTTTGATTTGATGTTGAGCCATTGAAGAGATGAGGTTCCTAATGATTTGGAAGTGGGTTGAATGCTAGTCATATCACCCAAGTCAATCCATACAAAGAAGATGTAGTGAAGAAGAAAAGATATGCAATAAATGTGTTCTAGTGAGTGGAATTTCCTAATATTCAGATTACCCATGGATTTGAAGGTACCAAAAATTTGGTTCCTTCCTTTATGCCAAAGGGCTCCTTGGGTGGATTTTTCAAATTTTTGAATTTTGGTGGGAAATGGATTTCTTATAGACTTTGGTAAATGATACTAGTTCTAAGAACAGTATAAACTAGTTAAGATTGATTTATAAGTGATGGAAGATAATTTGGAATCACGAAAGAGTCGAAATTCAGAAAATTACCTGGAGAATCCACGGCACCAAAATAATACACGGACGGTACCCAAAAAAGGGTGCCGTCTGGTACGCCTGTACAGGTATGGCGGTACCAAACTACATAAAGGACGGTACCAAAATTTTGGTGCCGTCTGATCCGTGGAGAGCTGAAATATGTACAGAGTACGTTTTTAGGTGTCGGGGAAATTTCCGAAACCTGAAATTTGTCTCAAAAGCTGTTATACTAAACATTTCTAGTTAGGAAAAGTAAATAACACATATGTAAACATAGTGGATCATAGATTTTGAGCAAGGCTTATTGATTTCCACAATATAGTGAAAATGGGTAAAATTTGATAGCATACTTGTGCTATCCCCCCTGCATGAGATTGTTAGCATACACCATTGTTTCAAGTTATATTATCATCCTACATAATAAAAACAACTAAAAAGTATCAAACATTAACGATAATGCATTGTTCCAAACACTCCTTAAAGTACCCTTATTTGTCCAATTTCTTGTAAATCTTGTTCATCATCCTACCAAGGCACTTGAACATTCCCTTAGTTTGCTTGAATTCTGTTGATTCATTCTCAATCTCGGGAAGAGATGCGTAATACTCTTGAGGTGGAAGATGAGAGTTTGGAAGACCAGCCTCGGAGCTATTTGATGATGATGATGATGAAGGAGTTGGAGGTTTAGCTCTCTTGCCTTTAGTCTTAGCAACTCAAGCATCACTCAAAGGCACAAAGATGTGAGGAATGAGATCATAGTGAAGGTGCATCCCTTTTGGGGTTGGTGGAATTGGAGCAAAGTTTCTATAGAGACGGGTGAGAAGCATCCCGTATGGTAGAGCAACGGATCCTTGAGTTGGAATATCAATCATTCTCCTAGCTATGTAGTAGGCTAAGTTGAATGGTTGTCGGGTGGACAAGTTGTAAAGCATGTGGCAAAGACAAGCGTTTATGTGATCCCTATTCCCTATGGTGCTAATGACGTTTGCTCTAAGTAACTCCTCCCATTTCTTAAATTCGTGCTTAAGTTCATTGAGCTCCATTCCATATGGATCTCGGTCTACCTCTTTTCCCTTTCGGGTTACTCGGGTTGTATCCGTTTTTGGGTTAAAAAGGTGTTCACGGATGACATCCTTATCGGCTAAACGAGTTAGATAAGGAGAAGTGCGGTCGTTGATTGCATCAAGGGCGGTGAGTGACCACTTATCCGTGTAGACACAAGTTCCTCGGTTGGGAATTCCTAGTACTCTAGCAAATTCACTTAAAGTGATGGTGTAGTCATTTTGGTTGATTCTAAAGCTAAGACAAAACTCATCATCATCTTCATCACTAAAACCGGTCACACTAGCATAGAATTCTAATACGAACCTAGGACAAATTGGTTCATCAATGTCAAGAAGACAATCGAATTGAATGGCGGCTAGTTCTTCACGAAGATTGGTATGCTCAAGGAAGGATGGGTGAATGGTTCTACCCTCGTGGAAATACCTTGATTCTAGACCCCTAAATATTTCTACTTGTTCCTTGGTGAGTCCTTTGGTTTTGTGGTGTTTGGGAATGTAGTTAAGAGAGTCTTTGTGATCATAGAATCTTGCGGCTACCATGATTATTCCTAAGGACAAGAATTAACATGTTAAAAGAATGAATTTTAACGTTTTTGATTCTAGTGTGTGCCTATATGAAAACAATTTGGAGTTGCGGTTATCTCGACTCATTTTATGCACAAAATGGTTTTAGTGGAGTGTTTGGCAAATACCATGAGATAACCCAAATGCTCCTAATTCAATGTGGCTACATTTGAATATACCCGGGAGTGCATATTAGTTATGCAATACCTTTAGTATTCAAGAGCATGCAAGTGATGAAAATTCTAAAGTTTCTATTTGTATTAGCAATGAAAAATGTTTTCCTACAAGTGAGAAGCTTTTCAAAACTTTTGACATGGGGTGTTTGGTTGTTTGAATAAGGCCTTATATTTATTATCTATCAATTAGTGGGAAACATGATTTGTTTATGCAATATGATAATGTAGTACCTAATTTCAATGACTAGTTATGCAATTTGCCAATTGAATTCATATTTGGTATAAAAGCATACATAAAACCCCATGTAATGATTTGTGATAGTTTTGTGCATAAATAAGAATCCTAGACTCAGAATTAAGAGATGAAATGTAGTTAGGATACTTACAATGATGTTATCTTCAGTGATAAGTGAGTGGGAAGATGACAATAATGAGCTTGGTTTAAGTTTTACACGTTTTGGTAAAGTGGGTTGTGAGGAAGAAGATGTTATGTATAAAGCTGTTTTGCTTCTGTAGACACCACGGACCAGACGGCACCAAATTTTTGGTTCCGTCCGTGTTGTCGTTTGGTGCCGTGGCTACAGTAGCAGATACAAGACAAAATTATTTTGGTTTGACTATTCTAATGTTTTAGGCTATGTTTATCCTACATGTTTGGTTCCATTAACCCTAAACCAAGTCTAAGAAGATTAAAAGGTTCTCGTTTAAGAGGTTTAGTAAAGATGTCGGCAATGTTGTCTTCGGAGGATACTTTCTCGATTGAAATGTTTCCTTTTTTGAACATTGTCGCGAAGAAAGTGATGACGGATTTCAATGTGCTTTGTACGAGCATGTTGAACGGGATTCTTGCTGAGATCGATGGCTCCTTTGTTGTCGCAAAGTATCACAATGTCGTTGAGATGAATTCCGTAGTCTACGAGAGCTTGCTTCATCCAAAGAGCTTGTTGACATGCTTTTCCGGCCGAGACGTATTCTGCTTCAGTAGTAGAGATGGCTAAAGCCGTTTGCTTCTTTGCAAACCATGAGGTGAGACAATGTCCAACAAAAGTGCAAATACCACTTGTACTTTTTCTATCGACATAATCACCGGCATGATCCGAGTCGGCATACACTATGGTTTCTATACCCGTTCCTTTGGGATACCATAATCCTAAACACGTTGTTCCCTTAATATATCTAAAAATCCTTTTTAATGCTTCTAAGTGTGATGCCTTTGGGTTTTCTTGAAAGCGAGCACATAGACAAACACTAAACATAATGTCGAGTCTACTAGCCGTAAGATAGAGTAGGCTACCAATCATTCCTCTATATTTAGTGTTATCTACGGATTCACCTTCTTCGTCCTTGGTGAGTTTAGTGTCCGAGGACATGGGTGTTTTAGTTGGTTTAGAATCTTCAAGACCAAATTTCTTAAGCATGTCTTTTATATATTTAGATTGGTTAAAGAAAATACCATCATCTAGTTGTTTGATTTGAAGTCCTAGAAAGAAGTTTAACTCACCCATCATACTCATTTCAAACTCGTCATGCATGATTTTAGAGAAATCATCACATAGCTCTTGACAAGTTGATCCGAATATAATGTCATCAACGTATATTTGAACAATAATAATTTGCGATTCCTTTTTCTTAGTAAAAAGAGTGTTATCTACTAATCCCATAGTATATTTGTTATCAATAAGAAAGGTCTTAAGACGGTCGTACCAAGCTTTAGGTGCTTGTTTAAGGCCGTATAATGCTTTCTTGAGTTTGAAGACATAATGTGGTTTCTCAAAGTCGGTAAAACCGGGAGGTTGAGCAACATACACTTCTTCGTTAATAAACCCATTAAGGAAAGCACTTTTAACATCCATTTGAAATAATTTAAAATCATAAGCACATGCATAAGCAAGTAATATTCTAATAGATTCAAGTCTAGCTACCGGTGCATAAGTTTCATCATAGTCAATTCCTTCTTGTTGATTATAACCTTGTGCAACAAGCCTAGCTTTGTTTCTAGATACTACACCATTTTCGTCCATTTTGTTTCGAAAGACCCATTTTGTTCCAATTATAGTTTGATCTTTGGGTTTTGGAACTAGTTTCCAAACATCATTTCTAACGAATTGGTTTAATTCTTCTTGCATGGTAATTACCCATGATTCATCTTTTATTGCTTCATTTATGGTTTTTGGTTCAATGGTGGATACAAAACAAAAGTGATTACTTTGATTTTGAGCTTGTGATCTTAAGGTTCTTTGATTAAGTTTTCCTATGACCTTTTCTAATGGATGACTTTTAGATTCTTTTATGTTGACAATTTCCTTATTTAATGGTTCATCTTCCTTGTTATTATTAATTTGACTTTCAATTATTTGACTTTCAACTAAGTCATCATCTACCAAAGGTGATGTCTTAGAGGGAGGTGGACTTTCGTCAAATGTTATGTTCAACGATTCCTCGACTATCATTGTTTCTTTATTTAGGACAATGTAAGCTTTACTAGTTTGAGAGTAACCAAGAAATACACCTTCATAAGACTTTGGGTCAAACTTGGTGAGATAATCCTTAGTATTAAGAATAAAACATTTACAACCAAAGACCTTAAAATATCCTAATGTTGGCTTTTTACCTTTGTAAAGTTCATATGGTGTTTTGTTTAGGAAAGGACGTATTAGGACTCTATTTAAAATATATGTAGAAGTGTCAACGGCGTTACACCAAAACTTTTGAGGAATGTTTTGTTCATTAAGCATTGTTCTACTCATTTCTTGAATTGTTCTATTTTTACGTTCTACTACTCCATTTGATTGAGGTGTTCGTGGAGCAGAAAAGTTATGTGTTATACCATTTGTATCACAAAAGTTTCCAAATTGAGTTTCGTTGTCAAATTCACGACCATGATCCGTTCGGATCGACACAATTTTGACACCTAGAAGATTTTGAATTTTCTTGCTAAGTATTTTAAATTTATCAAAAGCTTCATTTTTTGTTTTCAAAAATAACGTCCAAGTAAACCTTGAGTAATCATCTACTATGACCAAAGTGTATAAGTTGCCTCCATAGCTTCTTATAGCGGATGGTCCAAACAAGTCCATATGTAATAATTCTAGACACTTAGATGTGGACACCATATTTTTAGATTTGTGACTACTATGTGTTTGTTTACCAATTTTGCAAGCGTCGCAAAAGTGTTGGTCATATTTTAGTTTTGGTAAATTCCTAACCAACTCTTTTGAAGATAGGTTTTGTATAAGTCTCATATTAGCGTGACCTAAGCGTCTATGCCAAAGAGATGAGCTATCGTCTAATGTCGTTAATCAAAGTTTGTCATTATATGTTTTATCTATTTTCATGACGTATATGTTGTTTTTCCTAACTCCTTTAGCTATGGTGATACCATCTTTTAGTATTTTACTACCATTTTCATCAAATAGTACTTTATACTTTTTATCACATAGTTGGCTAATACTAAGTAGATTAAATCCTAACCTATCCACATGAGCAACATTTTCAATAGTTAGA